>WNWK01000032.1:907500-1108974 GCA_009830355.1 Cherax destructor
TGCAGTATGACCTGAGGTCCGCTGGGGTCTCCATGTTTAACTGTTCGAGCTGTAATTCTCGATAAGTGGGGAGTGCCTCAAGATACTTGAACCACCGCATCTAAGAATATTTATGTATTGGGATCTTCCCGTGCTGGCGTTACTCTATGTTAGACCTCTAGCAACGCCTTCAAATATTATTGATACTCAAGCAACCACCCTCTTACCTCTGGGGACGTCATAGTTTTGACCTAAGTAGCAAAGAGTTTCCAATTCATTATAACTAACTCCCATTATATATAGAGAGAATGAGGCCATAGCTGAACTGTCCCATTACATCTATACGGCTGTTCACACGATAATTTCAGTGTTTATGCGCGAATCTAGAAGTTTGAGTTACTAGATAAGTTAAGGTAGTAATTGAGGCATTGTAATATTGAAGGTGTATATACCACAATTTCATTACATTTTAATGACTTCGTTATAAATGGTACATGCAACTTCGATATTTCTGTTCCTCATACGTATATATATATATATATATATATATATATATATATATATATATATATATATATATATATATATATATATATATATATATATATATATATATATATATATATATATATATATATATATATATATATATATATATAATATATATATATATATATATATATTTTATATATATATATATATATGTATAGGCTGTAGGTTGGTAGATACCAACCACTTTGGGAGTTACTACCGTCCTGTCAAGTGAATGTGAAGGGGAAACCTGTAATTGTTTTACATGATGGTAGGATTGCTTGTGTCTTTTTTCTGTCTCATAAACACTCGGGATAACAGATACGTCTATTTACATTTAGGTCAAACTACACATACATGTTCAATCATATATATTTACACACATCTGGAATATCTTCTATTTTTCTTGGTTCTTGTTCTTTATTTCCTCTTATTTCCATGGGAAAGTGGAAATGAATTCTTCCTAAATCATAAAATGCTGGGAGTAAGGGGTTAGTAACCCATTTTCCGGTATAAGTTAATAAATTTATAAAAAAAATTAAATTTTCTCCTTAGGTCACCCTGCCTTGGTGGGATACGGCCTTTGTTTATATATATATATATATATATATATATATATATATATATATATATATATATATATATATATATATATATATATATAATATATATATAAATATAAATATATATAAAAGATATAGAAAATAGCACTAGAATAAGGAAAATAGTTCACAGCGTAGCAGGAAAATTACTGCTGTATCCTTAAGCTGCTACTGTGTAATTTAATTCAGACCCTATACTGACGCTGGGGTCGGAAGTTTTGGTATACGATGCCAATTTTTTATTTACCAACTGTTGTGTATACTTTGATGGTTTAAAGGGTGTGACGCCGCATGTATGTGCCCAAAGCCACAAGTGTGCACAAGAAGAGCGAGACGTTGTCTAAATAAAGATATCTTTTGTATAGTTGTCTTTGTTTTTTATTGGGACTAAAAAGGTAGATGGTTTATTCAAGCACATCTCACGAAAACACACACACACACACACACACTGCCAGTGAAGAGGCGGGGCCACGAGCTATGAATCGACCCCTGCAACCACAACTAGGTGAGTACAACTAGGTGAGTACACACATACACACACACATACACACACACACACACACATACACAATAACACTCACTGAACAAATTGATTTACGATGTGCATCGTGCATTTAGTTCATAATTTCATCACAGATAGTGAATATTCCTTTCAGATAAATTATTTCTTTATTTCCTTTCTGCTTGTGTAAAAAAGGAAGTTGCAAAACATTTGTAGTGTAAATAATGAAACACAGTTACCCAGTGTGTTGGGTAATTTTGATGAATTACCCTATAAATTTAAGTCCTATAACTGATTTATAGATAAAGGAAAGAAATAAACATTAACCATTTTACATTTGTCACAGATTACATTGTTCCTCTATGATTAACTCTATTACTGAAAAAGGTAATTTTTCTTTAACTCTTCTCTTTTTATTTGAAAATATATTTCAAAATAATCTTTTTTTTTTTAATTTAGTAGAATAAAATATAATTCTAACTTCAGCAACTAATGTACCGAAGTGAAATTTATAACTGGCCTATGAGTGCCATATCAAAACATAACTTCACCAATGATAGAAATCCAAGACGAAAGACGAAATCGAAGACGTGGCGCAAAAGTGGTGCCATATTATAGTGTGGTGTATATACTTGGCCTAAGAGTAATGTAAGAAGCTTATTTCCTTCCTAACAATCATTTCGTTTCCATCCCAGTGTTTGGTAGTGGTGATATCACTGGATTTCTGCAGGTTTTGCCTCGTGTCACACTACATGTCCTGTCCTCTATCACCAGGTACTAAGAAATTTCACCAGTTATTGAAATCTAGCTAAATCTGGCGGAACGATACTTTTTCCGTTTTATGTACCTGAACAATACCGTACAGTACCTTAAGGAAAATATTGTACCCTATTTTCGCATTGTACGTTTTAACAAAAGTCCATTCCGTAGAGTACAGTTGCGTTCTGCCCGCCTTGCCAAGATAGGAGAAGAGGATTAACACGGTAAAATGCGACTCTACTGACGTTAGTGCTAGTTTATTCTTCATACAATGACCCGTTCAATGATACTGATACTGACTCTTTAGTGAGGGCGTGACATAATGGTGTGTCCAATGTCACATTAAGGTGGGGTAGCCGATGGCAGTATGGAGAGTCAGGGCAACAGTGAGTGCTGATTAAGAGAAAAATACAAAGGTTGGAAAACATGCTTAATATGCAACCTAAATTTTTCCTTACTGTTGTTAGCTACGCCATTTGTATCCAACAGGTGATTTACAGGTGAATGTATAACAGTCATCACTCTTACTTCTACTTATGCCACTATCACTATTACTACCACTATTACTACTAATACTACTACTATTATTATTCCTAACACCTTGATAGCATCGTGATAACACTTCGGTTAAGAACCGTAAAGCAGGTAACCATGGAAGGTAACAGTATCTCATCCAGCGAGACGTAGCCATAATCCACCCGGGAACATTTTCCAGTCTGCTACAGCTCCACTGGGATATGTACAAGGTCCTATTATATTAATTTTGATCAAGTAGAGTCTAGAGACGTAACTCAATCCCCAGTGAAGTTGACTGGTATCAGGGTTTCAATGAATTACCACATAATTAACAAGTAACCCATATATTGGAGATAAATTTTCAGATAGCGTTTCGGTCCATCTTGATCCATTGTCTTTATGATGGTCGATGACTGACCGAAATGTGGTGTGAATATTCTTCCCTATTTCGTGTTTTTGTTTGTGAGTGGATCCATTCACAGATTTTAGACTTTTATTGATGAAATACACAGTAACTGTTAAGATACGATTACATAGGTTTTGGTGGTCACATGACAGAGATGAATAAACTGATCGTAGCTTCATGTGAAAGTACTCAAACTTACCGAGTCCGTCAGCAAATTCGATATGATTAGTCGATGAGGTCAAACACACGTGAATTACTGCTGACTGAAATTAAATTTTCCTTGACTTTGAAATTAATTCATTGTAGATCCTAAGACATGGACACTTGATTTTCCTTCACTCAAGAACGTTGTTGCATTTCTGAACACTGAGGAATTGCACGAGAGACAGTCAGCAGTACGTTGTACGGAAGGAAATTTAGCATTCACAGCTCACTCACACTATGGAGAATAAATTTTAGACGCTCTTTCGGCCCAGCACAGACCATTATCAAGTCGAGACTGGACGGACCGAAACAGAATCTATTTTTTTTTGTCAGAACTATGGGTTAGTTGTAAATTGTTCCAGCTACTGTATATATTTAAAAAAAAATGTTGTTGTTCTTGTTGTTCTTCTATTTATTATTATTATTATTATTATTATTATTATTATTATTATTATTATTATTATTATTATTATTATTATTATTATTTTTATTATTATTATTATAATTATTATTATTATTATTATCAATATTATTATTATTAAAATTCTTTTAATTATTATTATTATTATCAATAATAATAATACCAATAACATTATTATTGTTACTAATTATTATTACTATTATTATTACTAATGAAAATGAAGCACTAAACCCGCAGCGGTAATTCCACGACTCTTCCGTAGAAAACACTAATGCATAATGTAAGAACAGGGGAGGATAGGTCTAATTCTCTGGATCAAGAGCCCCTCACCACCAAGACATCAGAAGAGACCCTAGAGAAGAAAAAAGGCATAATACCTTGACTAGAAAAACAGACAAATAACCCGAGAGAAGAGGAAAGGTTAGGGGGGGGGGTAAGTGTGACTTTGTAAATGGTCCAAGACGGACCGAAACGTCGTCGTAAGCTCCTCTCTCCTATGTGCTTGTTATATGTGTGTTTCTGAGACCATTAATAACCTCTATTAAAATTTAAACAAATTTTTCCTTCCACATATGCACTGATAGTTCCATTATAGCCTATAATGGAACTTGCAACAATTTTACCACTAAATAGTTAACTCTGTAGAACCCATATGAAGTATTTAAAAAGTTTTTCTGAAATGGTGAAAATTTTAGGGGGTTTAAATTTTCACAATGAACTGCATATTAAAGGAATTTCGTTTAGTAAATTATTCCAATAACGGTATTTTTTTTAATATGATAGTTGGATGCTTAACTGAGCTTAAAGTCCATCGAATACATGATGAGGGGTCATTATGACTGCATGTCACTTGCTCACTATCAGTCTAGCCTTTAAAAAAATGGCTAAATTTTCTTTCATCGTATATAAAGCAAGTGACATATACCTCACAGTGGCTATAGCTCATGTTGTTAAGTTAGTTCTATAGATATATAGATATATAGCAGATTTTACAATAATAGTATAAATGCTAATATAATACTACTATTACTACTACTACTACTAATAATTATTATTATTATAATTATTATTATTATTATTATTATTATTATTATTATTATTTCTTCTATTATTATTTTATTATTATTAATATTATTATTTTATTATTATTAAATATTATTATTATTATTATTATTATTATTATTATTATTATTATTATTATTATTATTATTATTTCTTCTATTATTATTTTAATAGGCTAACACAAAAAGTCGAGGAGTGGTCAAAGAGTTACTGTGGAGCCATAATGATCCTCGTGTAGACGATTGGCTTTAAACCACATCAAACTAATCAACCAACTAATAGTGTATATACTCCGAGAGGTGCACGTCCCAGAATGTATATGCACAGAGATGTGCATCTCTCAGTGTATATACACCGAGATCTGTGAGTGTATTTGCACTGAGAATTTGCTTAAATTCCTGCTGAGAGCTGGCAGAATGATAGACATGTGAGTGATGGACATTTACACTGACGATAATGACGCATTTGTATGGAAGTCATATCCACCGATAAAGCTGGATATATATATATATATATATATATATATATATATATATATATATATATATATATATATATATATATATATATATATATATATTTGTTATGTAGTAAACGAAAAATGTTTTCTCTTCCCCACATTGAAGAGATTATGGTAATCTTAAACTAGAAATGTTCTCCCTTTTTGTGTGTCTTCGACAGTGGCCAAGAAATGTGAAGACTTTCTGTGTGAAAGGGAAACCTTTTTTATTCACTATGAGGACAAAAGAAAGACGATCTTGTTTACCTGGAACCAAAGAAACTATACCGACTGCCTACACGGAACAGAGCAAGATTAGTCCCTTTTCTATGGAACACAGAATATAGGGTGGTTTTGGGATTAAAGAAATTGGTGAACTTTCCTTCTATGGACGTAAAGACTGAAGGATATGATTTTTTTAAAAACAAGAAAAATCATGATTCTATTTATCTAACTGGTAGAGAGTGTCGTTCTTTCTAATATTGATTTGAAAAATTATTTCTTCTTTTATGAAACAGAAAATTTGGCTCCTTTTATGGGCTACTAAAAATGTAGTTCAATCTACGGACTACAGAAAGTATCGTTCTTTCTATGGACCAAGGAAAATTTGGTTCCTTCAATGAACAAGATTAAGTATGGTTCTTATTAAAGGTCAGAAAAAAGGGTTTTCGTTCCTGGTCCAGGACACTTATTTGACTATAATTATCAGGTCATAGGAAGAATAATCTTTACACCCATATACCCCCTTCGCAGTATAATTATTTCTTCCGCTATCCTTCCCCTCTTTACGAACAAGATTGGCGAAGCCCACTCTCCCCCGCCTCCCACTTCATGGCTCCAGCGAGATAGAACAAGATTGGCGAAGCCCAGTCTCCCCCTCCCTCTTCATGGCTCCAGCGAGATAGGTTCCATCATTTCCATCTCCATGAGGTATGAAAGGCCTGGTGCTGTGCTCCCCTTGTGTGGATCACAGATCAGAGTGCTCACCTCCCTCTCTCTCTCTATTGACAGCTGAGGCACCCGCTTCCCCTCCCTTCTGTGAACAGGGGTGCCACGGCCCTCTCTCTTTCTCCCCCTGCCCTAGCTGAACTGAGGGGTGAAGGGAGGGGAAAGAGCGCTGGACCGGAAAGAGGGGAGAGAGAGGAAGGAAGGAATGAAGAGTAGACTAAAGAGGTCTATGGGAGAAGGATTAAGACTAATATGTTTAGTGATTGTGGTGGTGAAGGGAATGATTGGAAGGTTAGAAAAGGGCTGGGAGGTTGAGAGTGAGGTTCAGCAATTAGGAGAAAAGTAGGAAGATTAGTCGTCAATAGGTGAATGAAAATATGAAAATTAATTAGAGAACTCGACTAGGTTGGGATGGAGAAAATTGAATGGAGATGTAATAACTGATGAGAAGTGGTATAAAAGGAATAGAGCAATTTTGATTGAGTAGTCAGAATTAAACAAGAAAAGTTCCGAAGGAAGACGATCTGTACATCTATTTTGAAGGAGGAGATGCGCTTAGAATGAAAATGAAAGAAACTGGAAAGTGAGAAGAGGGAAGCTAGTGATAATGAGGGATTAGTAAAAAGACACGAGGAAGAAAATTAGGAATGTGGTGACCAAATGAGGTAGTATAATAATTTTTAAAAGGTAAGGATTTAATTACCCTACAGTAGACGAACAAGCTCTGTAGCCTAAAGCCAATAGGCAACCGAGTGCTAAGGTTCTCAGGCTGGACCAGAGCAGCGACTAGACTATATATGACATATGAGCCAAGAAAAACTGGTTCATGAGGTAAGCCACAAAAAAATTATATTAAAGGTTGTGTTACATATAAATTAATCGGTCATAAAGGGAAAAAAAATTATATTTTTTTTCCCGGACCTGAAGCAATCCACTAGTGAACAAAAAGTTGAAGGTAGGTTCATATAGTGGAATAAAGGTTTATTCGGAGCAACGTATCTCTTTAAGACGCAAATATTGTCCAAATGAAGGTTTATCATGTCCCTTGTGCATTTCTGACTTCATTCCTGTTTGCAGTACGCCCTTCAACTAAAAAAAGATTCAGTTTCTTATACTAAAAGCTTACAAACATTACTCGAACTATTAAGCTGTTATTCACTGATACTTTAAATCTCAATAATATAGATTAAACAATTTTTACTAACACAGAAATACACAAGAAGGACGCCATGTCTTGATCGCATAAGACCAACTAGCAATGAATCACTGACATATGAAGCTGGTGAACCAGTGATGAACCAGCGCTCAGTGCTTAATCCTCTAGTTTTGTTCTCCAACTATGCTCTCTGTCTGTCTGTCGGTCTGTGTGTCTGTCTGTCGGTCTCTTTCTCTCTCTCTCTCTTTAAATAATACGTATGTCATGTGAATGGTAAAGCATATATAATCAATTTCCGGAGCACATAACAGTGCTTTTTTGTTCTTCCTGTGCAGCGATATATACAAATGGATTATGTAGGTTTTGCAGCTACCTGCGCGAGTCTGTAATATATTAGTTAAATATCTGTTTTGAAAGTATTAAATAATTTTGATATTTTGACAGTAAAAAAAACGACTTTTGACAGGGTGTTTGAGTAATATAGATAGGGCAGGGTTTCATCGAGTCTTTTTTTTCCATAACGCTTGTGTATAAAGAACACCTTGGTGTTTTAGATGCAATATTTATCTCTGGATTTATGATAATGCATTGTGATAACTGCAGAAATGCATTTGTATGCATGGACCATCAGGCTAATACCGTGGGAATAGGCTTTCGTGATATTATGTTGCTGAAATTCAATCCACTTTAGGCCGTTATGGTCTAGGCTTTGGTGTGGTGCTGTATTTTTCGTATCCCTTTAAATTAGTTTGATAAATGTTTCTACTGTTAAGTCCGAAAGTATCGAAATTAGTTAACAATAATTACGGGAGCCAATAATGTAATTTTGTTTATCGGAATAAATAAGTGATGAGGTAATTTCACATTATCTTTCTGGTGTATGTTTCATTACATTTCAGTCACAACGATGCAATGAACTGTATGCTGGATTAAAAAAAAATGAGGGAAGGGTAGGAGGGGAAGGGGAGGGGAGGGGGAAATTTGATGGCGTTTATTGGTAAATTCTTTCGTAATCAAAATCAGTTTAGCCATTTATAATTGCTGGTTCTCCATTATTTCGCACAGCAAAGCATAATGTTACCAGAACATCAACGAGGGTGTCCTGTGGTTGTACAGCTAAAAAGAGAATGAACTATGTTGGGAGAGTAGTCGAGAGGAAGATAGATGAGGAAGTAGAGAATAAGGAGGAAAGGAGTAGGATAAAGTGAAAGGCAGTTTAGCCTCTTCAAAGAAAAAAAAATAATGTCGAACATGTGAAATGTGGCAAACATTTACCGTAGATTTGCAGAGGCGTCCGTAACTATAGGAACAAGCCATCGCCCTAACTTTGGACTCTCTACTGGAACTCAAGACCATTGATGAAATTATTACGACAGTAACTATGAAAGCTTGTTTTGTGGGTTTTATTCTTTTTCAGTCTTAGCTGTAATTAATCTCTTTCTATTGGTGGGTAAGACAAAGCCAGACCTTCATGATTTATTGAATTTTTTGTGGAGTTAATATACGTTTAACATGTAATATTTCTGTAATTAACGTTCACTAACCTAAAATATTGTAACGACAATAGTGAAGATACATATGCCTAAGCATATGGCTTAAAAAAAATAGCATTAGGAGGGCAGAACGTTTGTGCTTACCACTTTTAGTTTCCAGGAAAAGGAGAAGAATAGAGAACTCTCGGTCCATACTCTGTAAATTTTTGTTCTACTTTTCATAGATTGCACTTCCACCGAGCCACTGTTCAGCCCCTATCACTGTTTTACCACTTTACACACACACACACACTGGAGGGCAGGAGATATAGGGGGGACATGATACCAACATATAAGATACTGAGAGGAATTGACAAGGTGGACAGAGACAGAATGTTCCAGAGATGGGACACAGCAACAAGGGGACACAGTTGGAAGTTGAAGACTCAGATGAATCACAGAGATGTTAGGAAGTATTTCTTCAGTCACAGAGTGGTCGGGAAGTGGAAAAGTTTAGGAAGTGATGTAGTGGAGGCAGGCTCCATACATAGGTTTAAGAAGAGGTATGATAAAGCTCATGGCGCAGGGAGAGTGACCCAGTAGCGGCTAGTGAAGAGGCGGGGCCAGGAGCTATGACTCGACCCCTGCAACCACAACTAGGTGAACTAGGTGAGCACACACACACACACACACACACACAGGGCCAGGAGTTGAGTCTCGACCCCTGCAACCACAATTAGGTGAGTACACACAAACACACACACACACACACACACACAGACAGACACACACACACACACACACACACACACACACACACGCACACACACACAAGGCCTTAATATAATTCCATTGTTACTTCTTACACTTTTGCTAAGCATTGCCAAAATTACAAAGCAGTAGCGTTACTTATTTGTAACAAAAACAACAATGTAACTATCAAATAAATTGACCTGACACACAAACACACACCACACACACACACACACACACACACACACACACACACACACACACACACATGTGAGGAGCTCAACTCGAGGTTTAGGGAAGTATTCACAGTGGAGGAAGGGAGGCAGTTGGGTAGACAGGACGGGGTGCATCACCAACAAGGGATGTATCGAGTGCTGGAGGGTATACACACATCTGAGGGGGAGGTGAAGCAGTTACTCAGTGACCTTGATACCTCAAAGGCAATGGGTCCGGACAATATCTCACCATGGGTCCTTCGGGAAGGAGCTGAGGTTCTGAGTGTGCCACTTACCAAAATTTTCAACACATCCCTTGAAACTGGGCAGCTACCTGAGATATGGAAAAAGGCCAACGTAGTCCCCATCTTTAAAAAAGGAGACAGAAAAGAGGCACTAAACTACAGACCGGTGTCACTTACATGTATAGTGTGCAAAGTCTTGAGAAAATCATCAGAAAAAGAATGGTGGAGCATCTGGAGCAGAACAGGTTAATCAACGCCAGACAGCACGGTTTCAGGGGAAGGCAAATCCTGTGTAACAAACCTCCTGGAGTTCTATGATAAAGTAACAGAGGTAAGGCAAGAGAGAGAAGGGTGGGTTGACTGCATTTTCTTGGACTGCAGGAAGGCCTTTGACACAGTTCCTCACATGAGATTAGTAAAAAGATGGAAGACCAAGCGTGTATAACAGGAAGGGCACTGGAATGGATCAGGGAATACCTCACAGGAGGCAACAACGGGTCATGGTGCGTGATGAGGTATCACAGTGGGCGCCTGTGACGAGCGGTGTACCGCAGGGGTCAGTCCTAGGACCAGTGCTATTCTTGCTATATGTGAATGACATGACGGATGGGATAGACTCAGAAGTGTCTCTTTTCGCAGATGATGTGAAATTAATGAGGAGAATCACATCGGATGAAGACCAAGCAGGACTTCAAAGTGACCTGGACAAGCTTGACATCTGGTCTAGCAACTGGCTTCTCGAATTTAACCCACCAAATGCAAAGTCATGAAGATCGGAGAAGGGCAAAGAAGACCGCTGACAGAGTACAGGCTAGGTGGACAAAGGCTACAAACCTCAACAAAGGAGAAAGACCTTGGGGTGAGTATAACACCAAGCACGTCTCCGAAGCACACATCAACCAGATAACCGCGCAGCATATGGGCGACTGGCAAACTTAAGATTAGCGTTCCGTTACCTTAACAAGGAATCGTTCAAGACACTGTATACCGTATACGTCAGGCCCATACTAGAGTATGCAGCACCAGTCTGGAACCCACACCTGGTCAAGCACGTCAAGAAACTAGAGAAAGTGCAAAGGTTTGCGACAAGGTTAGTTCCACAACTCAGGGGTCTGTCTTATGAAGAAAGGCTGAGGGAAATAGGACTAACAACACTGGAGGAAAGAAGGGTCAGAGGAGACATGATAACGACATACAAAATACTGCGGGGAATTGACAAGGTAGATAGTGACAGGTTGTTTCAGAGAGGGAACACAGAAACAAGGGGACACAACTGGAAGCTGAAGACTCAGATGAGTCAAAGGGATGTCAGGAAACATTTCTTCAGCCACAGAGTAGTCAGGAAGTGGAATGGACTAGAGAATGATATAGTGGAGGCAGGAACCATACATAGTTTTAAGACAAGGTATGATAAAGCTCATGGAGCAGGGAGAGCAGAGACCCAGTAGCAGACAGCGAAGAGGCGGGGCCAGGAGCTGAGTCTCGACCCCTGCAACCACAATTAGGTGAGTACACACACGCACACACACAATGCTTTAATATAATTCCATTGTTACTTCTTACACTTTTGCTAAGCATTGCCAAAATTACTAAGCAGTGGTGTTACTTATTTATAACAAAAACAACAATGTAACTATCAAATAAATTGACCTGATCTGTGATTAATACTTCTTTGTTGTGAGCATTGTTATTATTCCTATTATTATTATTACCAGTAATTACTTATCATTAAATTAATAAATAGGTGCATTTTCCTAATATCATCAATATTATTCATTTTAAATGTTATATTCCTGTTGGAAATAATAATAATAATAATAATAATAATAATAATAATAATAATAATAATAATAATAATAATAATAATAATAATAATAATAATAATAATAATAATAATAATAATTAATAATATTAAATAATAATAATAATAGCAATAACATTAATAATGATAATTTTAATAATAATAATACCTATAAAAATAAAATACCAATTGTAACAATAATGATGTAGCAGAAGCATATCTGAGTCAGAATATGAAATTGTAATTGTTAGTTCCTAAGGTTTCTTTGCCAGAAAGAATCTATTCATAAAAATCTATTGATCCACCTAAATTACGCTGTTATTAATTAGTCTAATTGTTCACAATAAAACTATAATTTCTCATTAAATCAATTTATATAAATATTCTTGAATTATTGTGTGTATATATTTAATATCCTGGAGTGATTTCTGATAGTATAACTTAAGAATTCCTCCACTGATTACAGAGATAATTGATTTACTTTATTGCCGAGTGTGAAAACGTATGTCACGTGTCTGCTAGAAAGGATAAATTTCTCATTGAATCAAATAAGCTCGTCACTGTGTGACAAAATCCACTCCCATAAAACCCGCCCAAAGCGGTTAGGCCTAGTAATTTTTCTTAGCTCTCTCTACCCACCACCTGTTGTATTCTAACCCAGTCTTTCACCTCCGCAGTGTTGTTGTCAATGTTGAACAAGATTCCTGAGTAATACTTGGGTATCTTTAGGGTCAAAACCCTTCGCCTACACAGCAAGCTTCTTCAGTCGAATAGAAAGGTGATTTTATTACTGGAGAGATCAATCATCTACTCACAAAATCGAAACAGCACGATTGTAAACAAATCCACGGAAAGTGAGTCCTTAAACTTGTCGACCAGCGCACTGGTCTGTGAGTTTTAAGACTCATTTGACATGTGTTCAAACCCCACCCGTTCTGTGATTTGACTTAGTCATAATGTAATAATATTTGTCATCGATCTTATAACTAATACGAAAAAAAAAAAAACGATAAATAAGCTACTGTTTCTCCTCTTTCCAGACCTTCAACGTGTAACGATTCTATTCCTGGGATGTAATTGTAATGCTGAAGAAGACATTTAGTATCCACCTCTTCGTTCGATGACGTTGAGAGTGAAATGCGATGAGTGCCAATCTCCATGATGATAGTACCTCCATGTATCGTCAGCCTTGGTCACAAATAGTATCAAATACCGATCAGTACACGTGAAACAATAGGAGACTTATTGTGGAAACATTTCGCTGATTATGTTCTTTTTGACGCTAGTGCTGGAAATGTTTCCATGATAAGTGTCCTCGTTTTGCATATTCCTCACGTTTACATACCATCCAGCATTCCGGACTCACATGTCATGGAGTGGCAAAATTGCCCAAATGTGGTTAAAAGACACCATGGGCAGAGCAAACTTTTTTTAAGCACAATGGTTCGACTCAGTGGCGATCGTTTACAAGACTAGAAAAGCTTATCAACGTCTCCTCACAATGTTGACTCCATTACTTCATGACATTTATTTATTCAGACCTCACTGAGATGTTGTTTTGAGAATGTGTTTGCTTGAAATATTCTGCATTTTCTGCATATTTAAATCCCACTTCTCTGAATTTTTTTTTTAACACATTGGCCGATTCCCACAAAGGCAGGGTGGCCCGACAAAGAAAAACATTCATCATCATTCACTCCATCACTGTCTTGCCAGAGGCGTGCTTACACTACAGCTACAAAACTGCAACATTAACACCCCCCTCCTTCAGAGTGCCGGCACTGTACTTCCCATCTCCAGGAATCAAGTCTGCTGATTAATGTACCTAATTAGTACCTAATTACTGATGGGAAAAATTAGTTGAACATGATCTCTTTATTCTTATTTTTAAGACTACTGAGTTTATAGGGGTAAGAGTTTCTTGTACATATTCTAATATTTTTTAACTAAGTTTTTGGGCAAAAGATTTTCTAATAAAGAATCATAATTTGCATTAGTTACATCAGCACTGCGCTTTCCTTACCACTGATTTGTTGTATTGTGCCATATACTGCAGACGTTCAAGTTAGTCTGAGCTTGAACTGATATGCTCAAAATCTATTTAATACTCAGTGTTATGTAGGTTCAAAATACTTTACTGGAGGCTGTCATTTATTATTATTATTATTATTATTATTATTATTATTATTATTATTATTATTATTATTATTATTATTATTATTATTATTATTATTATTATCATAGTCATTATTATTATATCTCTTATTATCACTAATATAACTGTCGTTATTATTATTATCAGTCACGTAGTAGCGCTAAATCCGAATGTGTCATACAACACCTGGGCGAAAGGGGTAATATGGTTTGAGCCGAGAAAGTGGAAAATTACTCCACTTCCTTTTATCAAGAACCCTTCCTCTACATCAAGGCCAGCCTCCTCTAGGCTTGGTTATTATGAATTGCCTTTCACGTCCAGAATTACTGCCAGGATCCTGGGCTCGGTACACCGTTTTTGAAAGAGTATATAAAGAGTGTATTTATACTAAATATTTGATGAAGTTAATTAATAACTTATTTAACTTTATCAGTTATTAAATTACTTGATTAAATTGACATTGCTTATATTTGTGAATGTGTTAATGGGGCTAATGTAAGGAACCCTTAATGGCCTGGGACGGAATAGATAAAGTCTTTTATCCTTGGAAGTTTCATGATTCAAGGAGATGGAGCTACTCTTGGATTCTTTGGATCAAATCTGATTACCTCCCATTTCTCAGGTACTGTATGACACTTACGGTCTGTGCTTTCCCTATAATAAAAACAACAACAATAATAATAATAATAATAATAATAATAATAATAATAATAATAATAATAATAATAATAATAATAATAATAATAAAATAATAATAATATTAATAATAATAATAATGATAATGTTAATAATATTGCGTTGGAAATATTTGCATTAATAACGGATATATATGCTAATATGTGGCAACTCTTTTTTCCCAGTTCATATCTACCATATTTTCTTTACCAGTTTTCACCTTATTGTTTCTTGAAAGGCCTATTGAAAATAAGGTAAACTATGGACATCCATATACACATCTTAGCATAAATGTTATTCATTGGAATATAACTTTATTTCTGCTGAATAGATAGGTATGTACTGGCTGTCAATAGTAATGCTTGGAAGATACATAAATAAAAAGTCACAGTACCTTATCAGTTTTACAGGATAAGAACTTTCATCCTATCTCAGCTCATTTCAAAGCTCCAATTCTATCTATGGTATACTACCACCCACATGTCGACTAATACCCAGGTACGTACTTACTGCTAGGTTAACAGTGACAGCAGGTGTAAGGAAACATGCCCAACGTTTCCACCTGTAACGCGGATCGAACCACGGGCACTCAGTATGAGACGAGTGCCCGTGGTCACTCAGCTCACATACTGAGTCTCTCTGAGGTGCCCCGTGAACTTAGCCACGGGACACCTCAGAGTGACTTTACAGAGGTTCTGGACGGACAGAAACGTCTTTATAAGGTTCCTCTTCTAAGTGCTTGTTTTCGGTTGCATGCTTTCCCGTAGTTACTATTTTCTTTTAATGATGACTTATTGTTTCTGATTGTTGTTTTATTCAAGAACAAATGAAGAAATGATTGATTGCAGCTATTGCAAAGGCAAAGTGGTTTTCTTTAAAAGGTAACATGCTGCATTCTCGTGTGCCACACGCACACACACACACACACACACACACATGACATGATAACGACATACAAAATACTGCGGGGAATTGACAAGGTAGACAGTGACGGGATGTTCCAGAGAGGGAACACAGAAACAAGGGGACACAACTGGAAGCTGAAGACTCAGATGAGTCAAAGGGATGTTAGGAAGCATTTCTTCAGCCACAGAGTAGTCAGGAAGTGGAATAGTCTAGAGAAAGATATAGTGGAGGCAGGAACCATACATAGTTTTAAGACAAGGTATGATAAAGCTCATGAAGCAGGGAGAGCAGAGACCCAGTAGCGGACAGCGAAGAGGCGGGGCCAGGAGCTGAGTCTCGACCCCTGCAACCACAATTAGGTGAGTACACACACACACATACATACACACATACATACATACTAGAATATGCAGCACCAGTCTGGAACCCACACCTGGTCAAGCACGTAAAGAAACTAGAGAAAGTGCAAAGGTTTGCGACAAGGTTAGTTCCACAACTCAGGGGTCTGTCTTATGAAGAAAGATTGAGGGAAATAGGACTAACAACACTGGAGGAAAGAAGGGTCAGAGGAGACATGATAACGACATACAAAATACTGCGGGGAATTGACAAGGTAGATAGTGACAGGTTGTTTCAGAGAGGGAACACAGAAACAAGGGGACACAACTGGAAGCTGAAGACTCAGATGAGTCAAAGGGATGTCAGGAAACATTTCTTCAGCCACAGAGTAGTCAGGAAGTGGAATGGACTAGAGAAAGATATAGTGGAGGCAGGAACCATACATAGTTTTAAGACAAGGTATGATAAAGCTCATGGAGCAGGGAGAGCAGAGACCCAGTAACAGACAGCGAAGAGGCGGGGCCAGGAGCTGAGTCTCGACCCCTGCAACCACAATTAGGTGAGTACAATTAGGTGAGTACACACACACACGACATGACGACATGGCGGAATAGACTCAGAAGTGTCTCTGTTTGCAGACGATGTGAAGTTAGTGAGGAGAATTCAGTCGAAGGAGGACAAGCAGGACTACAGAGGAACCACAACAGGATGCAGGCCTGGTCCAGCAACTGGCTCCTGGAGTTCAACTCCACCAAGTGCAAAGTCATGAAGATCGGGGAAGGGCAAAGAAGGCTGAGACAGAGTACAGTCTATGGAGCTAAAGACTACAAACCTCACTCAAGGAAAAGGATCTTGGAGTGTGTATAATACCGAGCACATCTCCTGAGGCGCACATCAACCAAATAACTGCTGTAGCATATGGGCGACTATCTAACCTAAGAATAGCATTCCGGCATCTCAGTAAGGAGTCGTTCCGGACCCTGTACACCGTGTACGTCAGGCCCATATTGGAGTATGCAGCTCCAGTTTGGAACCCACACCTGGCCAAGCACGTCAGGAAACTAGAGAAAGTGCAAATGTTTGCAACGGACTAGTCCTGGAGCTAAGGGAAATGTCCTACGAGGAGAGGTTAAGGGAATTCGACCTGACGACACTGGAGGGCAGGAGGGACAGGGAAGGGGGGTCACGATAACGACATATAAAATTCTGAGAGGAATCGACAAGGTGGACAGAAACAGGATGTTCCAGAGATGGTACACATCAACAAGGGGTCACAATTGGAAGTTGAAGACTCACATGAGTCACAGGGATGTTAGGAAGTATTTCTTCAGTCATAGAGTTGTCAGGAAGTGGATCATTCAGGAAAGGGAGGTAATGGAGGCAGCTACCATACATAGCTTTAAAAAGAGGTATGATAAAGCTCATGGAGCAGGGAGAGAGTGGACCTAGTGGCGACAAGTGAAGAGGAGGTGCCAGGAGCTATGAATCGACCCGTGCAACCATAATTAGGTGAGTAAAATTAGGTGAGTATACACGCGAGCACACACACAGACGCACACACACACACACACACAGGAAGACAGCAGCGAGTCATGCTACGTACCGAGGTGTCAGAGTGGGCGCCGGTGACGAGCGGGGTTCCACAGGGGTCAGTCCTGGGACCAATGCTGTTTCTGGTATTTGTGAACGACATGACGGAAGGCATAGACTCCGAAGTGTCCCTGTTTGCAGATGATGTGAAGTTGATGAGAAGAATTCAATCGGACGAGGACCAGGCAGAACTACAAAGGGATCTGGACAGGCTGCAAGCCTGGTCCAGCAACTGGCTCCTTGAGTTCAACCCCAGCAAGTGCAAAGTCATGAAGATTGGGGAAGGGCAAAGAAGACCGCAGACGGAGTACAGTCAAGGGGGCCAGAGACTGCAAACCTCAGTCAAGGAAAAAGATCTTGGGGTGAGTATAACACCAGGAACATCTCCTGAGGCGCACATCAACCAAATAACTGCTGCAGCATATGGGCGCCTAGCAAACCTAAGAACAGCATTCCGTCATCTTAATAAAGAATCGTTCAGGACACTGTATACTGTGTACGTTAGGCCCATACTGGAGTATGCAGCACCAGTTTGGAACCCACACCTTGCCAAGCACGTGAAGAAGCTCGAGAAGGTGCAAAGGTTTGCAACAAGACTAGTCCCGGAGCTAAGGGGTATGTCCTACGAGGAGAGGTTAAGGGAAATCGACCTGACGACACTGGAGGACAGGAGAGATAGGGGGGATATGATAACAACATATAAGATACTGAGAGGAATTGACAAAGTGGACAGAGACAGAATGTTCCAGAGATGGGACACAGCAACAAGGGGACACAGTTGGAAGCTGAAGACTCAGATGAATCACAGAGATGTTAGGAAGTATTTCTTCAGTCACAGAGTGGTCGGGAAGTGGAATAGTTTAGGAAGCGATGTAATCGAGGCAGGCTTAATACATAGCTTTAAGCAGAGGTATGATAAAGCTCATGACTCAGGGAGAGTGACCCAGTAGCGGCCAGTGAAGAGGCGGGGCCAGGAGCTATGACTCGACCCCTGCAATAACAACTAGGTGAGTACAACTAGGTGAGTACACCCACACACACACACACACACACACACACACACCACGCACGCACACACACACACACACACACACACTACACACACACACATAGAAGGTGCAAAGGTTTGCAACAAGACTAGTCCCGGAGCTAAGGGGTATGTCCTACGAGGAGAGGTTAAGGGAAATCGACCTGACGACACTGGAGGACAGGAGAGATAGGGGGGATATGATAACAACATATAAGATACTGAGAGGAATTGACAAAGTGGACAGAGACAGAATGTTCCAGAGATGGGACACAGCAACAAGGGGACACAGTTGGAAGCTGAAGACTCAGATGAATCACAGAGATGTTAGGAAGTATTTCTTCAGTCACAGAGTGGTCGGTAAGTGGAATAGTTTAGGAAGCGATGTAATCGAGGCAGGCTTAATACATAGCTTTAAGCAGAGGTATGATAAAGCTCATGACTCAGGGAGAGTGACCCAGTAGCGGCCAGTGAAGAGGCGGGGCCAGGAGCTATGACTCGACCCCTGCAATAACAACTAGGTGAGTACAACTAGGTGAGTACACACACACACACACACACACACACACACACACGCACGCACGCACACACACACACACACACACACACACACACACGCACGCACACACCTCTGCGCCATTTTTCAAAATACTTTATTCCTCAGTCTTTGACACTGAATGAACGATTCAAGTTTTGCGCATTTTTTGGGATAATAATGATTACAACAACAACAACAACAACAATAATAATAATAATAATTATAATAATAATAATAATAATAATAATAATAATAATAATAATAATAATAATAATAATAATAATAATAATAATAATAATAATAATAATTTCAGTCTCTCCTCAGGGACAACGAGAGCCGGTGATGAAGGTCGTCAACATTTGCAATTCCTTGCTTCAGCTCAATGATTATGAAAGTTGCAGCTGGTGGTAGAGTTTTAGACATAGATATCTAGACGCAAGACTATAAAGATTACTAGACTCAAGAGTGTAAGAATTACTAGACGCAAGAGAGTGAGGATTAGTAGAAGCAAGAGTGTAAGGATTACTAGTCACATGAGTGCATGAATTACTAGACAAACAAGTATAAGAATTACTGCAATTTAGCTAGTGCTTACTATATATATGATACGAATTCTAGATCTTTGATTTGTACAAATGCGGTTTTAGAAGTCTTTTCTAGAATAGATGACACCGGTTGAGAGATACTGGATGGATGATACAAAATGAGTGATTGTCTGGTTGGTGTACTGTTTGAAACAAGTGTTGTTAGTCACATGTTTGTCACATGTTTGTCACATGTAGGGCCTAAAGATATTGTCAGGATGTTGAAGGGTTCGCTGGTATTGTCTGTGTCATAAGAGACGAGGATTTGTCTGGATGATACAACGGATTAAGATATTGTGTGGAGGTATACTCTGGATGATACATGACTTAGAGGTACTTATCTGAATGATTCAAGAAATAAAGGTGTTGTATGAAGGATCCAAGATACAGAAAGACTGACTGCATGATACATGGCCTATAGGTAGTGTCTGGATGATTCAGTACGTAGAGATATCGTCAGTATGATTCAGGTCGTCAAGAGACACTAAAGTATGTTTGTGACGTTTCGTGTCCATGACTTGATGTGGTCCGGTCATGAGCGAAATGTCTTACTAGAGGCTTCACTGAAAACATAGTGTTTTTCTTACCGGGAGACCGGAAGTCAACTTCATAATCTATGTAATTCTCCCAGTCACGTTATTTTTATACCTTCATAATAGCTCTTGTTTCTATGTGTGAGTGTGTGTGTGTGTGTGTGTGTGTGTGTGTGTGTGTGTGTGTGTGTGTGTGTGTGTGTGTGTGTGTGTGTGTGTGTGTGTGTGTGTACATAAAGCTATATGGAGGCCTAACAAGTTTCCAGCTAATTTTAATTCATCAGTCGTTACCCTGGGTGGAAATATTCATTATGATCATTCAACAGTCGGATGTTATTTGATTTAGTCGTTAATTAAACTTTTTATTCGTGTCACCGATATAATATAAATATAAATATAAATATATATATATATATATATATATATATATATATATATATATATATATATATATATATATATATATATATATATATATATATATATTTATATATATATAAAATGGGGTCCACCTCTGGTGTAAATTGTGGGTCCCATAGCCTCGGAGAAGTGAATAAAAAGGCTTCAAGGAAGAATATTTAGATGTCTTTCTGAAGCCATTTGAATATTCCACTTCCCCTACCACCCCATCTTTTATTAATTATATATAAAATTTATTTCAAGATACAATACATTGTCAAAATACATTAACAAGAGTACAATAGTGAGTAAAACAACATAGATAACAACTCAGAGCTACATGTCAAATACTTCGTCCAGCTCCCCGGTAGTGGGCCGCGTGACCAGAATACTGCAGGCATTTCCCCTCTGGATCGCAACACTGAGTCTCTGAAAGAGGAAGCTGGTCGCCCTGTGGTCCTTGGTTTCTATGATGAGTTTTCCACCCAGCTCCTTGAGAAACTTTAGAGCACACTTGCCCCATGCTCCATGAGTCTCCGACCCTATTGGGATGAAGTTATAGCAAGAGGGAAAGTCTTCATATTTGCAGGTCTTCTGGGTCTCCCTGTGGCTGGCAGCTCCACCCCCTTCGGCTAAGGAGTGTGGCAGGTAGGTGTCTGCCAATGTGGCAGCACAGGTGTAGTCCCAAGCTTTTGACTTCCATCAGACCTCTGCACTTGGGGTTCCCGTTGAGCTGGCAACGGGCTGTGGCGAGGCTTCTCTTTATGATGTCATTGACCTCCTCATGTCTAGCATACTTCCCTTCTGATGTGTGACACACTAGACCATGAAGTCCGAATTGATCAGCCGTCGCCCTGCCGCAAATACACCATGTTGTTTTTGGCTCTCCTCATGGTGAGAGAAAACCACATGACGCTCTAACCCACAGGAACACCAAATCCTACTAGAATCACGCAGCCAGCAGAGCTAGGTGTTTTACCGTGATCCGAGATCATACGGTGGTGTGGGTGCTTCTGAGCTAATTTCATTCTACTCCTCGTTTGGTGTACTAGCCTCAACAAGCAGTATTTTATATTATTGTACTCACAAACGAGTGGTATTGATCATGTGGTTTTCGCTCACAATGAGGCTGGCCAAAAACAACATGGGTTCGAGTCCTTGGCTAGTCGTATTGTTGTTATCGATCAATACCACTCGTTCGTGGTTACAATGGGAAATATATTGCTTGTGGAGGCTAGTACACCATACGGGGAGTAGAATGAAATTAGCTCTGAGGCACCCACACCATCGTATGTCCTCGGATCACGGTACAACACCTAGCTTTTCTGGGTGTGTGATTCTTGTAGCATTCTATGGTCCCGTGGGTTAGAGCATCGTGGAATTTTTGCTCACCATGAGGCGAGCTAAAACAACACGGGTTCGATCTCTCGGCTAGTCGCAGTGTTATTATTGATATATAGAAGGAGAATTAGTTGGTATTGCGTACTTATTATAGTAGGGACGCTGGTTAACTCGTTTACTGCACTGCTCTCTGTTATTTTTCTTTTAATGCAATTTTACAATGAATTTTGAATAAGTATCGGTGTTTATGGTAATATTACGATGGTGGAGTTCACATTAAATTTTATTGATGAAATAAAGTTTCGGTTTGCTTATTACGTAGAAAACAATATGATTTTTTTATTAATTAAAACATTTTTTTTTCGAATATATTACCAAATGGACTGTGTTAAGTGAATGCTTAATGAGTTGAGCAAAAGAGAGAACAACTGTTTTAAAAGACCCTAATGGTAATGTAAGACATTAGATGAAAAAAACAACTGGTTTTTATTTGTTATAGGCAATACGTGCCATAAGAAGAGGAATACTAAGTATACAAAGTATAATAAAGTGAGAGAAGAGAGCAATTTGATATACTTAGACCTCATTACATTCAAGTTCTGTAAGGGAACGACTAATATGCTGGAAGAGAAAAAGTAAGGAGAAGTACGTGGATTATTATAACTACATTCATAGGGGAAACGCTAAGCCCGCAGAGGTCACACAGCACTTGAGGGAATAGAAGGCATTCGGGTTCCATCCAAGGAAAGAAAACACAAGTTTTATTCCTTAGATCAAGAGCCTCTCCCTCCCCACCAGCAGAAGTGTACAGAGAAAGATCCGAGAAGGTAAAATATACGTGACATTGAGGGAATTAAAAAAGAGGATGGTGAGTGAGAAACATTAACAACTTTTGGAATAAATGTGGGCTGCAAGGAGATCAAGTAATGAAGAACATGTCTAGTAGGTCTGACATGAATTTATAAAAGGTTTGAGGTTACAGAAAAGTGGATGCGTAAAGAATAAATAATGTTTGATGGAATAATAGTTATAAAAGGCCGTACAAGAGAAGAATTAAGGCATAATTTTTTTCTTTGCATTGGTAAAACTAAGTAAGGAATGTAGAGTACACAGACATATATTTGAGGTTAAAAAAAGCGGTTATGGAGCCTCGAACAAGTGGTTCGAAAGAGGTGTATAATAGTGTCGCCTTTTGAGGCCATTACAAACATTTAAAAAAAATTATACTTTGATAACAATTTTGACTCATTGTCATGCAGTGGTACACCAATAGTCTTTCATTTATGTTTTCTTCCCAGCTAAAACTGTTACTAACTCACCCTTTTTGATCAACGTATACTCGATCGCACTTAAACCTTCTCCCAAATCACTGTAAATCAAATCAGTATTTGTCAGACTTATTCCAAAATCATACATAAATTATTTTAAAAACGCCAAAAAATATACGGATGTTTTTATGTATATCTAAAGTGTAGAAAAAATCTCTTACAACTACTCAGAATAGATAAAGAACAAATTTACCACACAGATTCCAGCCTATAACCCAAACTAGGCCAAAGGTAACCAGCAAATTACCAAGATGTTACACAGCTGAATTACCCCCATTGTCTCCTGGAATCATCTTACAAGGATCTAATAATTAGCCTTAATTACTCTCCGATTGTTCTCACCTCCTTGGAATAATAACATGAAGACGGTCATATATGTGTGCACGTGTGTGTGTATGTGTGTGTGTGTGTGTGTGTGTCCTGATTGTCAGCATCATTATAACACGTAGAGACATATGGGCCAATCTGAGAAGGGGACCTTCATCGTGGTCATTATCTCTGGCTGGCTGTTGTGATCACCAGATGAGCGTCTCAGGGAGGAGGTGGTGGTGGTGGTAGTGGTGGTGGTAGTGGTAATGGTGGCCGTTTTGATTATGTTGTTGATGGTAGTGACAATGGTTGGGGTGATGCAATTATTATTATCACTGTTCACGTACTATCTTCCTCCACAGATATTTGTATTCGTGAGTTTTATTTCACTCCATAATCTCTTAGCTCTGTCCCACCTCTGCTTCTGTGTCTAAGCATTATTCTCCTCTAATTCCTTCAACCTCACTGCCCTGTCTACGTCTATTCCTCTTCCCCCCCCCTCCCTCTCTCACCCTGTCTGTCTGTCTGTCTGTCTCTCGCTCTCTCTCTCTCTCTTTCTTCACCTACCACCTCCCCCCCTCTCTATCACCTTTGAACCCCATCCCATTTGTATTCATCACTTGGGTGTGGGTCATTATCCAGAGGGAGAATCCACACCAGCAGCAACACGGCACAGGACACCTCTCGGCCTTGAGACCTAAGTCCACAACGTTGACCTTCTTCAGACTCCTGTAGTTTGCGGGATGTACCTGAGAGACAGTTAACGACAGGAAGTACTTAATTCTGCACATACAGGTGACGATGACTGCTCTCTCCACAGGAGGTTCAGTAGACGTGATGGCGAAGATCTTTCGTTCGGCGGTTTTGGCTATGTCTGCAAGTCGTGGTTTATTTTTTATTTTATTTGTCGGGGTAAATCCAACCTCACATGGGCCCCTAGTCATAAGGTGACCGATTCACTGGTACTGTAGTATAACGGAGGCGCGACAAAACGGTGGTTCAAGTGATGATTACAGTTCCTAAAATGATCATTATTTTAATCTTTTTTTTTCTATGTGTGTTTGAGACATAGTGTTAGGAAACACTACAAATGTATTTATTATCCCCCCAAAATTTATGTTCGTTAATTCTCTAATTATTGGCAATCGATTTATATACAAAGATTCAGTTATCCCACTTAAATATTAAAACAATTATTAGTTTACGTGTTTTATCGGTAATGTTAGATATATTAGGAATATAGAAATTTCCAAGTGAGAGTGTATTAAGATTGGCATAGTGCCATACAGGACCCTCACTGATCCAGGTAAAACCTTCCTTAATAACCATGAGACTGTATTCTGAGAGTGAAGGTCATAGGAAATGTGTTGATGACTTCTATATCATAGCACTGATACAGAATAGATTGCAATAATTTTTTTAAACGGGTCTACATATTTGACAGTTCAACCCTAAAATTAATTAAAATGATTAAACAGCAGGAATATTTATTTTAAAATAGCCACCCTGTGTAGGTTTTCTTGTTTAGTTGATCTCGTACGTACCTGTCAGCTTCCATCTGAGATAACTTACTCCTCTCTTTATGTTAATTTAGTTTTCATATTCTGTTAACTTGCTTCGTTATAATAACCTGCTAGCAAACCTGTTAACATAATATATTTTAGAGCAATGTAATATTTTGCAGATCCTCAAACGATGAATTTTAAATAAACTGACCTTAAAAGAAAATAGTTTTACTTCATACCTAATGTATATATATATAGTATATATATATATACGTATATATATATATATATATATATATATATATATATATATATATATATATATATATATATATATATATATATATATATATATATATATATATATATATATATATATATATATAATATATAGTAATGGAACCACGAAACAAGTGGTATTGAAACATTTACCAAACTGCAGCTAGCCGGGATTAGATTCTGCGACACATTCTCCCGTCTCAAGAGACAGAACAATGTTCACATCGCCTTAACGACTTAATCAGCGATCCTTCAAAGACCATGGTTAACAAAAAAGACACAATACCGTGACTGCAACAATACAAATAACCCGCACATAGAAGAGAGCTTACGACGACGTTTGGTCCGACTTGGACCATTTACAAAGTCACACTGTCACACCTAGTGTGACTTTGTAAATGGTCCAAGTCGGATCGAAACGTGGTCGTAAGCTCCTCTCTTCTATGAGCGGGTTATTTGTGAAGGATCGCTGGTTAAGTGGTTAAGGCGATGTGAACATTGTTCTATCTCTTGAGGCGGGAGAATGTGTCGCCAGATCTAATCCCGGCGGATGTTGTATATTACAGTATATAAACAAATATATATATATATATATATATATATATATATATATATATATATATATATATATATATATATATATATATATATATATATATATAAAAATTTATATATATATACATAAAATCGGTCTAAACTCATTATTGGGTTTCCAAAAGTTGGTGAATTACGAGTCAATGATAATACATTATGACCTTTACTCAAGTTTCACCTATGAAACAATAACCATTGCATCTTTGTCTTTGAATTAATGAAGCTAAGGCTACAACTGCAATAATAATTTATCAGTATTGCAAGAATTATAAACATACTATATGTACTGACTGGCTTAACACTGGAAATTTACTCAGACATGTGGACACTAGTTCTGAATGCACTCTGCTGCTCCTCAAAAAGTGAGTGAACATGTCCCCACTGTCCTCCACCTAACGACTCTCGTGCATATATGCAGGTGAGTATATTGTGTGTGTGTGTATGTTGGGCCGAGCAAGCATGCGTGTATGCGTGTGCGTTTGTTGTATGCGTGTGCGTTTGTTGTATGCGTGTACTCACCTATTTGTGGTTGCAGGGTCGAGAGAGAAGAGAATGTGCACATGTGGTTATTGAAATCCAGTATGGATTGTCGGTTAACAGGAATCTTGTCCCATTATCGTATCTCTCCCTAAAACTGTGTATGGTGTTGGTTTCCACCCCTTAATCATTAAAGGTATTCCACTATCTAACCATCTTGAGGCTAAATAAATGCTTCCTAACATCCCTGGGACTCATGTGAGTGTGTGAGAATGAACTTGTACACATATACATGTGTGTGTTTCAAAAGCACCTGTGCATATTTCCATGTGTACTCCTGCATGTTAGAGATCACGTGTACACGTGAGCACATGTGTTTACCTGGAGAGAGTTCCGGGGGTCAATGCCCCCGCGGCCCGGTCTGTGACCAGGCCTCATAGAAGAGAGAAAGAGAGAGAGATAAAAAGAGAGAAAGTATGCATGTATATACGTGCACATGTCTACAAGAGGCAAGTGTGCACATGCAGGTGCGAGCATGCACGTGCATAATCGAACGTATGATTTTTCTCAGTCAAACAAGACATAAATTTTCCAGCAACACTAAACTCATTTTGTACATAAGAAAAGTTTCGGAATTTAACACATGAAGGTTTTCCACACCAGCATTGAAGAAAATGGACCATTCTGATTATTGATCTTTCAACTTGGCTGAATCCCACTTTCATTCAAATTGTCTAGGGATTTATAATTTGCACTATATACTGTACTCTAGTGATGAAAACCATTACTTTCATACGAAACAGTAACAGAGTCCTTCCTTGCATATTTTCCAACAACGGATGAAATCCCATATTATCTAATAATAAAACCCATATTCCACATTATGCAAAAACAGATAAAGTTCAACTTTCAAATTATCCAAAAGCCGAACTAAAATCCATTTTTCCTAATCTTCAACGGCGGTTTACAGATCATCCATTATCTCAAAAAATATCACAATAAATTGCGCCGTTCTTCCAGTCACCTTGATGAAGCTTTATCACATACAAACTAGCTAAATAACTTGTGCGTGAAGGAAAATTATCTTCACTAAGGATTCAGAAATTGTTCCGATACTAACGTTAAAAGGAGTCAGTTCTTTCCAAATTATTGTTTTGTTCTCAAATCAAAATATTACAACAATTATTTTTTTCTATGGGACTTTATACCACCACATCTTGCAACTTCTTCAATCTTATTCCCAGCGCAATAATCACACTACACATTAATCTGAAACGCGACATTGTCATAGCTTTCAGACTAATCCTAGCTTCAACATTCAAACACCAAGGTTCACGCCAGTACATACATTACTTTGCTGTATCCAGTGATGAATTTTTCTCAAATTCCTCACCATTCCAGCTATCTTATTTCTCTCACCTGTTCTTCACTTGCCACATCGCTAGCAAGTCGATACATTATGAACCATTTATCTACATTCCTCTCAGATACAGCAACATCCTGGGATCTTGGTACAGGAAATTCTACGCTTGCCTAACCTGTAGGCGTGACCTACTTCTACCTGCTGATTTGTCCAAGGTGACACCGCCTACGACTGCTTCACCTCACCTGTCTGCACATGTGCTGCATTCTTATTATGATTGACGGATGGTCACATCGATTCTATGCCGAGGGACTGATTACTTATATCTCCTTCTGGTCTTCACTATTCTTCTTTGTATTGAACTGAGAAAACCACTGTTTCGAAAAAAGTTTCCATTTATTTACATATTTTGATATTACAAGGAAAGGAGAGTTTACAATACTTAAGATTTAGGAATACATTACAAAAACAAATGTATAACAACAACAACAACAGCAACATTAATAACAATAATAATAATAATAATAATAATAATAATAATAATAATAATAATAATAATAATAATAATAATAATGCATAGTTTTTGCAAAAATGTAAATGCGTGAGTCTCTCCCCAGCTTTTTATTCATAAAAACTCATACACATGCATGCGTAGTCTATGTATTCGTACACATATATACACGTACATTAAGGCAATATATAAACAAAATCTTTAAAAAAGTTACTGCTACTATAAACACTGGCAAGTAAATAGGTTAGAATCTCACGAAGTTAGAACTGAAAGTCACATTTATATTATTACTATTATTACAGATAATGCGATGCGCTAAACCCACATGGGTTATACGGTGCCTGGTGGAATGGCACGGTATAAGGTTCAATCCAAGGGATGGACATTTCCAATTCCTTCGATCAAGAGCCACTCGCTAGCATCAAGGAACACCTAGTGAGTGGACGGGGTGTAGAGTTAATGTCTAGTTTATTCTTACAATAACAACGTCGTGTAATCTTCTGATCTATTTTTTTCTATAAAAATATTTGACTTGACACACGTCATGATAAGGGGCAATGGATCTGCTAATTCATATCTGTTCTGTTCTGCGTCATCAGACTCGTTAGTTATTTTCTAACAATTGTTTTTACACAAATAACCCGTACATTGGAGGCTGGAACTTACGACGGCGTTTGTCTATGGCACTAGTTAATCGTTCAATTCGGACAAACCAAAATTATATTCAACATTTTTGTTTTGTTTATTGTTAGTTTAGGCATGCTCCTGGAGGCCTATGTGAGAGGGAATAAAAAAAATGATTAAGAATCAATAATCTGTGCATTTATGCCTAGCTTCATTCATACTGAAAACATGTTACAACTATGTAGGCTTAGCTATGGCTGTTATTTTAATTTTTATTATTATTATTATTATTATTATTAGTATTAGTATTATTATATTTAGGGCGCTTAATTGGTACGGGTTTATACAGCTCCTGGGGGAATGGGAGGCAATCAGATTTGTTCTAATCAAACTGAGAATAGGTCCAATTCGGTGGATCAAAAGCTCCTCACGAAAATCAAGGTACCTCATCGGAGGATTAGTAACAGCTGTTCTGTTGCACTACATAATACTGATTTAAATTACATTTTACTTACCTCAGCTCGTTTAAACTCTCTCTCTCTCTCTTTCTCTCTCTCTCTTTTCTCTCTCTCTCTCTCTCTCTCTTTCACACACCTGACCGCATTGCAACTTCCGCATTTCTGAAACAAGCGTGTGTGCCCGCGAGCGAGTGAGTCTACCTAATATGTGCGCGAACTTATCACTTACCTCCGAAATTGACTCTCAGCGCATTCTGCATTCTTTTCACCAATCAGGAGCAATGACAGCCTATGACGTCACACATCACAGCAATACAAAGCGACTTCTAATTGGACGTCAAAAAACACTGCCTGAGACGTCAAAGATCATGACGGAACAGCGAAGCAGCTGATTGGTCGAGGAAACTCCTTCAGTGACGTCACAGAGCATGCATGCACAGCGAAGCAGCTGATTGGTCGTGGAAACACCGTCAGTGACGTCACAGAGCATGATTGCACAGTGGAGCTGCTGATTGGTAGCGGGAAGCTCCACTGGTGACGTCACAACTCCCAGATGTAAACAAGAGCATCAAGTGTGTGTGTATCCAGATTACATGACTGTGACTTAAGACTTTAATAAATAATAATAACAATAATAATTATATTAATAATATTATTAATAATAATAATAACCTCGCGTATGTTTTGGAAAACGGCAATTTAATGTTTATGTTTAATATGACCATCGAAACTCTCTCTCTCACTCTTTCTTTCTCTCTCTCTCTCTTATTCCTTTTCTTCTTCTTTACTGGGATTACTCATATACATATTTTATTGTCTTTCTCTTTTTTTTCTCTCTCTCTCTCTCTCTCTCTCTCTCTCTCTTCTCTTTCTCTCTCATTCTCTGTCTGTCTGTCTGTCTCTCTCTCTCTCCTTCCACCTCTTAATTCCTCTCACACACTAGCAACGTGGTAGCGCGGGTGTGTTCAGTGCATAATGCGCGCGCGTCCAATACTTGATGCGTGTGCGTCCAATACATGATGCGTGTGCGTCCAGTACATGATGCGTGTGCGTCCAGTACATGACGAGCGTTCAGAGGATAACACATACGTGGGTTCTGTTCATGACACGCGTGCGTCCATTATATGACTCGAGAGGATCAAGTAAATGACGCACGCGCGTGAAATGTATGACGCGCTTGCGTCCACTGTATGACGCGCGAGTGCGTCCAGTGTTTGAAGCGCGTTCCATGTTGCCTGAGTCAGGCATCAGAGGTTAATCATATGTTTGGCAGAGTGGTGGGTGGTGGCCTTCATGGTGGCCCGTGGAGAGAGAGAGAGAGAGAGAGAGAGAGAGAGAGGGAGGGAGGGGTAGGATAGAAGGGGAGTGGGTGAGAGATTGGGAGGGATAGAGGACGATGGAGAAAGGGAGAGGGGGTGGGGAAGAGGGATGTAGAAAATGGGCGGAGGGAAGGAGATTGAGATAAAGGGTTAGGGGAGGGAGGGAGAGGAAATGGGAGGGAAAAAGAGGGGAAGAGAAGGAGAGAAAGGATGAGGGAGGGGAGGGAGGGAGGGAGATGGAGAGGCTCTTGGGCTAAGCCGATGAGCAGAATTCGAGGACAAAAACAAACCCTAAATAACGACAGGAAGAAACAAAAATGCAACGAGGATTTTTTTTGTAGAGAGAGAGAGAGAGAGAGAGAGAGAGAGAGAGAGAGAGAGAGAGAGAGAGAGAGAGAGAGAGAGAGAGAGAGAGAGAGAGAGAGAGAGAGAGAGAGAGAGAGAGACAGAGAGACAGAGACAGAGAGACGGAGACAGAGACAGATACAAAGAGAGAGAGAGAGAGAGAAAGAGAGAAGCATCGCATCACCCCCAGCCAGCATCCACAAAAACACAAACACATACATATAGAGAGAAAAAACACAGAAAAACACCGAATATATTTCGTTTTTAAAACTGTTCATTCCTCCATTACATTTATGTGCAAAATTCGCGTCACCAGATATCCACCCTCGTGTGATTGGATTTCTCTTAATTAAACAGCAGTTTCAAAACAATTTGCATCAATACAGCGGGGGCAAAAATCTGCTACCCTGTGGATATCCCCCTGTATATGAATATAGAACATTGCGAATAATTGTTTATTGCATTTATTGCCACGCTCACCATGCACAGTTCTCCCCCTCCCCTCACATGCACTTAACAACATGAATGCACTGCAGCCAATACATACAATGCAAACTGGGGCGCGCAGGGTGGGTAGAGAGGGGATTGGGGTGGTAGGGAGAGGAGCTGGATGCCGGGGACGCGAGAGAGAAAGAGAGAAAGAGAGAGTGATGCTTCGGACACAGGCAGCAAGGGGAGATAAAGATGGGGAGATGGGGAGAGGTAGAGAGGGGTGAGTGGCAAGCAGCGAGAGCACCAGCAATGGCAGCATACAGAGTGAGAGAGAGAGAGAGAGAGAGAGAGAGAGAGAGAGAGAGAGAGAGAGAGAGAGAGAGAGAGAGAGAGAGAGAGAGAGAGAGAGAGAGATGGAAAAGCAAAAATGTCATTGGGAAATATATATGACCATGTTGCAAAACAAATTCGAGAGTTGGGATAAACTGGAGGATGGGGATGTGGGGTGAACGAGGGAGGATAAGAGGGGAGGTAGAGAGGGCGAGGGAGGAGCAGAGAGGGGAGAAAGAGAGAAGAGAGAGAGTGGGGAATGCACAAATGGGAGGGAAAGGGAGAAACAGAAGGAAGATATGTAGGGAGAGAGCAGTGGAAGAGGGAGAAACAGAGGGGAGGGAGAAAAAGAGATTGAAAGGGAGAGGGAGAAACAAAAAGGAGGAAGAGAGAATTATAAGGGAGGAATATTGCCAGGTAGAGGTGAGGAAAAGAGAGAAACGCGATTGAGAAACATAGCGAAAGAGAGTGAAAGTAACAGAGAGAGAGAGAGAAAGAGAAAGGATCAGAGAGTAGGGGAAAAGGAGGAGCAGAGGGGAGGTAGGGAGAGAGAGGGGGGAAATAAAAAAATGGGAAAAATGCCGCAAGGGAAATAAATATGCGACATAATATAATTCTATGCAGGCGTGGAGGGAGGCCACTCACGCGTGCGTGCGGACACGCTGGACATGCACAGAGAGAGAGCAGATGACCGACCATGCGGATATTCGCACACACGAGTTTGGATATGCATAGGGAAGGAGTGGATGAGTGAAACTGGGGTAGAAGGAGTGGTGGAAATGGGGGAAGGGAATAAACAAGGGTAGGGAGAGTGGAACAAGGGTGGGGAGGGGTGGAACAAGGGTAGGGAGAGTGGAACAAGGGCAGGGAGGGGTGGAACAAGGGTAGGAAGAGTAGAACAAGGGCAGGGAGGGGTGGAACAAGGGTAGGGAGAGTGGAACAAGAGTAGGGAGAGTGGAACAAGGGTAGGGAGGGGTGGAACAATGGTAGGGGGTAAGGTCGAGTGAATCAAGGGTAGGGGGGATTAGAGTGATGAAACAAGGTTGGAGGAGTGTAAAGGATAGGGGTAGAGTAGAAGGGATAAAAGAGGGGTAAGAGTAGAGAAGGGAGGGCACTGGCCCTGTGGACATGCGGACATGCGTGAACTAGTAAAGGGGACGTACCATGAGGTGAAAATCCTGATATCTACGCCGATAGAGAGGATGGGTGGGTGGGTGGTCGGATTTCGGGTGGGAGGTAGGGATCGGAGGTCTTTCTTTGGGAGGGAATAGGTACTTTTTGCCACCCAACTTAGACATGCACTCTGGAAATTTGGGCATGGTGGGAGGGGGGAAGGGAGGGAGGGAGAGGAATAGTTTTTGCCTTCTGGACACAGCATGCATACTCCTCTCCTCCCTCGCTCACACTGAAAAGCCAGTCTAGAATTGCAGACATTCGCACAGGGGAATATATGTAAAAATAAAAAAGAACGAGTAGACACGTAGCCAGAGTCAGTCATGCGGCCATTCGGACATAGATGGACATGCAGAGGGGGAGCAAGGCCATGCGAACGCTAGGACATGGACAGGTAGACAATAGTACTGATTGTAATATCGGGGGTCCCTCAATGTTGAATTCACTCGATACAAACTAGTGGTATGTGGTTATGGAACGATCCAGGCAAGAGAAGCTTATGGAACACACACACACACACACAAACACACACACACACAAACACACACACACACACACACACACACACATACACACACACACACACACACACACACACAGGAGCTATGACTCGACCCCTGCAACCACAAATAGGTGAGTACACACACACACACACACACACACACACACACATACACACACACACACACACACACACAGGAGCTATGACTCGACCCCTGCAACCACAAAAAGGTGAGTACACACACACACACACAAACAAAAAACAGAGGTGTGAAAAAGGTAAGTAAATGCGAGAGTGGAGGGTTCAAAGGTAGCTGAATTAATCTTAGGAACAAGCCAGCTAAAAGCTAAATTGATCAACAGAGTAATCCATGATCAATGAGGCTGAAGAGCATTACCTGCTTCATGATGGATTGAGCCAGCGCCATGCGTTCACTCTGATGTTCATGTTGGCGAGTTCGGCTTAATACCATCCTGCTGCTGATGGTGGGGGGGGGGTGTTTGTTATGATGTTTTGCTGGTGCAGTGTAGAGTCGATGTTTGTTTATGTATTTGGGCGACTTTTGTTAGTGACTGTTTAGCTGATGATGTGTCGGAAGGATGTTTATTAATTGATTTTGTTAGCTACTGTTATTGATGTGTAGAAGGCATATTCTGTTAGTAGTGTTTAGTTGATAGTGCGTTGGTGAATGATGTTTGCTATTGATGATGTAAATGGTTTACAAAAACCGTTAAGCTGAAGAATTAGACACTTTTGCAAATGTTGCAGTGTGTCTAATTTGTTATTGATGCTTAGCTGTTGATATACGGAGGGAAAGTTGCTAACGTGTCGCTATGTCTAAAGTAGTGTTTAGTTAATGCATCAGAAAGATGATCCATCCTGTGATGTTTTATTGTTATAGAGTCCAGAAGATGTTTGTGATGGTCCAGAACATCACATATAAATTATATTTAGCTAAGGATGTTTAAAACTGGTGGCGAGTAAATGGAATGTATGTGTATTTCGCTATTTATATGTTGGGATATTTTTTTCCAGTAATTTTTATTATTAATATAACGTGAATGACATTAGTAGCAATATCTGTTTGCTAATGCTAAAGTGGTTGAATTGCTAGTGTGTTGCGAGTCCAATATTGATGTTTCCATGAATGTTATTGCTGGTTATGTGTTGAGAAGGAGGTTTTATGATGATGTAAGAATCAGAAGATGAGTGCCTTTGTATAGGCATGTAGTACAAGGTCGTTCTGTAGATCAGTCTAAGTTGACTCAATATGAACATGAGTAAAGCACAAATTAGCTGTATTAGAGCCCCGTTAAACCGTATTAAAGCACAGGTTAATCATATTAAGCAAATTTTAATCATATAGGGAGTAGTGAATTAAGAACACTCCCAACTGCAAAAGTTGACTCACACTCTAAATGAACCAAGAGTCAGCTGAAGACTCATGAGTATCTTGACTGGTTCAAGTGGGCCACAAACAAGGTAACTGACCCAGACAGCCCACTCTCACTCTGAAACATCACAATGCTTTAGAACCTTGATTCAACAGATCAATCTAGAGTTGTCGACTCACTGCTAGATGACTATGGATAGCCGTGGTTTCTGCTCGCTGAGATTACATACAGGATGAGGAGGTTTTGTATGGCGTGGGTCGAATACAGAGCAAAATACGTCACAAAGAGCCATGATAGGCAGCAATACAACGTGAACCCTGTTGGTGCACTCTGCATATGTGGAAGTGTGTTGTTACTCGTCATGTCCAGTCTTCAGCATTTATAAGCTAGCATTTGTGATTGGTTGGTGATGTTAAAGGTGATGTTTTGTGTACTGACTTGTAGGAAATGAAGTCTGAATGATGTCTAGCACTCGTTGTTGACATTTGATTGTGAAGTTTAGGTCTTGATTGGGGATAGTGTTTAGTGGGGAAATTTGAGTCATATATCTGTAGGGAAGGAGACTGTGTGATAGTGTTCAGTCTTTGTCATGTGAAGGATGATAATTAGTTATAGGTGTTGTTTTTCAGGGAGGATATTGATTGATGTTTGGTAATTTGCCGGGGATGATTTAATATGATGGTGATGTTCGTGTGCTCTGTCACGGGTAATGTGTTAAAGTGCCAGAGAGGATGTTCACATGTTGAACATCAACTCCAATTAAACTATATAATGCATAGAGAAATTTGAAGTTACTAGGGTTGATATGAGCAAGGAGAGGAATGCTCCAATTCCAAGGGTCAGAACTTTTCACGGATATTATGGATCATTTCTTTTAGGGTGTATATGTAGATGATATGTCTTAAGAGTGATAACTGATGAAGTATCTGGGATTAACATGTATTTTAAAAATATAATAATAATAATAATAATAATAATAATAATAATAATAATAATAATAATAATAATAATAATAATAATAATTTAAAAATAATAGAAATATCAGGCTAGAGAATTGGGCCACCATTTCCTCGGAACAAAAACCTTTCAGCATCAAGGCCCATTCCATAAAGGGTTCACAACAAGCCCACTCTCTCTATCTCTCTCTCTAATATGTTTTATCCTATGGACACCCCCGTTTGATATGTTCAAACCCTATACACTCATCCTCAGTAATGCTATGGCCTTGTACACTTTCCCTCTGATGTGTTCATATATTTTGCACCCCGCATATGATGAGTTAACCCCATATACAATGTTAACACCTGAGTGTGTTAACACAGTTATCCCTCTCTTTCTCTCTCTCCTATGTTCACACATTGTATACTCTGTTTCTTTTATAATGAAAGCTTATACACTTTCAACTTATATTGTTTTAATAAGTTTCACTCTATTCTTAATATTTATCAATTCCTATTCACTCAGTAACTTTGTACTCTTTCTACACTGATATGTTCAAACTATGCACATACTTCGTCTGATATGTTCAAAATCTATATGTTCTTCTTCTATTGTTGTTCATACCCAGCACACTCTGCATTTGACATTTTTAGACAGTGTGCAGTATCCTACTAATAGGATTATAGTTAATGCACTCAAATCAAGCACACGCTCTATGTGTGATACTGTCAGACCCTGTATATTCTCCCTTTGATGAGTTCAAGTTCTGTATACTCTCCCTCTCATTTGCTCAGGTCCTGTACACTTTTCGTCTGATGTTCTCAGCAACAATATATATTCATCTGTTGATGTGTTAAGCCCTCCAGCTATCTTTATTTGATGTGGGCAGCATATGGATCTTCTTCAGATGTGTTCATTCGCTGTATATTCTCTCTATGATGTGTTCAGGCTCTGTGCATTCCGTTTCAAATGTGTTCAGGATCTGCATATTCTTCTGTTGATGTGTTCTGGATATGTATTTTCTCTCTAAAATGTGATCCGACGCTGTATATTCTTCCTATGATGTACTAACCCTGTAACTCTCCCTCTGATGTGTTCAGCCCTTGTATGTTTATTATCTGAAGTGTTCAGGTCTTGTACTCTCTAACTCTGAAGTCTTCAGGCTTTGTATTATCTCCCTTAGAAGTCTTCAGGCCCTGTATTCTCTCCCTCTGAAGTCTTCAGGCCCTGTATTCTCTCCCTCTGAAGTCTTCAGGCCCTGTATTCTCTTCTTCTGAGGTGTTTAAGCCCTGTACTATTTTCCTCCAATTGAGTTCAGGCACTGTACTCTCTTTTATGTTCAGGCTCTGTATTCTCTGTTTCTCTTGTGTTCAGACTTTGTACTCTACTTTCTATTTCTCTTATATTCAGGTTCTGTACTTCCTCTGATGAGGAAGTGTTTCAGACAAGACATACACTCCAAGGTTCTCGCACTATCTACACTAGTCCTTAAACATATCAAGACACTATAAGTTCTCACTACTTTGCGCTCATTATCTGAAGTGTTCAGGTCTTGTACTCTCTAACTCTGAAGTCTTCAGGCTTTGTATTATCTCCCTCTGAAGTCTTCAGGCCCTGTATTCTCTCCCTCTGAAGTCTTCAGGCCCTGTATTCTCTCCCTCTGAAGTCTTCAGGCCCTGTATTCTCTTCTTCTGAGGTGTTTAAGCCCTGTACTATTTTCCTCCAATTGAGTTCAGGCTCTGTACTCTCTTTTATGTTCAGGCTCTGTATTCTCTGTTTCTCTTGTGTTCAGACTTTGTACTCTACTTTCTATTTCTCTTATATTCAGGTTCTGTACTTCCTCTGATGAGGAAGTGTTTCAGACAAGACATACACTCCAAGGTTCTCGCACTATCTACACTAGTCCTTAAACATATCAAGACACTATAAGTTCTCACTACTTTGCGCTCACAAACTATTCACTATTCTGGCATATTATTGTCAGTCTCAGTGCTTTCTCCTGTTGTTGTCAGGCACTATACTACTGAGTGTTCAGAGGTTTTACACCAACTGACGTACTCATGTTCTTTTATACTATTTATATAACGTTTTAACATACAGCACGACGCTTTCTAAGAGGCAATTAAGCCCAGAACAGATATCAGAGTTTTGAGTTTTCTTAAACAGTGTTCAGGTTGGTATTACTCTGTATGTTTAGTTAATGTGTTCTACACTCTATATGACTAGTTCAGGTGCTCTGACGTTTTCCTCTCACGTGTGTTAGGACTGAACGTTCATCAATGTGATGTGACCTTACTCTTTCTCGTAAAGACATAGCTAGACCCTTTGCTCTCTCCTCACTATTTATTCAGAGTTTTATGTACAGATATACTACTACCGACTCTAATTGGTATGAAGAAACGACTTGGGAAACAAGCTTCTGTTAATACAACGATTCTCTCAGGGTAGAGCTTGAGCAAGTCACGTTACCCTGAGCGAAGCGTTGTTACAGTAAAAGCATGTTCCACATAGAGTCTCTGCCTACTTGTAACGTTGAAAACCTGAACCCTGAACTCTTTGATGTTCATAAAGCCGCAGTAAGATTACGTAATGGAGTTCTGGTTTCCGTCTTACAGAATGTGTACCACCGCTCTGGATAACTTACTACAAAATTATAACATTTTTAATAACCAACATCAGAAAACTATCCTATTAGCATAGATTAAGATCACTTCACTTGCACTCTCTTGAGTTGTATACAATGACGGGTAGTGGTATACGAATGATAGATATAAATAAAGAACATGTGTATACTCATATAATATATATGTCGTGCCGAATATGTAGAAATTGCGATTTTAAATAGCAAAGCTCTTCTTGCCGAATAAAGGAAGCGAAAATTTGTGTATGCAATAATTTCTCAAAAATCATTCTGAATCTAATAAAAAAAAATATTTCATTGTGTTTGATTATTAAATTATTGAAACTTATCTAAAATATATTTAGGTTAGGTAAGTTTTCTAAGGTTCTTTTGGTACAAAATTATTAAGTTTTACATTAACATAAATGAAAAAAATATATTTTTAAACGCATAAGAGAAAATTTAAGAAAGGACTTAATTTTAAATGAGTTATTGCTAATTGACCAATATTACCTATTCGGCACGACACACACACACACACACACAACTACCTAAGGCGTGGAAGATGGCAAATGTAGTCCCAATTTTTAAGAAAGGAGACAGACACGAGGCATTAAACTACAGACCTGTGTCACTGACGTGTATAGTATGCAAAGTCATGGAGAAGATCATCAGGAGAGTGGTGGAGCACCTAGAAAGACACAAGCTTATAAACGACAACCAGCACGGTTTCAGGGAAGGAAAATCCTGTGTCAGAAACCTACTGGAGTTTTATGACAAGGTAACAGAAGTAAGACACGAGAGAGATGGGTGGATAGACTGCATTTTCTTGGACTGCAAGAAGGCGTTCGACACAGTTCCTCACAAGACGTTAATGCAAAAGCTAGAGGATCAGGCACACGTAACACGAAAGGCACTGCAATGGATCAGAGAATATCTGACAGGGAGGCAACAACGAGTCATGGTACGTGACGAGGTATCGGAGTGGGCACCTGTGACGAGTGGGGTTCCACAAGGGTCAGTCCTAGGACCTGTACTATTTTTGGTATATGTGAATGACATAACGGAAGGGATAGACTCAGAAGTGTCCCTGTTTGTAGATGATGTGAAGTTAATGAGAAGAATTAAATCAGTCGATGATCAGGCAGGACTACAAAGAGACCTGGACAGGCTACAAGCCTGGTCCAGTAACTGGCTCCTTGAATTTAACCCTGCCAAATGTAAAGTCATGAAGATCGGGGAAGGGCAAAGAAGACCGCAGACAGAGTATAGTCTAGGTGGCCAAAGACTGCAAACCTCACTCAAGGAAAAAGATCTTGGGGTGAGTATAATACCGAGCACATCTCCTGAGGCACACATCAATCAGATAACTGAAGCAGCATACGGGCGGCTGGCAAACCTAAGAATAGCGTTCCAATACCTCACTAAGGAATCATTCAAGAATCTGTACACCATATACGTCAGGCCCATACTGGAATATGCAGCACCAGTTTGGAACCCACACCTGGTCAAGCACGTCATGAAATTAGAGAAAGTGCAAAGGTTTGCAACAAGACTAGTCCCAGAGCTAAGGGGATTATCCTACGAAGAAAGGTTAAGGGAAATCGGCCTGACGGCACTAGAGGACAGGAGGGTTAGGGGAGACATGATAACGACATATAAAATACTGCGAGGAATAGACAAGGTGGACAGAGACAAGATGTTCCAGAGAGGGGACACAGAAACAAGGGGTCACAATTGGAAGTTGAAGACTCCTATGAGTCAAAGGGATGTTAGGAAGTATTTCTTCAGTCATAGAGTTGTCAGGAAGTGAAATAGCCTAGAAAGCGACGTAGTGGAGGCAGGAACCATACATAGTTTTAAGACGAGGTTTGATAAAGCTCATGGAGCAGGGAGAGGACCTAGTAGCAATCAGTGAAGAGGCGGGGCCAGGAGCTATGACTCGACCTCTGCAACCACAAATAGGTGAGTATATATATATATATATATATATATATATATATATATATATATATATATATATATATATATATATATATATATATATATATATATATATATATGTAACTGTTCATGTCAATGAGGTAAGACATCTTTCTCCATATCTTCCTCCACCCCTTCTTCAATCCCTCTCCCCCTTATTCCTCCACTTTTCCATTCACCTCTTCCTTCACACGTTTTTCTAGGAAAACAATAAAACAATGTAATAAGTTTTTAATGAAGTTTTACGTCAATTTTATCAATCTTAAGTTAGGATGTGCGTTAGTTTGTGTTTATAAGATCTGCAAATAAAAAATGTGTATTTCAATATTATTACAATTCATGGGAAAGCTTTAAATTCCTTGTTCCAAGGAAAATATAGGCTAAATTTCTTGGATCAAGAACCCATCACGAGCTTCAAAACACCTCCTTGAAAGAACTGACCTTGAAACTATTTCCACTATTTGTCTTGAGTATTGGAATCATCAAGTTATTCCTAATGTTGACTAACTATAATAATATATCATATAATAATAACAATAAGCATGATATTTAAAGTACTGACAATATAAATATTAATTATATCAGTGTATATATCCCGCGAGGTTTGTATGTTCTTATAATATAATCCCTATTTACAAGATTAAAGTATTCTTGACTGGTGTTGAACCGGTGATATGCGACCTTAACAACTCCATACTTGATGCTCAGTTAACCAACCACAATAATCATACTGCATAGTAATAAATTTTATTATTTTTTTATTTTCATAGAAATAAAAATGCGAGCAGATATGTGTATAAATTTTCTTTAGATACTGATAATTCATTTAGTTACTGATTTAGTGGATTTTTTCCTCAGCTAATATTAAGGACGACACCACTTTGCTTGAATACCTATTTTGTATTAACATATGCTGGAAAAATAGTATCTGAAGTTGAGCAGCGTAACACTTTCTAACAGATATTTGCCCTTTCATTCACCAAAATCCTCATGAAGATGTTTTGTTCCGCTCTGGATCATTGTCAAGTTGTGACTTGACAATGATTCACGACGGACCGAAACGTCATTATAAGGTTCCTCGTCTAAGTGCGTTTTTAGTGAACTGTCCCAGCTATGGTACTGTGACGTTTTATTCTTTATATCTACCATCACATGGGACACTCTGAAGAGGTAGATTGCCATTACATCTGTATAATGTTGAAATGGTGAATTAAAAGATTCTCTTGGTAGAAAGGTCTATTGTAACTGTAGAATAACTTGTACTAATATACTAAATTATAGTGCAATGGCACTGCTCTTCCTGTGTGCTATTGCTTTATGACAGTTTTTCAAATTACAAGCTTTAGAAGTTGAACGTGTAATCATATACGACGTACTCAAGACAGAATGAATGACCACCAGCTTTAAGAGTTTTAAAATTTATCATGTAAAGAACTGAAATAATAAAACAAAAAATCTAAGACTTTTCACACTTCACGAATCTGGTTCATCCATCATCCATGGCAACAGATGAGAATGATACATGAAAATAACTCAGAAAACAATCATTATAAATTTTTCCTTGGACAGTGAAAGTATCAACAAATGTTTCCTAATGACATTCATGTAGCGGTTTTAAGAATCCAAAATGACACGCTCCAAGATTACATTCACTGTTAAATATGCTAAACGTCTTGATAATTGTGACGAGTTTTGACCCAGAACTGTTTATTTGGTGTTTATTCATAGCTCAGGGAATTTTTCCACTAATTCTTATCGCAGTCAAAAAAAAAAAAATAAATAAAGGAAAAGAAAAATGCTATTAAAGAAGACAGGAAAGTTCTAATCTGCTTAACTGACGAAACTGATAGAAACTCTGTACGGCTCCGTTCTACTCGTCCTATGTCTGGGATAAGAAGGCAACTTGCAACATATCAGCTGAAACCATTACCTGCGTACATTGCAACACACTGAATTTTCTTTTGTGTAGCAGCTCCGCTATAATGGAAGCCATCCCTCTCACCGGTCTATGTCAAACATTACATAGGGTGACATCGTGAACATCGATAAACCACTAAGTGCAGTGTGTGCTCGTTGAGGCTCGTCTATATGGACTGGTGCTTGATTAATAAATACAAATGTTTTGCTGCCGAGAACGAGTGAAATTGGAGTGGCTGACAAAGACTAGACGTCTTCTGTAATGGACATAAGTCATTTGTTTTAGGCAAATCACATTCAGTTTTCGTGTATAGAAAAATCACAGACCCAAGACACCAGGCACAGCAAACACTCACAGTAATGGAGGTAATAGTTAAACCTAAGGTAGCGGGTCTCTGAGAAGGAAGGCGAACAGAGGTTTATGTATAAACAAAACTATGTCACATTTCATGGGCATACAATAGTCCAAACTCACCTTAACACTATTCACACTCCGACCACACTCACTCCAGCACTACACTAAATTCATAACACCAGTTCAATTTGATTTTTTCTCTCTCTTGCATATTACCGTCACCTCATTCCATCACACTCACTATTTCATATCACTCACTCCATCACTACAAACCTCCAGCAAATTCTCATAACCACATTTATTATCATGGTTCACTTTCCTTCATTCACCGCCGAACGCACCACCACATTCCTACATGCACAGCCAACAAATGCATAGAAGAAAAGATTCAGCGGAAGAGGCAGTGATGAGGAGGGAGAAAAGGTATAGAAAGAGGGACAAGAAGAACAAAAGTTGAAGGAAGATAGACAGATTAATGTTTTAAAGACAATTCAAAACAATATATCTTAAGATACAAAAGACAGCAGGCACGAATTTCTGGGACCCGGGATACCTTACTCAGTGCCTCAATAATCCATATCTAATCTATATAAATAAATATAAATTATATGTATTATATATATATATATATATATATATATATATATATATATATATATATATATATATTCTAGGTAGTAGGTTGGTAGACAGCAACCGCCCAGGGAGGTACTACCGTCCTGCCAAGTGAGTGTAAAACGAAAGCCTGTATTTGTTTTACATGATGGTAGGATTGCTGGTGTCTTTTTTCTGTCTCATAAACATGCAAGATTTCAGGTATGTCTTGTTACTTCTACTTACACTTAGGTCACACTACACATTCATGTACAAGCATATATACACACCCCTCTGGGTTTTCTTCTATTTTCTTGCTAGTTCTTGTTATTATTTCCTCTTATCTCCATGGGGAAGTGGAACAGAATTCTTCCTCCGTAAGCCATGCGTGTCGTAAGAGGCGACTAACATGCTGGGAGCAAGGGGCTGGTAACCCCTTCTCCTGTATATATTACTAAATGTAAAAGGAGAAACTTTCGTTTTTCCTTTTGGGCCACCCTGCCTCGGTGGGAAGCGGCCGACGTGTTGAAAGAAGAAGAATATATATATATATATGTCGTGCCGATTAGGTAAAACTTGCGATTTTGGCTTAAATAGCAACGCTCACCTTGCCATATAAGACAAGTGAAAATTTGTGTATGCAATAATTTCGCAAAAATCATTCTGAACATAACGAAAAAAATATATTTCATTGTGTTTGTTTATTATTAAATTAATGTTAACGTATCTAAAATATATTTAGTTGGGTTAGGCTAAATTAAATTGCGCTTGTTGTAATAAGGTTAGGTAGGTTTTCAAAGTTTCTCTTGGTACAAAATTATAAATTCTTACATTAAAATAAATGAAAAAAATATATCTTTAAACGTATAAGAGAAAATTTTAGAAAGGACTTAATTTTAGAGGAGTTCTTGCTAATTGACCAGTTTTACCTAATCGGCACGACATATATATATATATATATATATATATATATATATATATATATATATTTTTTTTTATTAACACATCGGTCGATTCCCACCAAGGCAGGGTGGCCCGAAAAAGAAAAACTTTCACCATCATTCACTCATTCACTCCATCACTGTCTTGCCAGAGGGGTGCTTTACACTACAGTTATAAAACTGCAACATTAACACCCCTCCTTCAGAGTGCCGGCACTGTACTTCCCATCTCCAGAACTCAAGTCCGGCCTGCCGGTTTCCCTGAATCCCTTCATAAATGTTACTTTGCTCACACTCCAACAGCATGTCAAGTATTAAAAACCATGTGCCTCCATTCACTCCTATCAAATACGCTCACACATGCTTGCTGGAAGTCCAAGCCCCTCGCACACAAAACTTCCTTTACCCCCTCCATCCAACCTTTCCTAGGCCGACCCTTACCCCGCCTTCCCTCCACTACAGATTTATACACTCTCGAAGTCACTCTGTCTCGTTCCATTCTCTCTACATGTCCAAACCACCTCAACAACCCCTCCTCAGCTCTCTGGACAATCGTTTTGGTAATCCCGCACCTCCTCCTAATTTCCAAACTCCGAATTCTCTGCATTATATTCACACCACACATTGACCTCAGACACGACATCTCCACTGCCTCCAGCCTTCTCCTCGTTGCAACATTCATCACCCATGCTTCACACCCATATAAGAGCGTTGGTATAACTATACTTTCATACATTCCCCTCTTTACTTCCATGGACAAAGTTCTTTGTCTCCACAGACTCCGAAGTGCTCCACTCACCCTTTTCCCCTCATCAATTCTATGATTCACCTCATCCTTCATAAACACATAAAATAGTGATACGAACATTTGCTATATCAACACTATTAATACAAAAAACATTAGTAGGAGAATTATTATTTATGCCAGTATAATAATATTTGTTATTTATAAATGTTTGTACATTTATAATTGTTTAAATATATACATTCACAGCAGGGACTTTCCTACTAGGTAGATCGACGGTGAAAGTTGTGATTACTGTAGAGAATGGGACATACGTCGTTGAGGAGAAAGACTGCAATGAATACTATTAGCAGCAGCAAACAGGTAAGTCTTTGTAACTTCCTAGGGACTGTTCCCTGGCGCTGCAGCTACTTGTCAAAGAACAAAGGGTGCTCTTACTAGAGCATTGAGAAATGTCAGGTAGAGGAACTCAGCTTCGGGAGAGACATGATAAAGAAGGATGATAATAAGGAAACGGGTTTAACATTAGAAGTGCAGTAGAAATGGTCACCAGGTTTCAGGAAGCTGACCTGGATAGATATTTCGAAGTTTTTGAAAATTAGGCGGCTATGCTGAGCTGGCCTATAGAGCATTGGGTTGCAATGCTGCATTCCCAGTACGCCTTTATACATATAAATATATATATCTTCTTTCAACAAACCGGCCGTATCCCATCGAAGCAGGGTGGCCCAAAAAGAAAAACAAAAGTTTCTCTTTTTAACTTTAGTAATGTATACAGGAGAAAGGGTTACTAGCCCCTTGCTTCCGGCATGTTAGTCGCCTCTTACGACACGCACGGCTTACGGAGAAAGATTTTTGTTTATATACGTATATACATGTGTATTTATACACTGACGAGTATAGGACATACAATACGGGTTGTTTTGTTTTATTGAGAAGACGTTTCGCTCAACACATTGTGTATCTTTATCTCATTTCCATACCATCGGTATACCCTACCGATGGTATGGAAAATCACTGTTTACATTACATTAACAAATGTACGAACACTGCTCTGCCCATACTACGAATTCGTATCATTTACACCTAGTACGAGGAGATCAAATTATACGCACTCACCTCTTACGCTTTTTAACCATGTAGTATATCCTAATGAAGGTGTGTTTAGATCATCTATCTTCAACCCCCCCCCTTCCCCCCCCGGTACCACCCATACGGCAAATTCATATCGACCAACGATGTGCACACTCCCGACATTCTGCCTCTACCTACGTGTTCTGGTCATGTACATCCCCCACCTACGTGTTCAGGTCATGTACATCCCCCTCCGCAGTGTACAATGGAACGTACGGTCCGCCCCAGCCACTCTACGCTCCCTTTATTGAAAAAGAGAATGTACACAAATGGTTTATCTTTTCAAAGCGAAAATAACAGCCATTTACCGTGCACGTTGAGCGGGATTTCAACCCCTCCCCTCCCTCTTCATGCTTAGTGTATTTTCATAGTACATATGTACTGCGTTACATGTACAGTATAATATGTACAGATTACCTTATGCATTATAAAGTGTACACAAAATATACACATTAGATTTACACATGTCCACATAACATGTACACATAACAAGTACACAGGATGCGTATATATATATATATATATATATATATATATATATATATATATATATATATATATATATATATATATATATATATATATATATATATATATATATATATATATATATATATATATATATATTATATACTCTTTACGGTATGTGCACATGCTACATGTACATTTAGTGTACACGTGGTTTTATAATGAACATGTGTTGTATATGCTATGCGTTGTTGTATATTATATAAATACGCACCCTGTGTAAATGTTATGTGAACATACCATGTGTAAGTTTTATGTGTACACAATATAATGTAGAAGTTAATTTGTACATATTATATTGTACATGTAATGCTGTATATATATATATATATATATATATATATATATATATATATATATATATATATATATATATATATATATATATATATATATATATATATATATATATATATATATATATTTATATGTATATAAATGAAATCACGAAACAAGTGATTCTGAATCATTACCAGAACTGCTGTTTGGCCAGGACTCGATCCTGGGTTTCCATGCCCAGCCCTATGCGGACTGACCAAAGTACGCATCACTCTCTCCATTGGACAACCATCCATAAACATCAGGCGCCCAGCAGTGGTGAGCGTGTTATCCCTGATGCAAGGACAATCGTGGTCATGGAGCCTCAGACTGCTCGTGAAAGCTGGTACACCAAACAGGATGAGGTTGAGATTAGTCTCTGAAGTTCCATGACCACGAATGTCCTTCCATCAGGATAACACGCTCAGTACTGCTGGGCGCCTTTCGCCTGGTGTTTAAGGATGGTGGTCCAATTGAGAGAGTGATTCGTACTTGGGTCAGTCCACACAGGTCTGGGCATGGGAACGCAGGATCGAGTCCTGGTCAAGCCGCAGTTATGTTAATAATATATATATATATATATATATATATATAATGTGAACCACCACCACCTTAGGAATGAGGGTTGTGGTCTTGTGTGTATGTGTGTGTGTGTGTGTATGTGCACTCACCTATATACTTGCCTATATGTGGTTGCACATGTTGAGTCTCAGCTCCTGGCCCCGTATTTGCGTGTGTGTGTGTGCGTGTGTGTTAGTAAGAGCTAGTGATGGTAGGTTCTAAGAAATATATAGCTAGAAATACACAGTTACAGCTTCGCTGTGGGAATAGAAAACATCATACATTGCTCAAAGTAACAGCTTATAGTCTTATAAAAATAACAGTTCTATTTCTACATTTTGTATCCTGATTGCACACTACCACAGATTTTCACTTTGTAAGCCCCTCTCGAGACTATTTTACTAATAACTGCTGTATGATTGTCACATGAAAATGAAAAAGTGAGCTCGTTGATTTTAAGTTACTAGTCTTCACTAAATTATGGATGAGGTTTCTCGAATCACTGTCACCAAATCTCACTGTATTACAGCTGCAGTTTCTGACAACGCCATCACTACATATGCTCAGCTCCACCACTCTGGCTACTACACATGGTGTTACACTGCTGTCTACTATTCCATATTGGCTTACTGACTCGTGATTCTCCGACGACTGACCCTGGGGATGGCTGGTTAATTGGGCTTAAAGCCCAATTAACCAACTAGTTGTTAAAGTTATATGCTATCTGTTCACCACCAGCGAAAAATACTTTCATTCTTGAAATAGGTAAAACGTAAACTCTCAGCATATATACAGATATACAGTGAAAAATATGCAACTCTTTGTGTATATCCTGGCCCACTGGGTTTGTCTGTCGGTTATTGGTTTTAAAGCCTATCGATCACCCATTTACTTTAATTCTTAAAATAGGAATTAATTTAAACTCTCGGCATACATACACTAAATATATACATCTTCCAGTATATGCAATGTATCCTCTGGGTTAATTAGTTGGGCTTAAAGCCTATTCAAAGGGTTATTAATGATGTAGCAAAATCAAGAATATTTTAATCCCTTAAAAACTGTTTCATGTAAGCTATCTGTTTATATTCACTGGGAGACATGCACCTCCTGGTGTAAATATCCTGTGTCCCTTGGGATTGGTTGGCTAATGGAACTTAAATCCTACCGATTATATGAAGGTCATTAAGGCTGCAGGTCACTTGCACACTGCTGGTCAAGAATATTTTAATCCTTTTTTAAGGGATTAAAATGAACTCACAGTGTAGATGCATTGAGAGGTATACTCCTTTTGGTGTATATGTGGGGCAACCTTCCCCTCTCTTGTATAAACTAGAAAGTTTTACGATTGACCGGCTCAAAACAACCAATTACTGTAGTGCACAGTACTTTAGCATACTTGAAACCGCAGCTCCATCCAAAGTCAGCTTTCCAAATGGATGACTTAAACTAATCACGGCCGTGTTTGAAACATTGCCTCCCTCTCTAGACTTTTTATTATCCTCTACAAAGCATATATAAAAATAAATCTTGTGGCTAAATTAGAAACAAATTAAATTTGTCACTATGTGCCACTAGATATATCTCACACTCGTGGGAGATCCTAGGGCTCCTGGGAGCGATCCAAGGACTCTTGGTAGTGATTCTGGGACTCCTGGGAGTGATCCTGGGATTTCTGGAAGTGATCCTGGGACTCCTGAGAGTGATCCTGAGACTCCTGGGAGTGATCTTGGGACTCTTGAGAAAATCCTGGGACTGCTGGGAGTAATTCTGGGAGTATCTGTAAATCCTAGTCTCTACCTATGACTGTGTCCTCAACCAGTCGGTATGCTTCACTTCTATCTTAGCTCTTTGCATCCCATGAATGCGGTACGTCACAACAGATAGTGTCTCTGTGATGAGATACGGGCCTTCCCAGTCGCTCATAAGTTATGGGAGAGGTGCCTTCTTGCGCAAAGGGTTGAACAGCCAGCACTTGTCATTTGCCTGAAAGGTGTCCTGCGAAGATTCCCAGTCGTGCTGTCTCTTCATAGCCTTTCCAGCTAACTTCATATTTTTTGTGTCTCATAATGTGCTTCCTCCTGCAGTCCCCTAACAAAGTCTGTCGCAGTCTACGGTAGGCCTTCATCAGGTGGATGCGCTCTCACTAAATCTAGTGGTAACATGAAATCCCGGTCATTCATCTTCTTGGCTGGCGAATAACTCGTAAATTCATGACCTTCGTATTAGTAGGCGATCAGCAGAACTGGCGGTTTCAAGTCCCATTCAGATTGTTCTTTCATGCACGCTTGAGATAACCCTTGCTATAAGGTGTAGTTAGATTTTTCTAGCAGGCTTCTGATTGAGGTTGCAAAGGAACTGTCTGTGTTTTCCGAATACCTAAAAGCTGACAACACTCGAAAAAGTGCAAACTCAAAGTTTCAGCCTTGATTAGAATGTAGTTCTTTCTGCATACCGTGCCGGGTGAAGAAATACTCCACCTGTAGCAGCCTGGACTGGGAACTCATGAGCTTCCTGCCGCATGCTGACGTAATCCATGGCAACACACATAGACTTGTTTCCTGCTTTGATGATTAGTTTTGGTACTGCAATCTTCATAACAATTATTTCTTTAAGTGCTTTATCTCACTTGACCTACAACAGAGAGAGACCGCCGGTTAGACCCCCCCTCTTAGACGCCCGGGATCGATTCCCGGCGGGGTGGAAACATTTCGACGCGTTTCCTTGCACCTGTTGTCCTGTTCACCTAGCAGAAAATAGGTACCTGGGTGTTAGTCGACTGGTGCGGGTCGCATTCTGGGGGACAAGACTGAGGACCTCAATGGAAATAAGACAGACAGTCCTCGATGACACACTGACTTTCTTAGGTTATCCTGGGTGGCTAACCCTCCGGAGTTAAAAAATCGAACGAAATCTCATAACCGGCACCACCCCCCTTTCACATCGCTTTGTATTTCAACCAAGTAAAAACACTGGAGGAGAAGATAGCGTTTTCTGCACTAAAGATGGTCATCCAAATGATTTCGGTACTTCTAGCAGGACGGCAGAACGTATTTGTTTTCGTAGTACTTTCTGTCAGCTCATCATGGTGACATCATCAGCAATCTCCTAACGACAATAAAGGATGATGCCCTCCAACCGAATAGCATGACACTGTACTCAATAGTTCTTGGTGACTAGGTTGGTGGCTGCCACCTTTACCAGGCAGGTTCGGTGCAACTCTCTCAAGTGCTGAATGATTGGCCACAAATCCGGGTAGTCCAACTATAGCTTCCCGATGTTTACCTCGGCACACTATACTGAGGAGAATAAGCTTGACAGACTTATAGATGGGTTATTGACACTGTTCTTGCAGACTATCTTACAAGAACGATAACTTATACTGTCCGCATTGCCACGCACACGCCTAGAGCTATGGGATGGTATCATCTCTCCCATCCAGGGTGCCAGCTGTCCCTCAAGTTTCTTAACCAGTGCAATGCTTCGAGGTCAGTGAGACTGACGAATTTTGCATCGTATAGGTAACTGTGAAAATAAAACAAACTCTGGACAACGGTCAATAACTCCTTCCTGGTGACACAACAATTCCGCTCTGGTTGGACCAGACGCTAGCTAATGTACGTTGGAACATGTTCTCGGCTGTTTTGCTACTTCCATAATTTGTCCCAACTTTCGTTTCTATATTTTCAAACGATAATTTGGAAATACAGTTTTGTGATAATCTTGGAAAAGTTTCAGTTGTTGAAACTTGATCGTAAAGATCTTAATGGATAAAAAATGAAGATTCTGAAGTAAAAAAAAATCAGTCTTCACATAAATTGCTATTGTTGTGGTTGTATTTATAGAGAAGTGCTTGCTCCAACTAAGCGAAAGGTAGCTTTAATTCCTTGGATCAAGAACCCTTCGCCAGCACCAAGACATTCCCTGAAAGAGTCCATCAGAAATAATACCCATCCTATTATCAACTCCAAAAAATGTATGTCAGATAGTCAAGAGAAATGTGCAGAGTAAATTGCATCAACTAAAATCACCGGATCATATAAAAATTCCTAAATAAATCATCAAACCGTCTTGATGGATAAGACATGTCTAATACCTGGGTATTTATGAGAGACGTTTCGCCTGAGTAGCAGTCTTTATCAGTTTAATACAGAGGCAGACCCACTGATAATGCAACCAGTAAAACAAGTGGAGAGACTTGGTCCCTAACTCTGAATGTAGACAAAAGTAAAGAAAAAAAATAATAGTACCAGAACAAACTTTTATTTTGATGATGTTTCGCTCCATGTAGCGCTTTATTAGGTTATCATCTTCACTTAGTAAAGTCTACACACAGCGAAACATTCGTCCATTATTTTTTTTTTTTTTCGCAATGTGTCTTTTCTTAAAAAAATCCTCAATCATTGTTCATTTAAATTTCGACAAAAGATACTTTCCAAGTCACGCATTCTGTTTTTTCAACACACTCGCCAACTGTAACCACTGCATGGTCACTCAAAAATTCTAGACCTGTGGCGTCTCCCAACTGGGATGAACATCACTCGTGAGCCTTCCGATCTATGAATGAAATTATTGGGATAATCGTATTACGATGCTTGGTCGAATGTGGTGATAGGAGAGGGAGAGAGAGAGAGAGAGAGAGAGAGAGAGAGAGAGAGAGAGAGAGAGAGAGAGAGAGAAGACAGACAGACAGACAGAGACAGACAGACGAAGACAGACAGACCGACAGACTTTAGAAATAGGTTTACCTCTTGAGTGTTTTAAGCGTGTAAGGAACTGTATTACCAACCCAATAACAAAAGGTTCAGTGTTTTTTTTTACCAAGTGTTTCCGAGTCTCAAACGCCATCATCAGTTCTAAGTACAATTACCAAATGGAGCAGCTGGTTTAAAAAATGCATTAAGCTACTGATTTAGGAAGTATGAGTTGTCACACTCATGTAGAACTATGACAAATATTAAAACACCACTCCAGTTTATACACATAAAAAATATCTTCAAATCAAATTCCAGCATTTATGAAGAATGTAAGACCTCGGGGTCTTGAGGTTATATTCTGCGCTCGTTATTAGTTAGTGAGTTTAAGATGAACAGCTTCAGCATGGAGTACTTCAGGAGACCTGAAACATCACATCCTTACAGCTTTTGTTAGAATTAGTATGAGGCTGTCCGCTCCTTCTTCAGTCCACGATCACTGCTATTAGAGTGTCATCAGCCGAAAGGTGGAAATTCATACATACTTTATGCACAATCAGTGTTCTTTTTCTTTTTAACCCACAGTGATTTTTTTTATCCCACAGTATAACTTTATCAAGGTTCGTGATAAACAATCACTGTAGGAAAACGTGTGTTACAAGCATAGCAATCAAGCTAAGCTCACATGCGATTTTTCACTTTTCTAATATCAACATCTCTTAAACTCGACGTCATCCTAAGTTATGTTACACAGTTATAATGAGTCTTCATCTGAACAACTGTAACACCTCCATGCAGTTGTTCACACATTTGATTTTATTGAGGATGCCTGAATTGTGCCCAGGAGTGCTTTGATGCTTGTGAATGTCTCTTGATCCAGGGAATTAGAGCTACAATTTCTTTCCTCGATTCAAATATGATTATCACCCTTTCCCCAGGAGTGTCATTAAGGCTGCACGTAACCTTTTCACCACCAGACAAAGATACTGAAATCCCTGAAATAGAGGTTAAAATAAACTTTCAGCACTTATTCGCTGAAAGAAATACATCCCTCGAAGTGTATATCTTTACTAGTTTAGCGCTTTCTCATCTATATAATAATAATAATAATATAATTTATGTAATTATAATTTTAGCTTATATTAACAATTATAAAAGTGTTAATTTAAATGACACTATTGTATGTATATTTCAGATTTTTTGTTTTTAAATTAAATATTGCTAATGGACCATTAATGAATAATAACTCTCCTGATCATTACCCGGATAACTAAATCGTGGTAAATCTTGATCATCTGGAGTAATAATCAGAGAACACGTTATTAATGCATTCTCAGAAGAGCGTTAGCCCGCCATGGGTCATACGCAGCTGAGGGAACAGGAGCTAGTTAGGTATAATCTAACGACGGGGAGAACAGTTCCAAGTATTTAGCTCATTAACACTGGCTTCGAAATCATTCCTATGGAACTTAGTGAAATTATTCAGTTACATATAAAACTTGGGTATTATATATCACTAAATATGTTAACATATTTTAGTAAAGGTGACTGGTAAAATAAAGAATATTTGTAGAGTTTTATAATGACTCAATAAAGAGGTTTAACATTACTCAGTGTCAGGTTTTAACATGTCTGAGTGTAGAGTTGTATCATGTTAAAGTGTTGTACTCTGTATAAGCTCAGTATTGATGCTTATCATGACTGAGTGTTGATGTTTTCAGTGACTCATTGTCGAGCTTTATCAAGTCATATCAAAATCTTAACTCTGATTTGATTACTGTATTGCTTTCATGTTTACATTGACCACAGGTGCAGTGGGTGGGTGGTGATCGTTAAGGCCTTTTCAAGCACGCGCTGTTGTTCCCATGAATGCTATACCCGCTAATCCTGAGACTGCTTATCAAAGGACTGCTAATTCTAGCGCTTATCGCGTATATATATATAGTCTAACAGACAGACTGGGGAGACAGAAAGGCAGAAACATTTTACCAGACACTACTAATCAACACTGTCTCAGGCCGCAGACATAAATTTCGTGAACCATCAGTGGGGAGACGCACCATGTAATTAATTTATTTCCCTGGTTTTTTGCACTCTTCAAATCGCCAACTTTGCCTCGGATGCGTTTTCCCCATACATACGTACGTTTCTCTTTCCAATAATAAGCGCCTCGTGCATCAAACGAATCCTTCATTTATTTTGTTCATTTATCCGGATTTCCATTTACCCAAAGTTCAATTTAATGCATTTGTTTATTATTACATTAGCTTTCAACCTTTCATGTGTGTGTTTGTGTGTGTGTTGCTGTAAACCTCCAAAAAACTCAATAAAAAAGAGAAAGAGAGAGGGAGGGAGGGAGAGAGAGAGAAAAAAATATTCGGAAAAAGAATAGGAGGAAGTGGAGGACGATCAAGAAGAGAAAGACAAGAGTTAGAGATTCGGAGCAAACGAAGTAAATGGAATAGGAAAATTAGAACAGGGAGGAAAAAGAAGAGGAAGAGGAGGAGGACGAAGAAGAAGGGGGGGATGAGGAGGAGGAGGAGGAGGAGGAGGAGGAGGAGGAAGAGGAATAGGAGGAGGAGCAATGCACTTTGTAGCTTCAGCAACGCCCTACACCAGGAACTTGTAAATTGGTCTGGCTACAGCTTAGTAATTTAATTAAAAAAAAAAACACAGTATCTGAAAGCATAGGAGCGCGCATGTTTCCAAGCCCTAACGCATGGAAACCAACCACTAACGTATGGAAACAAACCCCTAACGCATGAAAACAACCCCTAACGCATGGAAATAAACCTCTAACGCATGGTAACAAACCCCTAACGCATGGAAACAAACCTCTAACGCATGAAAACAACCCCTAACGCATGGAAACAAACCCCTAACGCATTGAAACAAACCCTAACGCATGAAAACTAACCCTAACGCATGGAAACAAGCTCTACCGAATGGCAACAATCTCTAAAGCATTAAAACATGTTCTAACACATGAAAATATGTCTTAACGCATGGAAACATGTTCTAACACATGGAAACATACGGTAATTCGTGGATACATGTTCCAACGATTAGCAACATTTTCCAACGCATGAAAACACTTTATGGAGCATGTAAACATGCCTCATCGCGTAGAAACTTGTTTCAGCGCACGAAACATGTCCTGACGCATAGATACACAATTACTTTTATCGAAACGGTTATAATCATAATCATACTTTTTAAAGGGTTTGGCCGGTAAGCCAGCTGAAGGACTCAGTCAGATGACCAAGAGTTCCGGTTGCGCGTCATCATATGACTAATACCCGCGTCAGGAAACACTTGTCCTGTTTCCTGAGAAATCTTACCTAACCAAATCTAACACAGATACACACTTAACACACGTAAACATGATTTAATTCATGATAACTTTGTCAAAAAGCAAAGAAACATGTTTTATCTCATGGATACAGCATTTTCATGCTGTATCCTGACACAAGGCACAAGAATGCACATCTTAATGCGTGAAAAAAAATTCTCTAATTCATAAAAATGTTTCCTGACACATGGAAACGTGCCTTAAACCCAAAAACCGTGTTCCGAAGCATGCAAATATATTCCAACGCACGGAAGCATCAAAAAGCGCGTTGAAATCTCTCTAACTTACGGAAACATGTCCTGACGAATGAAAGCCTTTCCTAGGAAGTGGAAACAAGGGCTAACGCAAGGAAACTTAGGTAAATGCACAGAAACACTGCCTAATGCATGGAAAAAGGTATTAACGTAGTTGAACATAGTCTAAAGAATGATATAATTTACCGCATGGAAGCGTAATTCAATAGAGACAAACATGGAAAAACATTATAATAGCGCATTCAGACTTGACGTAATGCGCATAAACGGCCGAACGCATGAACACATGTACTAACGCATGGAAACGTAAATTAACACTGGAAAAAATTGACTAATTCCATGAAAAAATAGCCAAATACATGGAAAAAAATTCATCACTTTCTAGCAATGTAGAGTAAAGCCCGACCAACCTTCTCTTTCCCACTTTATTTCCGCGAGTGTGTCAGAGGATTTTATTTTATCTGTTAAGCTCTTGGATCCGTGTTGTTGGTCTTTAATGAACTCGGTACCTTCAAGCAAGTTTACTAGTCTCCGTCAAGCCAGCTTACTGGTTTCTTTCATGCCAGCTTACTAGTTTCCTTCGAGGTAGTTTACTAGTGTCCTTCAAGGCAGCTTACTAATTTATTTCAAGGCAGCCTACTAGTTTATTTTAAGGTGGCTTACTAGTTTCCTTTTGTTTCCACCACTTGGAGTGGAACACTCGTCAGGAATACCAGGTTGCGCTGGCTGTTTTTTCAGTACCTGGGGAGTTCCTCTATCTATATAGTCTGTGAAATATTCGTACCTAATGGCATGGTTATGACTGTCGCTTCTTTTTGCATGAAGCGCGATGTTGGGTGACATCCTTTTATGCGTCCAGCTCCGCTGAAAGCTTCTCCACCTCCTCTCCTGTTCCTGTAATGTTTGATAATTCTGTACCAAAGTCTCCTGCTTAGATATTTATTAATTATGTGAAGTACTTTTTTCCTTTATCCTGACTGTTCATACAGTCCATATGACTGTGACTCATATGTAAAAGTTTCAAAGATTTTTTTTCATAGTTTTTGCTGTGGAATTAGCTTTCCACAGTTTATTTCTCCTTTAGGCAATATATTCGAGTATCTTCACTATATCCATTCAACTGGAGTCGCGAGCTCTAGTTCTTGTAGTCCGTCTTCCCAGCTTCTTAACTTTTATTCCTTAGTTCCAGTATTAACCTTGTGGCAGATTTATACTCATGTTATATATATATATATATATAAATATATATATATATATATATATATATATATATATATATATATATATATATATATATATATATATATATATATATATATATATATATATATAAAAAACACTATGAAAATAGAAGAATTCAAGCTTGTGACTACTCACATTATCAATGTGAGTAGTCACGAAAGCGCTTGAATTCTTCTATTTTTCATAGTGGTTTTCTTGCATATTTTGATATCACCTGTTTACTGTGATCTTTTGCATATATATATATATATATATATATACATACATATATCTTATATGTGTGTGGCCCCTCACCGGCGTTACGTAAGAAAACTGGCAGAACATATTGAAGAAGTAGTTTTCAAGGCATCATTTGTTTTTGTTTCCTAAATTAGTCTTCTAGTTGTTTGTTTTGCGTACGCTGCCGACGTTAACATCACTTAATGTGATGTGATGTTAACATCACTTAATGTGATGTTAAAAGCATGATCCTTCTCACTGTTTCTGAGAGTTTTTCTTCCCTAACGGGATAAGTTCTGTCTGGTCTCCTTACTCGGTCGTTCATTAGTCGGGGTCGAATTTTCATGGTCATTTATAAGACCATTCCTGTTTGCTGTAAATAGTGCTTGGACATTAATTAAGGATAACGTTTGTCCTCCAGGGACTAAAAAAACCCTCAGTGCGCGACCTGTCTCCTTAATAAATGCCCTAATATCGCTTATGTCTTACATACAACGTCCGTTTCTGTTGCTGGTCTAGTCATGTTGTCATTTCATCTGCCTTCATCAGTTTGGATTCACCTCAGTTTTCAGTCGTCTACTAACGATGATTTGTAAGAGAAAGTAATTTCCATGTGTAGTAACCAACATGAATCCCAGAAGGAAACCTTGGGTGATCCCGCTACTTAAGTGAAAATTTGGATATTTCGTCCCTCACTATTACACTCTCTTATCTTTTGCTCGGAAATTCCTTAATCCATTCATTATCAATCTCTGTCTCTTTGATTAATAAATTTGAAAAGAATAGGTTAACCTTATTTGAATTCCATGTAAAAACCTATCATGCATTTAAAGAGCATGCAGTCTATCTAGTTCTATCTCTCCTATGTTATCTTTAAGGGTCTGTCATTGGTTTATATTAGGTTCACAGGACAGGAAGTTTCGTCTGCGACATCAATTTTCTTTCTGTACTCAACTCACCTTTTTATTTTAATTTTCTCCATCAGTTATTAGGAATATAAGTCAGAAATATCAGTGTATGGTTTGTTGGTACTTGAATATCTTGTTAGAATTATGAGCAATACTTTTCTCGTTATTATTATTTAATATCAGCCCAGGTACTTAAATTAATAAGGAAAGCTGTATTGATATTGTTCCAAGAGTGCAGTGTCAGTGCTCATAAGTTACAGAGAACAATTTCAATAGCAATAGCTTCAAAGGTGCAATTTCATTGAGTATAAGATCCAGAGACCAATTTCAGCAGCAATAGGTTCAACTCACAAGACGCCTTGCAAGCATAAGCAACTGGGGAGAGAAGGAGGGGGAAGGGAAAGGAAGGGGAAGTAGAGGGATGGGGGAGGGGGTAGGAAGGGGGTAAGGGGCATAACCCTGAACATATGCTTTCCAGATCCCAAAGCAATTCTGTCTTGTGTTAAGACAACAGTGCCAAGGAGAGGCGTTCATCATCTACACTATTGAATGCCACACTGCACTGGATTTCGATTCTAGATGCCCTCTGATAAATATTTCGTTCGATAAACAGGTGAACGATACTTTTACTATCTGGTTTAACTTTGGTGTGAGAACATTGTCAAATAAGTACTGTTGTCCTTCCTTTAGATGGTGTCGTCTGCCTGCGAAAGACAAACCACTGGAAACTTGGGATAGCATCGAAAGCGATTGGAAATCTACCTTCCACGGAAAGGGAGGGGCTTCACAGAGCAGATGTTCGGAGGTATGAATGAAATGTAGAATGCAAAGCTTCTGCATTGTGGTGGTTGTACAGTGTAGTCATGTATGCTCCCAGAGGTCCTGGGGGATCTTGAGAAAGTGGGGTGAGCTCTAGTAGTACTACGAAGATCATCCGAGTATTTGCTATTTCTGGACTGAAAGGGAGGAGTAAGTAATATATTCGATGCATGTGGAAGGCTGAACAAGACTCGAGCAATCCTTCTGATGTCAACTATACTAATTGCTTTGATTTTGCACAGTTTCGATTTGAATACATTTGACCCTGTCACAGACCAGATCACATGATAATATTCCATCTACGACCTTTATACATGAATTTCAGTTGTGCTTCTGTAAAGTTCCTTCATCCCCTATAAAGAAAACTATTGTTTAGATAAAATTTCTTTAACAATAACCTGTTAAATCGAGTGTTGGAACTGTTTCGATGATGGCAGGACAAAGGATGCTCATTGTCAAGAAAGACATGTTGAAGACTATTGTTTGCAGAGGTTTGAAAGGTTTGTTGCTAATAGTGTTGAGTTTAGTTTTGCACATATTCTTATAGTCCCTATTACTGAATCCAAAATATGCCACACGAATGAGATCTCTGTTGATTATTTATATTGTTACTGGTTTGAGATCTGTGACTTACACTGGAGTAATTAGAGGATGCAATTAAGGCGAACCATAACGCAGCGTATTCAAACCAGGACTAACTAGAATTATATGTGAAAGGTAGAGGATCGTTAATCCGAGTAAGAATTAAATATGAAACTAGGAGAGATCGCTCGGTTGGGTTACTGGGAACCTCTGAGGTGGACTAATAGCGAACGCTAAGGAGGCCTAGTAGCGATCTCAGAGGCGGAAGAAGAGACCTTAAGGAGGGCTGGAAAAGGAATCTGAGGAATTCAAGCAAAATAAGCTAGGATTTTAAAGGAAATCCTAATAAAAGAATCCCCGTAAATATCGACCAGATATATAATTTTATATCAACAAGAGTTTGGATAGAAGAAGGTGCAATTATGGGCCAGGAGGCAGGGAGCCAATTCTACACCGGTTAAATAATTCGGATGTATCTAAAGTAACGTTGCGCATCAAACTTGTTTTTTTTTTCATCGTCGTTACTGACCATGGCAACAATGCAAGACTTCCGATTATGAATAATTCTAGCGTTTCCTGTAATTTGAAGCAATGGTTATTAATAGCGGATTTAAATGTCCTTTCCTCGAAAAAAGGGTTGTTGAAGCTTCCCATTAATAGGAAATTTCAGGATATCTAAAGTGGGAGAGCTGAATAGGTTTTTCGACTCTCTGTATAAGAGTACAGCTGAATAATGCCATCGAGGTACACGGGTAAAACAACTAGAATACTAGCTCGACATGAGACATTTTTTTTCCACTTTCCACGATCTGTGAACGTGACCCAACACTCAGATCACAATTGATAATGCACAAGGTGCAAGCTTACAATGCATTCGTCGCACTCACCACTGAGATTGATTTCTGGAAAAAAAAAAAACTAGTATTTCGGCCAAGAGTGTGAAAAGGCATATACAAAACTGAAAGCACTGTGAAAATTAATTATGAACATGATAAATGAAACAAAGATACCAACTAGGCACATACGAATACACAGGTATGATAGGGCCCACGAAGGTTAGAGGGAGAGAACCAGGTAAGTGACCGGTTAAGTGGCAGGGCAATGAGCCGAGACTCAACCACTGCAACATTAGAGGAAAGGACATGGGATGATAAAAAATACTGATTGTAATTGACAGGGGTGAACAAGGATAGATTGTTCGATAGATGGGAAACAGAAACACGAGCACATAGGTGGAAGCTCTAAACAGATGAGTCACAAGGATGTTAGGAAGTATTTCTTCTGCCTTAGAGCGATCAGGAAAGCAACTACCTGGACAGTAGAGTGATAGAGGTTGGAATCATACATAGCCTTAAGAAGAGGTACGATAAGGCTCTCAAAGCCATGAGAGTGAATCCTGTAGAGGCCAGTAAAGAGGCGGGACAGAAGCTGAGACTCGACCATTCCCACCATATATACCTGAATACATATAGATGAGCACACACACACACACACACACACACACACACACACAAAACACACACACACACACACACACACACACACACAGAAGACAAAGGACCCAGGAAAATAAAGAGATTAGCCGAAGAGCCAGAAACGAATATGCACAGGTAAGAAGGGAGGCTCAGCGACAATATGAAAATGATATAGCATCAAAAGTCAAGTCTGACCCGAAGCTGCTGTATAGCCACATCAGGAGGAAAACAACAGTCAAGGACCAGGTAATCAGGCTGAGAAAGGAAGGTGGGGAGTTCACAATAAACGACCAAGAGGTATGTGAGGAGCTCAACATGAGATTTAAAGAAGTATTTACACAGGAGACAGGAAGGACTCCAGGAATTCAGAATAGGAGGTATACCAACAAGTGCTGGATGAAATACACACAACCGAGGAGGAGGTGAAGAAGCTGCTATGTGAACTCGATACCTCAAAAGCGGTGGGACCGGACAACATTTCTCCGTGGGTCCTTAGAGAGGAGCAGAGATGTTGTGTGTGCCACTAACACAAATCTTCAACACATCCATTGAAACTGGGCAACTACCTGAGGCGTGGAAGATGGCAAATGTAGTCCCAATTTTAAGAAAGGAGACAGACACGAGGCATTAAACTACAGACCTGTGTCACTGACGTGTATAGTATGCAAAGTCATGGAGAAGATCATCAGGAGGAGAATGGTGGAGCACCTAGAAAGACACAAGCTTATAAACGACAACCAGCATGGTTTCAGGGAAGGAAAATCCTGTGTCACAAACCTACTGCAGTTTTATGACAAGGTAACAGAAGTAAGACACGAGAGAGAGGGGTGGATAGACTGCATTTTTGGACTGCAAGAAGGCGTTCGACACAGTTCCTCACAAGAGATTAATGCAAAAGCTAGAGGATCAGGCACACGTAACAGGAAAAGCACTGCAATGGATCAGAGAATATCTGACAGGGAGGCAACAACGAGTCATGGTACGTGACGAGATGTCAGAGTGGGCACCTGTGACGAGTGGAGTTCCACAAGGGTCAGTCCTAGGACCTGTACTGTTTTTGGTATATGTGAATGACATAACGGAAGGGATAGACTCAGAAGTGTCCCTGTTTGCAGATGATGTGAAGTTAATGAGAAGAATCAAATCAGTCGAGGATCAGGCAGGAATACAAAGAGACCTGGACAGGCTGCAAGCCTGGTCCAGTAACTGGCTCCTTGAATTTAACCCTGCCAAATGTAAAGTCATGAATATCGGGGAAGGGCAAAGAAGACCGCAGACAGAGTATAGTCTAGGTGGCCAAAGACTGCAAACCTCACTCAAAGAAAAGATCTTGGGTGAGTATAATACCGAGCACATCTCCTGAGGCACACATCAATCAGATAACTGCTGCAGCATACGGGCGGCTGGCAAACCTAAGAATAGCGTTCCAATACCTCACCAAGGAATCATTCAAGACTCTGTATACCATATACGTCAGGCCCATACTGGAGTATGCAGCACCAGTTTGGAACCCACACCTGGTCAAGCACGTCAAGAAATTAGAGAAAGTGCAAAGGTTTGCAACAAGACTAGTCCCAGAGCTAAGGGGATTGTCCTACGAAGAAAGGTTAAGGGAAATCGGCCTGACGACACTAGAGGACAGGAGGGTTAGGGGAGACATGATAACGACATATAAAATACTGCGAGGAATAGATAAGGTGGACAGAGACAAGATGTTCCAGAGAGGGGACACAGAAACAAGGGGTCACAATTGGAAGTTGAAGACTCCTATGAGTCAAAGGGATGTTAGGAAGTATTTCTTCAGTCATAGAGTTGTCAGGAAGTGGAATAGCTTAGAAAGCGACATAGTGGAGGCAGGAACCATACATAGTTTTAAGACTAGGTTTGATAAAGCTCATGGAGCAGGGAGAGAGAGGACCTAGTAGCAATCAGTGAAGAGGCGGGGCCAGGAGCTATGAATCGACCCCTGCAACCACAAATAGGTGAGTACACACACACACACACAAGTGGAAAAGAAAATATGTGTGAATGTAAATTTTATGTAAATAACCTGATAGTTGGCATTGAATATTGCATATCTGTTTGATGATTTTGTGAAACTTTGAAGATTAATAAAACAAGGCCTAAGATAGTTTAACAAGTGGCTGCTGGCATTCGATACGAGTAAGTGCAATACAAAAAAAATCAATAAAGGAGATAATATAAACAAGGTGAGTACAGATTCGAAAGAGAGCAACTAAATAAACGGTATGTTTTCAGTAGTCTATGCGAGGTTAGCTAAGCTAAGAATAACCTTCAGGAATCTCAATAAGGATCCGTTCACAACGTAAATGTAACCTATATTATAATACGTAGCACCAGAAGCTTTACAAGGCGCAATGATTTGCAAGTAGACTAGTCACAAAGCTACGGAAAGGGAAGGAAGGGAAGTTGTTAGATTGCAAGTAAAAAGCCTCCTTCAAAATCTAGAAAATATTATAGTACTCACATAACCAATGAATAAATTTAAAAAATGAAAGGTCGTTCCAAACACTCTTAAATAGAAATATGATTGACTACAAAAGTTAAGATAGGAAAGTGAGGGGTTAATGGACTGCAGATTCCTAGAGTGAAAGAAAGTTTGTCTATGGTCAATAATTGTTGATAATGGTGGGTTTGATAGTAATTAACTCATTCTATAGGAAAGATTGGTGCATTGTAAATAGCATGAAAACAAATATTTTTAACACGTAGGGACCATTATGAAGCAAACGACCACTCGGTGAGAACGATTGTTTAAAATGAGACACTGTGTTCATGAGCCAAGTACTAAACCTTTCTGTTTTTTAATTGCCACATCTTACAACAAAGTTTGAGTTATATGTTAGCATTACTCCTCATTTTATATACTTGTTAAATCAAATATTTTCAATAACTTATTACGTTATTATGATATTTTATTGTAATTTAATGTATTTCTTTGTGATGATGAAGACGACTAAGATTTCTATAGGGTAATAAGTTGACTGCTGCTTGTCTTAACATCGTCCGGCTTCGGAGGAGCTGGAGGAGATTCATAATCTTTGATATATTGTACCAATGTATTCATGTTCATGATTGTGTTTTCTGTAAATGTATTCTGTCTATTAATAAAGCACTCATATAATATATATAGGGGGTAGGAGAAGAAAATATTCAAACAGCTTCGGGTAGAACCTCGAGTTTTCCCTGAGGTACGTTTATTGTCTTCTCTGAGGATGAGGGTCTCCAGTAAAGTTCTAGAGGTGGTACCTCCTATATTTTATATATATATATATATATATATATATATATATATATATATATATATATATATATATATATATATATATATATATATATATATATATATATATATATATATATATAATGTAAATGTTCGTTTGTTCAAAATCTTAAATCTTCGAAAGTTCTTCACCGATTGCTTTGAAATTTTGACACAACGTTTCATTCGAATACGCGAGTATATATATATATAAAATATATATGCAAGACAACCACTATGAAAAAATAGAGGAATTCCAAGCGCTCTCGTGACTACTCACATTATCAAGGAACTATAAAAGGAAACATGACAAGAGGGCTTATATAAGGGGCAAGACTACACCTCACAGTCACATCACACTAACAAAGACTACACCTCACAGTAGCGTAACATCGCACGACTCTGTGAAGAGGAAAATAAGAAAGGACCTGAAACTCTTCCCAAGAATTAAGATTAGTCCAATTTATCATTAAATTCTTCCCAAATTTTATTAATTATAAAAGAATCCAATTTATATAAACCAAAAGAAATATTCATATTATTTTCAAAACTGCTTTTAATGAAACATGATTCTATTATATTCCTCTCAACCATGGACTTGCTTGATACAACCTTCTCAGCATTTTGAAAATCAATTGGATGGTTAAAATCTCTCACATGAATAAATAGAGCATTAGAATCTTGTCCAGTTCTAATGCTATATTTATGTTGTTTTAATCTTAGTTCAAGACTTTTACCAGTTTGACCATAATAAACTTTATCGCATATTTTACAGGGAATCTTATAGACACATCCGTCAGCATTTTGGGGGGAATTTTGTATCAAAAGTCTTTTTACTGTATCAAGATTTTTAAATACAACTTTGATATTAAAATTCTTAAGAAAGGAAGGCATATCAACCAAGTTTTCATGGTAAGGGAGAACCAACATATTTTTGGTTGAATAAGGTTGGTTGTCCCTTTTGGGATTGTAAAACGTATTCCTAGCTATTTTAAAAGATTTATCAATTATGTTTCTAGGGTATTTTATATCATTAGCTATTTCATAATTTTTTTTTATCACGTATAAAGAAATTAGATCAAGTAGAAATGACCCAAAATGGATGAATAATAGGCTCAAATATCTTTTAGGGCAGAAGAAAGGAATTTATAGGCGCATAAAAAGAGGTGAGGGTCATCTTATAAATCAGTATACTGACATTTAGAGGGACGTTAAAAAGGGAATAAGAAAAGCTAAACGGGACTATGAAATTAAAGTTGCTAGGGATTCAAAAACTAACCCAAAAAGTTTTTTTCAGGTTTATAGAACAAAAGTTAGGGATAAGATAGGTCCCCTTAAAAATAACTTTGGGCATCTTACTGACAAGGAGAATGATATGTGCTCTATTTTTAATAATTATTTTCTCTCGGTTTTCACACAGGAAGACATTAATAATATCCCAGTAATTAATTTTTACAGAGGCCCAGAAGAAGATAAATTATGTAATATCACAGTCACTAGCGAAATGATTATGAAACAGCTGGACCGAATGAAACAAAATAAATCGCCGGGTCCTGATGAGCTTTTTGCAAGGGTTCTTAAGGAATGCAAAATGGAACTCTGTGAACCAATATCTAACATTTTTAATTTATCTCTTCAAACAGGTGTAGTGTCTGATATGTGGAAGATGGCTAATGTAATTCCTATTTTTAAAGCAGGGGACAAGTCACTACCGTCAAACTACCGCCCAATAAGCCTGACCTCAATTGTAGGCAAATTACTAGAGTCAATTATAGCTGATATTATTAGAAGCCATCTAGATAACTATAATTTGATTAATGATACCCAGCATGGATTCACGATGGGCCGTTCCTGCCTATCTAATTTATTAACCTTCTTCAGTAAAGCTTTTGAGGCTGTTGATGTGAATGAATGGTTCAGAGAACCGACGAGTTGGTAAATTAGACACATATGCAACACTTGGGTATCTTTATTGAGGAAACGTTTCGCCACACAGTGGCTTCATCAGTCCATACAAAGGAGAATCGTGAAGAACAGAAGGAGTGTGAGGTTGTCAGGCCCTCAATCTTGAGATGATGTTGTCAGTCCATCAATCTTGAATAGAATAACAGCATATGTCTGACACTGCAACATCTTGGTATCTTAATACAGGATTTCTTCGCTTGCCTATTCCTTGGGCACGACCTACTTCCACATTGAACAAATGTGACACCTCCTACAACTGCTGCACCTCTCCTGTCTACAGTATATAAGCTCCCTCTGCTCATATGCTGTTATTCTATTCAAGATTGATGGACTGACAACATCATCTCATGTAGATGAATGGTTCAGAGAACCGACAAGTTGTTAAATTAGACACATATGCAACACTTGGGTATCTTTATTGAGAAAACGTTTCGCCACACAGTGGCTTCATCAGTCCAATACAAAAGAAAGTAGTAATAAAGGAGGAGTTTGAGGTAATCAGTCCCTCGGCCTGGAGTCGATGTGTTCAGTCCATCAATCTTGAAGTAAATACAACATAAGGCAAATAGAAGTGCTTATATCTGTAGACAGGTGAGATGAGCAGGAGGAGGCAGGTCATAGTGGTATCAACCACTAGTCGAAGTAGTCCTGTCCAAGGTTTGACAATGTTGAAGAATCCCTTTGTATCAAGATCCCAAGAAGTTGCTGTGTCAGACAGGATGTAGATGAATGGTTCAGAGAACCGACAAGTTGTAAATTAGACACATATGCAACACTTGGGTATCTTTATTGAGAAAACGTTTCGCCACACAGTGGCTTCATCAGTCCAATACAAAAAGAAAGTAGTAATAAGGAGGAGTTTGAGGTACAGCCTCGGCTAGTCGATGTGTCAGTCCATCAATCTTGAAGTAAATACAACATAAGGCAAAAGAGTTGCTTATATACTGACAGGTGAGGAGCAGGAGGAGGCAGGTCATAGTGGTATCAACCACTAGTCGAAGTAAGTCCTTGTCCAAAGGTTTGGACAAATGTTGAAGAATCCCTTTGTATCAAGATCCCAAGAAGTTGCTGGTCAACAGATTAGATGAATGGTTCAGAGAACCGACAAGTTGTTAAATTAGACACATATGCAACACTTGGGTATCTTTTTGAGAAACGTTTCGCCACACAGTGGCTTCATCGATCAATACAAAAGAAAGTAGTAATAAAGGAGGTTTGATAATCGTCCTCGCCTGGAGTCGATGTGTTCAGTCCATCAATCTTGAAGTAATACAACATAAGCAAATAGAAGTTGCTTATATACTGTAGACAGGTGAGATGAAGCAGGAGGCAGGTCTATGGATCAACACTAGTCGAAGTAAGTCCTTGTCCAAAGGTTTGGACAAATGTTGAAGAATCCTTTGTATCAAGATCCCAAGAAGTTGCTTGTGTCAGATTAGACAATGAATGGTTCAAGAACCGATCAGTTGTTAACATCTGACACATATGCAACACTTGGGATCTTGATAGAAAATTTTCAACAGTTTGTCACATCCAATTACAAAGAACAGTTAGGAGAGTTGGGTTAACCATCTTGCCTGGAGTCATTGTTCATCCACATCTGTATACATATATAAGGCAATATTGTGCTATGTATATACTTCAGATGATGAGATGAACATGATGAGGCGAGGCTATGTACTCACCTAGTCGATATCTTGTCAGGTTTGGCAATGTTGAAACCTTTGAATCAAGATCCCAGAAGTTGCATATGTGCAATTTAACAACTTGTCGGTTCTCTGAACCATTCATCTACATCCTGTCTGACACAGCAACTTCTTGGGATCTTGATACAAAGGATTCTTCAACATTTGTCCAAACCTTTGGACAAGGATACTGACTAGTGGTTGATACCACTATGACCGCCTCCTCCTGCTTCATCTCACTGTCTAAGTAATAAGCAACTTCTATTTGCCTATGTTGTATTTACTTCAGATGATGGCTGAAACATGACTCAGGCCGAGGACGTTACTAATCCTCCTTATTACTATTCTTTTGTATTGACGATGAGCCACTGTGTGGAAACTTTCTCTAAAGATCCCAAGAGTTGCATATGTGTCTAATTTAACAACTTGTCGGTTCTCTGAACCATTCATCTACATCCTGTCTGACACAGCAACTTCTTGGGATCTTGATACAAAGGGATTCTTCAACATTTGTCCAAACCTTTGGACAAGGACTTACTTCGACTAGTGGTTGATACCACTATGACCTGCCTCCTCCTGCTTCATCTCACCTGTCTACAGTATATAAGCAACTTCTATTTGCCTTATGTTGTATTTACTTCAAGATTGATGGACTGAACACATCGACTCCAGGCCGAGGGACTGATTACCTCAAACTCCTCCTTTATTACTACTTTCTTTTTGTATTGACTGATGAAGCCACTGTGTGGCGAAACGTTTTTCTCAATAAAGATACCCAAGTGTTGCATATGTGTCTAATTTAACAACTTGTCGGTTCTCTGAACCATTCATCTACATCCTGTCTGACACAGCAACTTCTTGGGATCTTGATACAAAGGGATTCTTCAACATTTGTCCAAACCTTTGGACAAGGACTTACTTCGACTAGTGGTTGATACCACTATGACCTGCCTCCTCCTGCTTCATCTCACCTGTCTACAGTATATAAGCAACTTCTATTTGCCTTATGTTGTATTTACTTCAAGATTGATGGACTGAACACATCGACTCCAGGCCGAGGGACTGATTACCTCAAACTCCTCCTTTTATTACTACTTTCTTTTTGTATTGACTGATGAAGCCACTGTGTGGCGAAACGTTTTCTCAATAAAGATACCCAAGTGTTGCATATGTGTCTAATTTAACAACTTGTCGGTTCTCTGAACCATTCATCTACATCCTGTCTGACACAGCAACTTCTTGGGATCTTGATACAAAGGGATTCTTCAACATTTGTCCAAACCTTTGGACAAGGACTTACTTCGACTAGTGGTTGATACCACTATGACCTGCCTCCTCCTGCTTCATCTCACCTGTCTACAGTATATAAGCAACTTCTATTTGCCTTATGTTGTATTTACTTCAAGATTGATGGACTGAACACATCGACTCCAGGCCGAGGGACTGATTACCTCAAACTCCTGTAGATGAATGGTTCAGAGAACCGACAAGTTGTTAAACAACTTGTCGGTTCTCTGAACCATTCATCTACATCCTGTCTGACACAGCAACTTCTTGGGATCTTGATACAAATGGATTCTTCAACATTTGTCCAAACCTTTGGACAAGGACTTACTTCGACTAGTGGTTGATACCACTATGACCTGCCTCCTCCTGCTTCATCTCACCTGTCTACAGTATATAAGCAACTTCTATTTGCCTTATGTTGTATTTACTTCAAGATTGATGGACTGAACACATCGACTCCAGGCCGAGGGACTGATTACCTCAAACTTCCTGTAGATGAGATGGTTCAGAAACCGACAAGTTGTTAAACAACTTGTCGGTTCTCTGAACCATTCATCTACATCCTGTCTGACACAGCAACTTCTTGGGATCTTGATACAAATGGATTCTTCAACATTTGTCCAAACCTTTGGACAAGGACTTACTTCGACTAGTGGTTGATACCACTATGACCTGCCTCCTGCGCATCTCACCTGATTACAATATGCCACCTCTACGGCCTTGTCTACACTTCTAACAAGATTGATGGACTGAATACATCGACCAGGCCGAGGACTGATACCCTCAAACTCCTCTCCTTACACCTTTCTACTTTGTATTGACTGATGAAGCCACTTGTGGCGAAACGTTTCTCAATAAAGATACCCAAGTGTTGCATATGTGTCTAATTTAACACCTCAAACTCCTCCTTTTATTACTACTTTCTTTTTTGTATTGGACTGATGAAGCCACTGTGTGGCGAAACGTTTTCTCAATAAAGATACCCAAGTGTTGCATATGTGTCTAATTTAACAACATCATCTCAAGATTGAGGGCCTGACAACCTCACACTCCTTCTGTTCTTCACGATTCTCCTTTGTATGGACTGATGAAGCCACTGTGTGGCGAAACGTTTCCTCAATAAAGATACCCAAGTGTTGCATATGTGTCTAATTTACCAACTCGTCGGTTCTCTGAACCATTCATTCACATCCTGTCTGACACTGCAACATCTTGGTATCTTGGAAATAAATGGTATAAAATACCGACACAATGGAAAAATAAACACATAAGCAGTATAATGTGATCCTTATTGACAAGTTTCGCCCACGCAGTGCTTTATCGAGTCACAGGTAGATCTGTCTGTGACTCGATAAAGCCCACTGCGTGGGCGAAACGTTGTCAATAAAGGATCACATTATACTGCTTATGTGTTTATTTTTCCATCTTGGTATCTTAATACAGGGATTTCTTCGCTTGCCTATTCCTTGGGCACGACCTACTTCCACATTGAACAAATGTGACACCTCCTACAACTGCTGCACCTCTCCTGTCTACAGTATATAAGCTCCCTCTGCTCATATGCTGTTATTCTATTCAAGATTGATGGACTGACAACATCATCTCAAGATTGAGGGCCTGACAACCTCACACTCCTTCTGTTCTTCACGACTCTCCTTTGTATGGACTGATGAAGCCACTGTGTGGCGAAACGTTTCCTCAATAAAGATACCCAAGTGTTGCATATGTGTCTAATTTACCAGGCTGTTGATCACGATAAAGAATTCGATATTGTTTATTTAGACTTTAGTAAGGCTTTTGATAGAGTACCGCACCAGAGACTGTTAAAGAAAGTGGCAGCTCATGGCATTGGGGGAAAAGTGTTGTCATGGATCCAGTCATGGCTCACCAATAGGAAGCAGAGAGTGTGCAGAAATGGGGTTAAATCCGAATGGGGACTTGTAACAAGTGGTGTTCCACAGGGATCAGTCTTAGGCCCATTGTTATTTATAATATATATCAATGACCTTGATGAGGGAATTACTAGTGATATGAGTAAATTCGCCGACGACACGAAGATAGGTAGGATAATTGATTCAAACATAGATGTCATAGAACTTCAGGAAGATTTAGACAAACTTAATTCGTGGTCAGAAAAGTGGCAGATGCAGTTCAATGTAGATAAATGCAAGGTTCTGAAGCTCGGGAGTGTCCATAACCCAAGCACTTATAAGTTAAATAACGTAGAACTTAGCCATACAGATTGCGAGAAGGACTTGGGGGTGATGGTAAGCAGCAACCTTAAACCAAGACAGCAATGCCTAAGCGTACGTAATAAGGCAAATAGATTACTGGGATTTATATCAAGAAGTGTTAGCAACAGAAGTCCAGAGGTTATATTACAGCTTTATACATCATTAGTAAGGCCTCACCTAGATTACGCAGCTCAGTTCTGGTCTCCATATTACAGAATAGACATAAATTCGTTAGAAAACATTCAGCGTAGAATGACTAAATTAATACATAGCATTAGAAATCTTCCTTACGAAGAAAGATTGAAGACCCTAAAATTACATTCACTTGTAAGACGTAGAATGAGGGAGACATGATCGAGGTATACAAGTGGAAAATGGGTATTACCAAAGGGGATATAAATAAGGTCTTGAGGATATCTCTCCAAGAGAGAACCCGCAATAATGGATTCAAGTTAGATAAGTTTAGATTTAGAAAGGATATAGGAAAGTATTGGTTTGGAAATAGGGTAGTTGATGAGTGGAACAGTCTGCCTAGTAGGGTTATTGAAGCTAGGACCTTGGGTAGTTTCAAATTTAGGTTGGATAAATTCATGAGTGAGAGGGGTTGGATTTGAGTGGGACTCGGCATGAGTGGGTAGAATTGTCAAAGCTTATTTCTTGGGTAGCATTGAAAATTGGGTTGAGCAAATATTCTGTTAGTGGGACGGATTGTGAAGGACCTGCCTAGTATGGGCCAACAGGCCCGCTGCAGTGTTCCTCCTTCTTATGTTCTTATGTTCTTATGTTCATCTATGAACTCTGGACTACAACTAAAGCTCTCAAAACATTGAAGAAACCGACACTTTACCTATCTTGATGTGAAGAGTAATAGTGTACATAGGAATCAATTATTTGTAGGTTTCTGTAAATTTTACATTTAAAATCAATGTTACCCTTAATAATAAAACATCTAGAAGGGCAATGAGTTATTACTTGAATTCAACAGTAAATTTATAGAATGAGCTAAGCTATTTAATTTAACAAGGAAATGGTTTATGTCTACATTCTTAGGCATAAGGCACAAAATATCATAAGTTTCTTATCTGAAGAACTGGTTAATTATGATTTACCATTGCCAGTTCCTACTATCATTAAACTTATTAAACTTTGTATTGTTGATGCAAAATTTGTATTTAATGATGAGTTTTACACTTAGAAGTTTGGTATGGCAATGGGCAATCCTCTTTCACCTGTTCTTAGTAATTTATATATGTAATTTTTCGAAACAAGATTGCTTAACACTACCCTTCCCAATAGAGCTAAGTGGTATAGATATGTTGATGATATTTTGTGCCTTATGCCTAAGAATGTAGACATAAACCATTTCCTTGTTAAATTAAATAGCTTAGCTCATTCTATAAATTTTACTGTTGAATTCGAAGTAAATAACTCATTGCCCATTCTAGATGTTTTTATTATTAAGGGTAACATTGATTTTAAATTTAAAATTTACAGAAAACCTACAAATAATTGTTCCTATGTACGCTATTACTCTTCACATCAAGATAGAGTTAAAGTGTCGGTTTTTTCTTCAATGTTTTTGAGAGCTTTACGTATTTGTAGTCCAGAGTTCATAGATGAAGAAATCTCTAAAATTTATGAAATAGCTAATGATTTAAAATACCCTAGAAACATAATTGATAAATCTTTTAAAATAGCTAGGAATACTTTTTACAATCCCAAAAGGGACAACCAACCTTATTCAACCAAAAATATGTTGGTTCTCCCTTACCATGAAAACTTGGTTGATATGTCTTCCTTTCTTAAGAATTTTAATATCAAAGTTGTATTTAAAAATCTTGATACAGTAAAAGACTTTTGATACAAAATTCCCCCCAAAATGCTGACGGATGTGTCTATAAGATTCCCTGTAAAATATGCGATAAAGTTTATTATGGTCAAACTGGTAAAAGTCTTGAACTAAGATTAAAACAACATAAATATAGCATTAGAACTGGACAAGATTCTAATGCTCTATTTATTCATGTGAGAGATTTTAACCATCCAATTGATTTTCAAAATGCTGAGAAGGTTGTATCAAGCAAGTCCATGGTTGAGAGGAATATAATAGAATCATGTTTCATTAAAAGCAGTTTTGAAAATAATATGAATATTTCTTTTGGTTTATATAAATTGGATTCTTTTATAATTAATAAAATTTGGGAAGAATTTAATGATAAATTGGACTAATCTTAATTCTTGGGAAGAGTTTCAGGTCCTTTCTTGTTTTCCTCTTCACAGAGTCGTGCGATGTTACGCTACTGTGAGGTGTAGTCTTTGTTAGTGTGATGTGACTGTGAGGTGTAGTCTTGCCCCTTATATAAGCCCTCTTGTCATGTTTCCTTTTATAGTTCCTTGATAATGTGAGTAGTCACGAAAGCGCTTGGAATTCCTCTATTTTTTCATAGTGGTTGTCTTGCATATTTTGATATCACTTGATTACTGTGATCTTTTTGCATATATATATATATATATATATATATATATATATATATATATTATCCACAGGTTCTTTGAAGCCAGAGAAGAGCTCTTCTCGATGACTATAATATTAATAATTAGACCACATGAAAGAGATTGATAATGGTGTGTATGGAAAACAACAAGTTCATAGTTTTCATCATTCATTCCAAAAGGTGATATATAATTTCTGGCTGTTGGCTCCATGACCCTGACCGCTGACCTTTTCCAAAGGCGACACCTGCCCCAATCAATAGAACACACTGCAAGATGTAAAGGCTTGTGTGTTTCGCATTCAAGGCAAATCGGTTGATATGAAGGGTATCTTTTTCTAAAATACACAATTATAATTTTACCATATTTTAAGTAATAATAAATTACAAAAAAAAAAGTTTCAATGAGGGAAAGTATTTTGTAGAGAGATGCTGAAATATCTGAGAAATATATTTTTTAATTTTACTCTGTATGCGACGAGATGTGATCAAAAGAAAAATAAATAATTTTATTATGTTGAATTTTATTAGCAATATATGGAGTTTTATTATTATTATTATTATTATATTGAATTCTCTAATTAAGACGAGAAAGACCTAAGACCCGCAACCCTTCATATTTCTCTATACCAAAACAAAAGTGATAGCGATTGGTGTTATGGCTCCTAGGTCATTAATACAGTTATAGTTCATGAATGCAGGTGCTAATTATAACTAGTCAGTTGCCATTAGAACATAAGAATTAGAAATCTGAATGACTGTGGTTATTTTGTTCACTGAACTGCGTCCGTTGCCATTAAAAGTGAAATTTTGAAAATCAAAAGCCTATTAGCCTATTATTTTTATGTCCGATGGATGATGTTTTCTATTAGTTGAAGAAGAAAAAAGTTGAAGCCTAATATCTGTGCTTGCCTGTCTTGAGATCTCCGCCCATTAACGTTGAATGATATTCTGTCTGATGAATGCTCATACTCAGTCTGTATAAAAAAATAGAAGAATGAAATTCAAGACTTTGAAACTATCATGTAATGTTTTTTTTTTTCAAGTTATTTCTCTGTTCAAAATTCTTACTTATTTTAATGAGCCTAATAAATTTGTGACCTTAACTAGGTAAAAATATTTTATTTTGACTTTTGTCCCTTGGGCCTAATAATGAAAGGATTTGAGAAATTTGAATGGTTGGGATACACAATAATAAAATTTCAAAGTAAAATAGCAAAAAAGCACTTAATAAATCTTTTTTTATTTATTTTCTAAAAATTGGTTCATAAAAATACAGAACGCAGTAATATAATTTTTCAACTTCAAAAATATTAAGCAAAAATCCTGACAATTAATTATAAAAATTTCCTGACTGAATTCTATCACAAAAGGGAAACACTCCTTTAAGACTAACAGATCAAAAAAAAAATCACGGACATTTGAACTGGGTCCACAGTTAGAGCAAAAATCACACTGAAGGCTCAAAAAATTTACGTACTAATTGTTAGGTAAAAGGACACAAGTGACACTAATGCGAGAATTTATTGTGACAACGTGTCGCTCTCCAGGAGCTTTGTCAAGCTGGTACGGCTTGCCAAAGCTCCTGGAGAGCGGAAGGCTGCAGCAATAAAATGTCACATCAGTCGCAATTGACTTGGGCCTGCCTCGCATGGGCTGTAGTGTTCCTTCTTTCTTATATTCTTATTCTACCAACATTATTACTATATTTCCTAATTGTTGACTCTCCTAATGGAATGATGTCTCTTGCCGAAACAGGTGGACACAAAAATCGCTTCATATCATTATTTCAATAAAAAAATATGGGGGAATTTGCATTTTTCACACAAGTTTGAAAGCGTCTAGTTTATTTATTTAAAGTCAATAATGTAAAATTACACAAAAATAATGATAATTTGCAAATATGCGAAGTAGAAGCTATGTCATTTATACAGTCAGTTTAAGTACCTCTCAATCACACAGCAGGTTGCCATATGGGCGAAAATTACAATCTTTCAAATATGAAAGGGACGTCCATGGCACAGGTATCTTGTTTACAAGTGGGAAATGAAAGCAAGGTACTCAGCCGCATGACAACTTTGATATGGGGGTGAAATGTATCATTATCTTTAACCCATGATATATATATATATATATATATATATATATATATATATATATATATATATATATATATATATTATATATATATATATATATATATATATATATATATATATATATATATATATATTTTATATATATATGTCGTGTCTAAGAGGCTAAATTGTTCAATTGGATCGAACTCTCCTAGAAAATAAACTTTATCTTAATTTTCTTTTAAGTGTTGATAGATATATTGTTCGTTAAAAATGATGTAAAGATATTTTATTTTTTTGGCCCAAATTTAACTTAAAAACCTCACATAACTTAATTTAACCAAACGTGATTTATTTTAGACTAATACCAATACTAACCTAGTTACAGAAAGTTTCATAATTTATATAAGATAAGCGTGATATGAATTCATGAGTCTAGTTTAATGAATATCAAATTAGCAAATATCGATTCATTAAACATAAATCAGCAGAGATTAAAACAACACAGATTTCAGTTCGTAAATTTAAATTAATTCAACAGAGTTGGATAACTTCTCTCCTGCACAGTACATCTGACAACATGCCCCAAAAAAATCATGCGTTCTAAATCTGAAGTTGTTTATAGTGTTACTGAGATACCAGCTATATGGAACATGTTTATACACTATATGTCAGTAATATAGGATTCACCATCTATCTAAAATGTATTAGTTATACAAATGATGCAAAATATAAATATGAAATATAAAGAGATATCAGTTACGATGAATTAGACAGATTTGCAAAGTCTATGTATCATTATTTGGTAGACGATTCGCCAACCAGTGGCTTTATCAACACAATACAATGAGATAAATGGGAGACTGTAGAGGAGGAGATAATCAGTCCTTTTCCTTGCAGAATAATGTACAGAAGATAATAGAAGATGAGGTAATCAGTCACTGAGCATAGGAGCAGGTATTCAGTACAGTAATCTAGATAAATCTGAAGCACAGAAATATTGAGAGACTGATTATCTCCAGCAGTCATCAGTTTATGGCTCTGTATTGCATTAATAAAGCCAGTTGATGTTGAAACATCTACAAAATGAAGATATCCAAATGCTACACATGTGTCTAATTCATCAACTTATCGATAATGAATACTCTTGATAAGATGTCAAATAAATAATCTATATCAACTTTATAAGATATATCAAATAGTATAGAAATTTCACTGATACAATAAATTTCAATATTGCAAGAATTTTGAGCTATACAAGAGATATAAGTTTTCAATTAGATATCAGTTATGTAAAATATATGTCAGCTATACAAGAAATATCTAACCATAACTATGACTAAATAAACGGTGATAACAAAGTAACTGGAGATAAAGATAATATGTAACTCATTGTAAATTTGGAAAAAAAATATTAACGGTAACAAATTCAGTAATTTTAATTAAAAGTTGTTAATATGAAAAGGAAGGTAATAGTGAAAATATAAGTAACTGGAAGAAGCGAAAAAGTAAGGGACAGAGAAGCAAGGATAAGTAAATGAAGTATTACTGAGAAAGTAGAGGAATAAAAAAATCGTAATAAGCTGTAAAAAGAGGAAATATAATTTTTTTAGAATATAGAAAAGGCCTTAAAGGGTCATACCGCTTTTGTGGAATGAATAGCAATGACAAGTAATGCAAGGAAGGGGAGGCGGCAGTTCAAATTTCTCAGATCAAGATCAGTTTACCAGATCCCAGACAATAATGCCCAATACGTTTATTACTGGTTGGACTGTTATATATTCACGGGGAAGAACTAAACCTGTAGAGATCATGCAGCGTTTGGGGAAACGGAAGATAATTAGGTTTGATTCTAAGAAGGGGAGGTTAGCTCCAATTGCCTAGATCAAGAGCTCATTACCAGCATTCAGACATCCTTCCCATCCTTTCCTAGGAATTAATCAAATGTTTTATTATTATTATTATTATTAATATTATTATTATTATTATTATTATTATTATTATTATTATTATTATAATAATATTATTATTATTATTATTATTATTATTATTATTATTATTATTATTATTATTATTATTATTATTATTATTATTATTATTATTATTATTATTTTTATTATTATTATTATTATTAATATTATTATTATTATTATTATTATTATTATTATTATTATTATTACTTAAACACTGGCCTTTCCTCAAAGAGGAAAGGTGGCCCAGAGAAGAAACACTTTCCCCATCACTCACTCTTTCATCGTCTTACCAGAGGTGAACCCACATTACAGTTCAAATGCTCATCCAAACATCAACATCCGCGTCCCTACCTCAGAGTGCAGCCACTGTACTTTCTACCTCCAGGACTCAAATCCAGCTGATCAATTTCCTTGAATCCATTCATACATATTACCTTCCTTACACTCCCACAGCACGTCGTCATAAAAACCATTTGCCTATCTAACATACACCTTCCTGCTAGATGTTCTAGTCCCTAGTAAACAAAACCTTTTTTTACCCCATCCTTCTAACCTTTCCTAGCACGGCCCCGACCCCTCCTTCCCTCCACTCAGATTTATACATCCTCAAAGTCATCCTGTTTTGCTACTTCCTCTTTAAATGTCCAGATCATCTCAATTACACCTCCTCAGCTCTCTGGTTAATACTTTTAGTAACCACCGCATTTCCTTCTAATCTCCAAACTACAAGTTCTTTTCCTAATATTCGAACCACATATTGCTGTCAGACACGACATCTTCGCTCCACCTGACTCCTCCTTGCTGCATTGTTAAAAAAAATATACATCACACCTTTATGCGAGTGTTGGTACCACTGTACTCTAATACAATTTTCTTTTTGCCTCCATTGATAACGTTCTTTATCTGCACAGGTGCCGCAATGCTCCATTCACCTTTTTTACCTCGTCAATTCTATGGTTCACCTCATCTTTCACAGACCCGTCTGCCGGTAAGTCCACTCCCAAATATCTGAACGCATTCATTTCCTCCGTACTTCCCTCTTCCAGTCTCACATTCAGTCATTCATTACCTAAATTTTTGTCACTCTTATCACCTTGCTTTTGTCTATGTTCACTTTTCATTTCCTTCCTTTACATACCCTCTTAAATTGGACCACCAACGAATTTGTGATGGTATTATTGTTATTATTATTAGAAGCAGTAGTAATATTATCATTAGTATTATTAGTAGTAGTGGTAGTAGTAGTAGTAATAGCATTTTTATTAGTAGTAGTACCAGAAGTAGTAGTAGTAGTAGTGGTAGTATCATATGGGGCCACAGTGAGCCGTCATCAACGTCGATCGCAAGAGATGGATATAATACAGGATGAAATAAACTAAAAACAATGAATTATTGGCAATATTAATTTAACTAAGATAAATGATGATGACAAAGATGCTGATGATGATGTATCTACACTACAACTAACACTACTGCTGTTACTACTACTACTGCTACTATTACTACTTCTATTTTTACTTCCACTGCTACAAATATCACTACCGCTACTATTTCTACTTCTACCCCTACTACCACTATTACTATTACTGCTATTACTACCACTACTACTACTACTATTTCTAATGATACTACTACTACTACTACTAATAATAATAATAATAACAGTAATAATAATAGGAAGAGAGAAACGCCAGAAGCTATCTATTTACCGCTAACGAGAGTGATTTACAGAGGCAATCAGCTCGGCTAGTTATTAACTTAAATCTAATGGGACTTTTATGGAACTTCGCGATACACTACATATAAAGAAATTTAGGGCTGCAGTTTGCCGTTTTTAATGATCGACACCTACGCAAAATTTTCCAAGTCTATTACCTTTATGTGAGAATAGGCGATGGAGGTGGTGGCGGTGGTGGTGGGGGCGGTGGTGGCGGCGGTTTTGGTGGGGGTGGTTGTGGTCTTTATGATAGTGGTGGGGTGGTTGTGCTCGTTATGGTGGTGATCGTGGTTGTAGTGACAGTAGTGACGGAAATGATGGTAGTAATTGTCTTTGTGGTCTTGGCGCTGGTACTGGTGTTCGTGGTACTGGTAGCAGAAGGAATGAGGGGGCAATACCTGATAATGGAGATAGTGGAAATTCTTGGGTTGGGGTGGTGGTGGTTTCAGTGGTGGTGCTGATATTATTTCCAGGTTCTCTTCGTTTTCACGGTTGCTTATTGAGTTGTGTTCGCAGTAAGGTGAAGAAGAGAAGACTGAACCTCAGACCTTGGTTCTGTCTCTTAAACGACAATCTTACAGTTAACCTCATAGCATTCCAAGTCCCGATCGAGAATCACACTGAGGGTGGCCTAGCAAGGTTCTAGAGCCCAATCAGGGCGCATGATATTGTTGACATTGTCTCTAGCGAGCCGAGGAACTCTTCGTCATCCTCAAGTAATCAATCAGATAGCCTTCATTCTTTCCCATGCGGAGTAAGGAGTTGAGTTGTGAAACAGCGTAGTTATAGAGTGGTTCTCAGGCATTTACAATATCTCATAAGTAGGAATAATGACTGACCAACTTTAAAAAGTTCATACAAAAAACTATCAAAGATACGGCAAAAGTAGCAGTAGCACAAAAGCCTTAGAATGGCCCAATCTAAAACATACAAGAAGCACATTCAAATTAACTATATGTATTTCAGTTGTTGCGCGATCCAACTAAGGTATCCCATAGCCTTAAGTCCAGCCTTCTCTACTTTAATGCACACAAAAGGCATTGTACAGATTAAGGCATAAGTTTTCAATGAAGGGAAATATCAGTGTTGAATACTTGAAGTCTGTCACAAGAATCTTTCTCAGGTTACTACATGGAAATGAATTTCCCAGTTTCTTCAATAAACATGAATGATATACAATGCCGACAAGATAAAAATTTAGACACATGTGCAACATCTGGGTATCTTTATTGTAGACGTTTCGCCATCCAGTGGCTTTATCAATACAAGTTCAAGGACATAAAAGATAGGCAATAGAACTGTATACAAAAATATGAGGTAATCAGTCCCTCAGCCTTGTAGTTGGTGAAGAGCATCGTGTTCGTGAAGATTCTGAAGCACAGGCAAGAATCCTGTGCTTCAAAATCGTACATATAGGAATTGTGATGAGTGATGACCTAGCCATTGCACCCCAGCGACGCGACACATTTGACCTAAATAAAATCAGGTTTGAAAACCCTTAACCAAATTCACCATGTAGGATGAACAAAATGGGCGTCTACTTTTTCTAGATATTTTATAATGCAGGAACTACAGTAAACTGAATTTTAAGATCTACAGGAACACCTCAAAGGCAACCTTTTACAGTTACTGTTATACCGAGATACGACAGCAAACAGAGGACTCATCATAGGATTATACAGTTGAACATTCAGGATCTCTAACCCTGGTATCCACGAAGATAAATGTGACTATATACACCAGGCCTTTGCTAAACGACTATACACAACACATTTCATTAACAATTCTAGGAGAAATGCTGAGCAGACAGGCACCAGACAGGTTCTTAGTACAACCAGTTAGCCAGGTTTTGGGTAATATTTTCATCCTTCTTGCCAAGAGTAAAACCAGCATAACAACGTCACACAAATTACAGTCAAGGACTTGGTAACAATGAACTGTACGCAACGCAAAGAAAACTAGCACTAGAGGATATACCATCTATATACCAAACAATCTTCACATGCAGCACATGAGATCCATAAAATCGAAGGCGGGGAAACCATTACTTCATATATTTCTTTTGGTTTATATAAACTGGATTCATTTATAATTAATAAAATTTAGGAAGAATTTAAGGTACATTAGACAATTTTTTGTGAAGAATATAAGCTATGTTTCACGGTTCATTGACTTTCTACCTACATCATTATAAAAAGTCAGGTGTTGTTGGAGGGGGGGATCTAGGTGAAGTCTCGTCCTTATATGCCTTCCTGTTAACCTTTTAATTTTATAGTTCCTTGATAATGTGAGAAGTCACGAAAGCTCTTGGAATTTCACTACTTTTTCACAGTGGTTGTTCTGCGATATTATGTATATATATATATATATATATATATATATTATATATATATATATATATATATATATATATATATATATATATATATATATATATATATATATATATATTATATATATATATATATATATATTATATATATATTTAAAGAAGAGCAGGCGAAATATTCACAAACACTGATCTCTGGCCGACGGAGACTCGAACCTACGAACCTCATGACATGGTACCCAGTGCTTTGCCGACCGTACCACACTGGTCCAATACCTTGGCATTCAGCTAACGCTAGACGTACCTTATCATGAGGTTCGTAGGTTCGAGTCTCCGTCGGCCAGAGATCAGTGTTTGTGAATATTTCGCCTTCTCTTGCGAATTCCTAGCATTGTAAAAATTCTAGTTGTGTCGATGCATGCAGGGGATGATATGAAAGCTGTAAGCCACCTGCCTGAAAGCTAGGTGCCTTGGATCAACGTCTAGCGTGAGCTGGATGCCAAGGTATTGGACCAGTGTGGTACGGTCGGCAAAGCACTGCGTACCTTGTTATGAGGTTCGTAGGTTCGAGTCTCCGTCGGCCTGAGATCAGTGTTTATATATATATATATATATATATATATATATATATATATATATATATATATATATATATATATATATAGCAATGACATCACGAAACAAGTGATTTTGAATCACTTACCAAACTGCGGCAGGCCAGGGCTCGGCCCTACGACACATTGTCCCGCCTCAAGAGACAACACAACGTACCACATCACCTTACCACTGAGCCAGCGATCCTACAAAGATCACGCATCCAGCAGAGCTAGATTTTTTTCTCGTGATCCGAGGACACTCGTGGCAGTGGTATCTCAAGAATTAATTTCAGCCTCCTCCTGTTTGAATTCCCGCCTCAACAAGCAGTCTATATAGCAATGAAAGCACGAAACAAGTGATTTTGAACCATTTATCAATCTGCGTCAGGCCAGGGCTCGACCCTACGACACATTGTCTCGCCTCAAGAGACAACACTCAACCTCAAGAGACTGGATGAGTGATCTTTGTAGGATCACTGGCTCAGTGGTAAGGTGATATGGTACGTTGTGCTGTCTCTTGAGGCGAAACAATGTGTCGTAGGGTCGAGCCCTGGCTTGCCGCAGCTATATATGGATATTAATAACAATATAAGGAGGTACCACCTTTAGAACTGGACTGAGAACCCTTATCCCCTTATCCTCAAAGAAGAGAACAAAAGTACCTCAGGGAAAACTCTTGGTGCTCCCTGAAGCTGTTTGAATATTTTCTTCTCCTACCACCCTCTATATTCTATGTGAACTTTATTAGACAGAATACACTGATAGAAAACACAAATATGAATACATTAGTACAATAAATCAAAGATTATGAATCTCCTCCAGCTCCTCTGAAGCCGGACGTGAGCCCAGTATGCAGCATGCATTTCCCCTCTGGATGGCCACGCAGAGGCGCTGGAACATGAAAGTGGCTGGCCTTGGGTCCCTGGTGGTGTCGATGAGTCTGGAACCCAGTTCTTTAAGGAAACATGTGGCATTTTTTCCCCATCATCCCAAGGTCTTTGATCCCACTGGGACAAATTGATACTGTTGGCTTATGTCCCTGTTCTTGCCGATCTTGTACTCCTCCCTGTGATCAGCAGCTCCTCCCTGTCGCCCGTCTCTGTGATGGATGTAGGTGTCAGCCAGGGTCGACACAGGTATAGTCCCAAGCTAAGAGCTTGTCATTACTCTAAGGATAGATGGTGATCCCGTCAGGGCAGTTATCTGGGTTGTGAGTATTGTTGGCTGCTAGTGATGTTATGGAAAAGGATAGGAAAGCTGGTAGGGCAATCTGGGAGGATTTGCGTACTCCCAGTCCCTCAATACTCTCTCTAGCATGGTCTTTAGGAGGGAGTCATATTCCTTGAGTTTCGGACTTCTGAAGGCTGGGGAGCATCACAGGAAGTAGGTAAGTTTTGGGATTGACAGTCACCTGGTGAGTAGGTAGAAGGCATCATGTGTATCAATGTCTTTCATCCTGCCTTCCATCGTCCTGAGGTCTGAGATTTTCTTTTCTAGGATCAGATCAATGGCATTGGGCCAAAGAGGAGCATCAAGGAGAGTGCTGTTGGCTGGATCAATGTCTCGTGCTCCTGTTAAAACTACATTAAAATTCTGCATCATCTGTCGACTGGTAGAAACTATTTCACATTTGATGGAGTTTAAAGATAACACTAACTCACGGGACCACCAAATCCTACTAGAATCAAACAGCCAGCAGAGCTAGGTGTTTTACCTTGATCCGAGAACACACGGTGGTGTGGATCAAAGTAAAACACCTAGCTCTACTGGGTGCTTGATTCTTGTAGGATTTGGTGGTCCTGTGGGTTAGAGCATCATGTGATTTTCGCTCACCACGAGGCTGGCTAAAACGACGTGGGTTCGAGTCCTTTGCTAGTCACCGTGTTGTTATTGATTAAATAAAACTCGTTCGTGATCACTAATATATATACTGCTTGTAGATGCTAGTACACCAAACTGGGAGTAGAATGAAATTAGTTCAGAGGCACCTACACCATCGTATGTTATCGGATCAAGGTAAAACACCTAGCTCTGCTGGGTGAGTGATCTTTGTAGGATTGGGTGATCCTATGGGTTAGAGAGTCATGTGATTTTCGCTCACCACGAGGCGGGCCAAAACGACATGGGTTCGAGTCCTCGGCTAGTCGCAGTGTTGTTATTGATTAAATGCTACTCATTCGTGGTTATAGTAGTATATATACTGCTTGTAGATGCTAGTACACCAAACGGGGAGTAGAATAAAATTAGCTCTGAGGCATCCACACCATCGTATGTCCTCGGATCACGGTACAACACCTAGGTCTGCTGGGTGCGTGATTTTTGTAGGATTGTATGGCCCTGTGGGTTAGAGCGTCATGGAATTTTCGCTTACCATAAGGCGGGCTAAAACAACATGGGTTCGATTCCTCGGCTAGTCGTAGAGTTGTTATTGATTCAATACCACTCGTTCGTACTATATATACTGCTTATGGAGGCTAGTACACCAAACGGGGAGTAGAATGAAATTAGAATGTCCTCGGATCACGGTAAAATACCTATGTCTGCTTGGTGCGTGAATTTTGTAGGATTGTATGGTCCTGTGCGTTAGAACTTCATAGAATTTTCGCATACCATAAGGCGGGCTAAAACAATACGGGTTTGATCCTCTGGCAAGTCGTAGTGTTGATTAAATACCACTCGTTCGTGGTTACAATACTATATATATACACACAGTGGAACCTCTGGTCTTGAACCATTCCGAATGCGAACAAATCGGTTCACGACCAAAAAATTCGCCAAATCTTTGCATCTGGTCAGAAACACAATCGGGTGCCGAACAAACACAGTCGCGCCAATTTTCACATTCTGCGCCATTTGATAACGTCGCCTCTCATTTCCGTAACGTTTTGATGCGAAGGAAAAGACAAGTCCCATTAGATGGGTTTATGGTAAAGTTTGGTCCACCAGCTAAACGAAAGAAAACACCTGAAGGAGAACGTTCCTCCATCGCGGAGGCTGACTCACCCTCAAAACAGTAACCTCCTCCCCACTTATCTTCCTCCTCACTTCCTTCACGTTACAAGTCGACTCATGCAAGGTTAGTTTTCTTGATTGTTTACGGTGTGTTTTTTCTCTGTTATTCAAGTTTTTTTTCTATTAAACTGTGCATTATTTTGTAAAAAAAATAAAAAAGTTCACAGCGAACGGTTCATAGGGGTCTAGAACGGACTCGTGCAATGTTAATTTTCTCTGTTGTTCAAGGTTTTCTCAGTGTTATTCAAGGTTTTTACATTTAGTTTACTATTACACTGTTCATTCTATGGTATAATTAACTATTTTTGTGATTAGAAATCTTAAAAACAATATTTACATACAGTTCGTAGGGGTTTGGAACGGATTATCGTATTTGCATACTATCCAGTGGGAAATTATGTTCAGATCACGACCAAATCGGGTCGCGACCAGAGTTTTGGAACGAATTATGGTCGTGACCAATGCTTTCATCATTCGCTCCATCACTGTCTTGCCAGAGGCGTGTTTACACTACAGTTATAAAACTGAAACATTAACACCCCTCCTTCAGAGTGCAGACACTGTACTTCCCATCTCTAGGACTCAAGTCCGGCCTGCCAGTTTCCCTGAATCCTTTTACAAATGTTACCTTGCTCATACTCCAACAGCACATCAAGTCCTAAAAACCATTTGTCTCCATTCACTCCTATCAAATATGCTCATGCATGCTTGCTGGAAGTCCAAGCCCCTCGCACACAAAACCTCCTTTACCCCTTCCCTCCAACCTTTCCTAGGCTGACCCCTACCCCGCCTTCCCTCCACTACAGATTTATACACTCTCGAAGTCATTCTGTTTCGTTCCATTCTCTCTACATGTCCGAACCACTTCAACAACCCCTCCTCAGCCCTCTGGATAATAGTTTCGGTAATTCCGCACCTCCTCCTAATCTCCAAACTTCGAATTCTCTGAATTATATTCACACCACACATTGCCCTCAGACATCACATCTCCACTGCCTCCAGCCTTGTTGCAACATTCACCACCCATGCTTCACACCCATATAAGAGTGTTGGTATAACTATACTCTCATACATTCTTCTCTTTGCTTCCACGGTCAAAGTTCTTTGTCTACACAGACTCCTAAGTGCACCACTCACCTCATCAATTCTATGATTCACCTCATCCTTCATAGACCCATCTGCTGACAAGTCTACTCCTAAATATCTGAATACATTCACACACACACACACACACACACACACACACACACACACACACACACACACACACACACACACACAGTTCCTCATATAAGATTTGTGAAGAAGCTGAAAGACCAAGCGTGTATAAAAGGAAGGGCACTGAAATGGATCAGGGAATACATCACAGGGAGGCAACAACGGGTCATGGTGCGTGATGAGGTATCACAGTGGGCGAATGACATCATTTATGGGATAGACTCAGAAGTGTCTCTGTTCGCAGATGATGTGAAATTAATGAGGAGAATCAAATCGGATGAGAACCGGGCAGGACTTCAAAGAGACCTGAACAAGCTTGACATCTGGTCTAACAACTGGCTTCTCGAATTTAATCCCACCAAATGCAAAGTCATGAAGATCGGGGAAGGACAAAGAAAACCGCTGACAGAGTACAACACTTGAACAGCATTCTGGAATGAGGGTGAGTTTTGGAGTGTTCGAATAGCGAGGGTCCACTGTATATATATATATATATATATATATATATATATATATATATATATATATATATATATATATATATATATATATATATATATATATATATATATATATATATATATATATATATATATCGTGCCTAATAGGTAAAACAGGTCAATTAGCAAGAACTCATTTGAAATTAAGTCCTTTCTAAAATTTTCTCTTATACGTTTAAATATATATTTTTTCATTAATGTTAATGTAAAAATTTACACTTTTGTACCAAGAGAAACTTTGAAAACTTACCTAACCTTATTATAACAAGCGCAATTTAATTTAGCCTAACCCAACTAAATATATTTTAGATACGTTTACAATAATTTAATAATAAACAACACAATGAAATATATTTTTTCGTTAGTTCAGAATGATTTTGCGAAATTGATACACAAATTTTCGCTTGTCTTATATGGAATGAAGAGCGTTGCTATTTGCTAAAATAGCAAGTTTTACCTAATCGGCACGACATATATATATATATATATATATATATATATATATATATATATATATATATATATATATATATGTGTGTGTGTCTTACCGAATAGGTAAAACTTGCTATTTTGGCTTAAATAGCAACGCTCTTCTTGCCGAGTAAGGCAAGCGAAAATTTGTGTATGCAATAATTTCGCAAAAATCATTCTGAACCTAACGAAAAAAATATATTTCATTGTTTGTTTTTTTATTAAATTATTGTAAGCTTATCTAAAATAAATTTAGCTGGATTAGGCTAAAATAAATATATATGGGCAACTTTAATGCTTTCAACCTTTCGTCATAGTTCATAATGCAACTCTGATAGCCATTTTATAGCGGTTGTGTTGGAAAAACACAGGAGCTGCATATTGTAATTTTGGCTTAATATAAATTATAAACATTTTCTTAAAAGTTCATCATCCATTTGTCTGAAAGCTATTATATAGTTTCACAGTGTTGCCTACGAGTTTCTCACAATTTCATTTATTGGATCTTCTTATGATATTTTTTTTTTAATAATAACTCCTACATCGTTTTCTCTATCTGATACTCTCAATTTTTTTGTGACATAGTCCACTGTATATTCTTTAATTTGTCTGCTTTCATCTTCTCTCATTTCTTTTACGTGGCACTTACCGACTTTCAATTCCATCATCAATCAATCCGCCCATGTGTTCAACCTGCTATACATAAATTATTTCCCTGTTTTTATTTAAGTTATGTCCATTTTAGAATGGAATATAAGAGAATACTGGGTAAACTGAGTAGAGCTCAAGGAGCTGAGTTTAGTTTTTCTCATGTCATGTCTGTTTAAGAAATGTGTGTGTATGTGTGTGTGTACTCACCTAATTGTACTCACCTAATTGTGGTTGCAGGGGTCGAGACTCAGCTCCTGGCCCCGCCTCTTAACTTCTTAACTGATCGCTACTGGGTCCTCTCTCTCCCTGCTCCATGAGCTTTATTATACCTCGTCCTAAAGCTATGATTGGTTCCCGCCTCCACTACATCACTTGCTAAACTATTCCACTTCCTGACTACTCTATGGCTGAAGAGATACTTCCTAACATCCCTTTGACTCATCTGAGTCTTCAGCTTCCAATTGTGACCACTTGTTTCTGTGTCCCTCTCTCTGGAACATCCTGTCTCTATCCACCTTGTCTATTCCACGCAGTATTTTGTATGTCGTTATCATGTCTCCCCTAACCCTCCTGTCTTCCAGTGTTGTCTGGCCGATTTCCTTTAACCTTTCTTCGTAGGACATTCCCCTTATCTCTGGAACTAACCTTGTCGCAAACCTTTGCACCTTCTCCAATTTCTTGACCTGCTTGACCAGGTATGCGTTCCAAACTGGTGCTGCATACTCTAGTATGGGCCTGACGTACACGGTGTACAGTGTCTTGAACGATTCTTTACTAAGGTATCGGAACGCTATTCTCAGGTTTGCCAGTCGCCCGTATGCTACAGCAGTTATCTGGTTGATGTGTGCTTCCGGAGACGTGCTTGGTGTTATACTCGCCCCAAGATCTTTCTCCTTTAGCGAGGTTTGCAGTCTTTGGCCACCTAGCCTATACTCTGTCTGCGGTCTTCTTTGCCCTTCCCCGATTTTCATGACTTTGCATTTGGCGGGATTAAATTCGATAAGTCAGTTGCTGGACCAGGTGTTCAGCATGTCCAGGTCTCTTTGAAGTCCTGCCTGCCTGTGTGTGTGTGTGTGTGTGTGTGTGTGTGTGTGTGTGTATGTGTGTGTGTGTCTGTGTGTGTCTGTGTGTGTTTGTGTGTCTGTGTGTGTATGTATGCCCTACCCCTCAAATATTTTTATTTCCTGTTTGTAACTCTATGGCTAGACTCTCGGCTCCTGGCCTCTTCTATCAACTATTCTGATAAGGTTACACCCCATTCTTGCATTTATCGGCAATGTTCTGCAAATATATATATATATATATATATATATGTCGTGCCGATTAGGTAAAACTTGCGATTTTGGCTTAAATAGCAACGCTCATCTTGCCATATAAGACAAGTGAAAATTTGTGTATGCAATAATTTCGCAAAATCATTCTGAACATAACTGAAAAAAATATATTTCATTGTGTTTGTTTATTATTAAATTAATGTTAACGTATCTAAAATATATTTAGTTGGGTTAGGCTAAATTAAATTGCGCTTGTTGTAATAAGGTTAGGTAGGTTTTCAAAGTTTCTCTTGGTACAAAATTATAAATTTTTACATTAACATAAATGGAAAAAATATATCTTTAAACGTATAAGAAAATTTTAGAAAGGTCTTAATTTTAGATGAGTTCTTGCTAATTGACCAGTTTTACCTAATCGGCACGACATATATATATATATATATATATATATATATATATATATATATATATATATATATATATATATATATATATATATATATACATACATACACCATATTAATAAACTTTGAATGATGATCTCAAAACCATTTCCAGATTGAATATTCGCTAGTGAAATATGCACCCAGGAATGACACCCATCAGAGGGCCAAGAGAAAGGTGATTCTCGCTGCATATCGCCCCTGCCCCCCTCCATGATAGTCTCAACAATTCCACCAGAGATTTCGCACCGGCGTTATGGGAGAATTAAAATTTTACTCGACCAGCAGCCAGGATTTGGGACATGGCTCACGGGGAGAACACCCCACCTCGCCACCGCGGTAAGGACTGGTAGATCTTGTAAGCCCAAATTATAGATCAGGCGTTTCAATACCCTACGGATGAGTAATGTTTGGTGGTTCTATGTTAATTCTCAGGTGTGAGGGAGTTTTTGAGGAAGCGAGAGGTGGAGAGGTGACGAGAGAGAGGGAGGAGGGGAGAGGAGAGAGAGTGGGGAGGGGTTGGGGAGGGCTAAGGATTTGGAAAGAGGGATGATAGTAAAAGTGAAAGAATGGGAATGAGATGGAAAAGAGGGGAGATACTGAGTAGAGGAAAGGCATGGATGAAGTGAGGGGAATTGAGAAAATATGAGAAATGATTATGTTACAGGAATGGTGAGGATGTATGAAGGATTTTCCCTTGATGGCAAGGGTGGCGGGAGGGAGGTAAACATAGAATGGGAGGGAAATAAATATATGACTAAAAGGAGGCAAATATGTGAGAGGAGGGAGGTAAATATGTGTTTCCCCTGTGTGTTTATAGTCTTATTATTAAATTCACAGGGAAGTATTAAACACTTAGGGATCATACGGCGCTGGTGGATTAGGATTCAATGAGATTTGATTCAAGGAAAGGAAGATATATATAATTCAGGCATCTGCTATATATATATATATATATATATATATATATATATATATATATATATATATATATATATATATATATATATATATATATATATATATATATATATATATATATATATATATATATATATATATATATATATATATATATATATATATATATATATATATATATATATATATATATATATATATATATATACAGTGGACCCCGGTTTACGTCATTTTTCGTTCAAGAATGCTGTTCAAGTGATATTACGAACGAATTTATTCCCATAAGGAATAATGTAAATTAGATTAGTTCTTTTAGACCCCAAAACTGCACTTACAAAAGCACTTACAAAAATAACCTTACATAAAAGCGAGTTTGGAGACCATCGTAAACGGGTCCACTATATATATATATATATATAATATATATATATATATATATATATATATATATATATATATATATATATATATATATATATATATATATATATAGACAACCACTATGAAAAATAGAGGAATTCCAAGCGCTTTCGTGACTACTCACATTATCAAGGAACTATAATAGGAAACATGACAAGAAGGCTTATATAAGGGGCAAGACTACACCTCACAGTCACATCATACTAACAAAGACTACACCTCACAGTAGCGTAACATCGCACGACTCTGTGAAGAGGAACATAAGAAAGGACCTGAAACTCTTCCCAAGAATTAAGATTAGTCCAAATTATCATTAAATTCTTCCCAAATTTTATTAATTATAAATGAATCCAATTTATATAAACCAAAGGAAATATTCATATTATTTTCAAAACTGCTTTTTATGAAACATGATTCTATTATATTCCTTTCAACCATGGATTTGCTTGATACAACCTTCTCAGCATTTTGAAAATCAATTGGATGGTTAAAATCTCTCACATGAATAAATAGAGCATTAGAATCTTGTCCAGTTCTAATGCTATATTTATGTTGTTTAAACGAAAGCGCTTGGAATTCCTCTATTTTTTCATAGTGGTTGTCTTGCATATTTTGATATCACCTGTTTACTGTGATCTTTTTGCATATATATATATATATATATATATATATATATATATATATATATATATATATATATATATATATATATATATATATATATATATATATGTCGTGCCGATTAGGTAAAACTGGTCAATTAGCAAGAACTCATCTAAAATTAAGTCCTTTCTAAAATTTTCTCTTACAGGTTTAAAGATATATTTTTTCACTTATGTTAAAGTAAGAATTTATAATTTTGTACAAGAGAAACTTTGAAAACCTACCTAACCTTAATACAACAAGCGCAATTTTATTTAGCCTAACCCAACTAAATATATTTTAGATACGTTAACATTAATTTAATAATAAACAAACACAATGAAATATAGTTTTTCGTTGTGTTCAGAATGATTTTGGCGAACTTATTGCATACACAAATTTTCACTTGTCTTATATGGCAAGGTGAGCGTTGCTATTTAAGCCAAAATCGCAAGTTTTACCTAATCGGCACGACATATATATATATATATATATATATATATGTATATATATATATATATATATATATATATATATATATATATATATATATATATATATATATATAATATATATATATATATATATATATATATATATATAAATAATATATGTTTATATATATATTGTAAGGAGCGCTTAGTTATTTTGCATGAGTAATTACCTTCCTAGGGATTACCAAAATTTCTGAGAACTCGCCACGTGAAGGTCGCACTAAGGGCAGAAACAACGCAGAAATAATACCGTAATGAAAGAAGGACAAACGATGCATGATAAACATCCTCACAATGACAGGAGGCAGACAGTAGTTGCATTAAGAAATGCAGCAGACAGATTTTTTTAGGGTTATGTTATATAAGTAGTGTTGAGCATCTCACGCTTTATAACTCATCGCCTTAATTTCACGATATTGTGAAATTTATATTTGATTTTAGTTGTGACGTGGGTAGAGGAAAAATTAATTTATTAAACTTAAAAAACATATTTTTTTACAGTGTCGTGAATATGATGATGATGATGATGATAATAATAATAATAATAATAATAATAATAATAATAGATTAAGAATAGAGAAATAATGAAAATATCTACACTACTATTAAACTACTACTTCACTACTACTACTACTTTATTACTTTACTACTAAGATAATAATACTAATACTACTATTTTACTACTACTACTACTATACTATACTACTATACTAATAATAATAATAATAAATAATAATAATAATAATAATAATAATAATAATAATAATAATAATAATAAAATAATAATATTAATAATAATAATAATAATAATACTAATAATAATAATAATAATAATAATAATAATGGAAATAATGAAAATACTACTACTACTAATACTATTAACATACTACTATTTAATATACTATATAATAATACTATATACTATATAACTATACTATAACTATATACTACTACTACTACTACTATTACACTACTACTTTCTAATAATATAATATAATATATATTAATAATAATAATATATACTACTATATACTATATAATATATAATAATAATAATAATAATAATAATAATAATAATAATAATAATAATAATAATAATAATAATAATAATAATAATAATAATAATAATAATAATAATAATAATAATTAAATGGGAATCTTTCCACCGTCCTACAGGTTGTTAGGCGTTACCATCAATAATGAAGAAAAGTTATAATTGTTTAGCAAGCTTTCACTCTGACAACGTTACACTCAATGCACCCCTTTGTAACACTCTTATAGAGGACACCAGCATCATCTTATATCTACTTGGCACTGTTTAGGAACTCTTTAGTGTGATTTCTGAACTGTTTTCGGTTGCATTATAACAGGACTGAAGAGAAAGGCGGCTGTCGTTTCAGGAAGTGACCTCTGTAAGTTCACGAAAGATGACGAAAGGAAAGTGACTTGAATCTAGAAATATCTACTAAAGAAAGGTATTGGAAATAAAAAATTATAAATTTAGAAATTTTAAATTAATTTGCAGACAGATTTGGATATAAGGTGTTCCTCAAAACAACTGTTCGACGTATAAAGGTGCCATTGTAATAATAAATACACATTTAAAAAACCAGGAGGGCCCCCACATTGATATGATGGGATAAAATAGTAGTATTTACCTCTGTTAATCGTTTCCAATGTTAATTTATATGGAATGGAGAAGGAATTGAAATTTAGGTGCATCCATTTGTTATCAGTTACCCCTGGTTGCTTTACTTTGGGCAGTGTTAATTAAATTAGGAGCGACTCTCCTACTCCATGGCGTTCAACAGGAAGTCTAAATGACTCACTGAGTCGCTAACCAGAAAAATATCTGGTTCAGTCGAAATGAAGACTTAAAATTGGAAACATTTACGAGTATTTCTAATAAAGTGCAATATGTAGCCAATGAAGCTTAACTTAATACTTTTAGGTAAAGTTTTAATGGTTTTAAATAAGATTTTACATGTTTTTCTTGTAATAAGAAATATCTGAGTACATGAGAATTACTGAATTATTTATACTTTCCTTCAATTTTAATAAATTTCACGCACACACACACACACACACACGGGCGCACGCACAAAAACACTCAATATGAGCAGCTCACACCTCATCAATACTAGTAATCATGGCGAAACACGACCTCCCTCCTGTAAACATTGCCCCTAACACGGCGGACGGGACATGGAGACACAGCTTAGGTCGTGTCAGGATTGTCCTAGCTAAGTGGGACACACAATCGACGCACTTACTAGCGTCCAGGCCTGCCGTGTTCCCTGTGCTGGGATGTCTAGATTTCTCTCAGTTTTTATCCTTAGTTGGTAATATCCGCATGGGATCCTCAGACATGTGACATGGATTTCCCACAAGGCGAGAGAAGAGAACGAAGGCCGGGTTAGACACGTAATGACGCTCTTTTAATTTTTTCGGGTTGATATTGGCGTGTATACTCACTGAAGCTGTGGGAGTAAAGGTCTAGTTGCTGGCTCCATCTCATCACGTACAATCAGTAGCTGAAGTTAGTTCCTTACATCTTTGACATTGTAATATCCACTTTGAATAAATGTACTTTCTTTCATTGTCTTTTCACCTTGCAAATTCCAAATGTTCAATTTTTTTTCCTCCAGTTCTGCCAAGTATAAACTGCAGTTTATTTTTTTTTGTAAATTTTACTTCGATTGGAGAGCGCTTTTATTTTAAAGTATTATCAGAAAATTATTTTTCTACCTTTCATGGCTTTCATTTATGTTCTACCTTTTCCATCACTTTGTAGGGAATGCATGTTTACAACTTCTTATCTATCATCTTCTTGAAGATCAGCACACATTAGCTGCCTTATAGCTGTTTGATAGTTTTTTCTCGAAGGGCTTATTTTACATCCTTGCATGTGGCTAGCTCTTTCTTTCGGCTATTTCTTTTACAACATTTGTAGATATCCTTTTGGGTTCCAAAGAATTTACCGTGTCTAGCTTATTAAAGTGCTTTACTTGTACTTCCGACCCTCAACACATGAACACCTCTTTGAATATTCCGTTCACTTCTTCACAGACCTCTTGTAGCTTATCGTGAAAAGTCATCCAATCTTCTCTGTGACCCATTTACTTTTTTAACTCGTCATTTTTTTTCTAATGGGATTATACAGAAGTTTTGGTCTCACTTTCCCTTGAATGGAAGGTTATCCTAGAAATGTATCGCTAGCATGGAAATATAAACACATTAGCAGTATTATTAGATCCTTTATTGACAACGTTTCGCGGGGCGAAACGTTGTCAATAAAGGATCCCATTATACTGCTTATGTGTTTATATTTCCATTGTGTCGGTATTTTATACCATTTATTACCATCTCTAGCATACATACTACTAGGTCTCCAGTTTTCCCTGATTCTAGGTACCTTCTCGAATTCACATACATTATATTAAAAAAACATTATTTATAAATTAAAGAATATCAGCGTTGAAATTAGAATATGGGTTAGTTTTGATGTAGGTAATATGTTCTCTTACCTTCCTGTAAAAAGGTGTCATTGATGGTGTAAGTCGTAAATTTTGTGAAAGGGACCCCAGAGTTTCTGTATCCTTCCACTTTGCAAACAATTGAAATGTATTTTTTTCCTCCTCTGAACTTGTAGATGTTAATACATCGCTTTCATTTGTTTTACCTTCCCTTTGTTTTCTTCTTGTTTTCCCTTGCTGCTTAAATATTCCAAAAGTCATCAAATCTGTCTTTTTCCTGCTATATTATTCATTGTCTCTTATGGCTAGTCATTTACAACAACCTCCTCCACTGTCTCTATATTATTTTTGTCGTTATCTTATCTGCTTTTGTTCTGTCTGAGAGGTTTTCTTCCCTTATTGCTCCCTAATACTTATATTTTTTATTCCCCTATCCAAGCACTCACCCTAATTAGCTCAGTGCTTGGTCGCCCTTCTCTCTCTCTTCCTGAATTCTTTTATTTTTTCTTAGATTTCATTAAGTTTACCTTCTAGTCCTTCAATTAAGAGATCCAATAGCTGCCATCATTCCTCCCACACCTTCTAAACATTCACATAATATGATTTTAGACAATTCCCTCTTGGGATCATTCATGTCTATCCTTTTCCCTTTCCCTTCTTCCCAATTTCTATATGTTCCCTTTTACATATTATCCTCACTACCTAGATTAAGACCCCCTGATACTAGCGATGTTGTCATTGGACGAAACCTTAGTGATAAATGATTATCTTTCTTATCTCACAACAATATTCGGAAGGTGTAATAAAACCTGCAGATTCCATTAGAGTGTTTTACTTTTCTTAGTATAGGGAAACAACCCGTGAAGCTTATGAATACTGGAGTATCATTATATTCATGAAAAATATCATCGGAGTCTATCCACTAGTATCAATAATTATTGAAGGAAGAAATGTGGAGAAAGTTTCAGCACTGAAATATACAGTTGAGGTTATATTAGTACGTGATTCTACAGAGAATAGTGATATCAATCTCAGAAAGAGGAGGAAACGATAAGTTTCAGGAGTTCTTTGCTGAAGGGAAGAAATATATCAATGATTTAGAAAAAATCATCAGTAAATAATGATTCATTTGCTTTTGAATGGGTCTGAAGAATGGTCTTTGTTGTAGCGAGGAGGAAGTTAGACGAAATGTAGATATTTTTTTCAGGTAAATGTGAAGTATAAATATTATGCAGGGAACATAGTTTGAAGAAATTAAAAGTTGTTGTGGAGATAGTATAGGAATAATTCAAAGAGAGGGGATGCTGAGATGATTTAATCACGTGGAAAGAGCACAGCAAGTGAGGTTGATCAAGTGGATGTATATGGGTAAATTGGATGTGCAACTTTTGGGAGGATGGAATGAGGGTGTACGAAGGGGCACGAAAGAAGGCGTGGCAAAAAGATATTTAGCGCGATTAGACAAGCCTTCTAAAATTTCGGGAGGGCCATGAGAACACACGGAGTTGACGACTCCAGCAAGAGCCTAACATGGTAATAACGAACTCTACGGAAACTGTATGTTTCATTAAAAAGAAGAAAAAGAAGATCGATCATAATGGAGTGAGTTGTTTTTCAAAATTTAAATATATTAGACGGTAGTAAAGTTACTTATATTAGAGATTCATGAAAACAAGCACATATACCATCTATGGAAGATGTGCCAAATATTACTTGAAATAAAATGTGATAAACACGCATGAATAACAAGAAAACATTTGTAATGTTGAAAGTCCCGTAACACCGACTGTGATTAATTTTAACACTTCATGACGCAGAACAATGTTAGTATGGTGATTAAAAGACAGAAAGAACAAGGAGATGCCTATAATGCTGTTCTACAAATTTTGAAGAATTTTGTGCCAGGAAGAAAAGAAGTATCTCACTTTATTTTCTGGAGTGCTGGAAAAACCATGAACATAATGACAATCGAATGTGTGAAGGAAATTGTACGTAAATTTTAAACAATTACGCATTGTGGCTAAGAGAAGCTGTGTGTATGGTTTAAACAATTAGGCATTTGGGGTTTGATTCAAGAGCTTTCTCATACAGTTTATGTGCCCTCCTCCCTCCCCACTTCAAAGTTAACAGCAACTAGCCTGTGTCCTTATTTTATAAATAGAGTCAATTTGCAATTTAAAGCATTTCCATATTCTGTAGACCAAAATTAGTAAAGAATTATTAGTTTTATTCTGAAAGGTTTTTGCTGTAGACCAGTGTAATCAGTGGATGCACAGTGGCAGAACACCATCGAATATAATCACTGAGCACTTTTCGCCGCACCACATTATGTACAAAACACTCTATAAAAGTACAGACGGACACTTGATCTAATGAGATCACGCTCCCTTTCTCTCATTCACCAACACAGCTTCCGACACTTCTCATTACCCACTGCTAAGAAGTGTATACATTTTAGTTATCCTTCCTTGTAGGGCTGGATAAAACTCAAATTTGAGCGTAAGATCTTCGCAATAATGTTTGCCTTGCTAATTGACTTCGTTTTACCCTTGAGTTTTGGAAGTGTGGTGTGCAATACCTCCACTTTGAAAGTCAGGAAAAAATGTTCCTCTTCAATGGGTCATTATGAGATCGCGATGCCAGTGCCCTTATTAAAATGCAGTTATGGTGTAAGTGACGGTGAATGTGTTTTCTTCATTGGGTCATCCGGCAATGGTATTTCACTCTGCTTTAAAAAAGGCCAATAAGTTTAAAACTACATATATAATTAAATAAACGTTACAAAAAGAGAATTAAAGTAGCACCAGATACTAAATAAAATCATAAATTTTGTTCAGTACTTGCAGCTTCCTTATCTGTGGCAGCTGCAGGACGGCTTGTTTTAACCGCAATAAGCTTGGGTGTAGCCTCATTAATATCAGTACCGCCAGCAGCAATAACAATAACAGTTGCAGCACCACTACCACCAAACGTAGTAGTAACCGTAGCTGAAAAACTAGCCCTTATACAGTATCAGCAAAAGTTGGAACAACACTGCCTGCAATAACATAAAGAGTAAAAGCAAAAGCAGCTAGCAGAAGCATGAGCAGTGGCAGAAGCAGCGTCTGCGGCAGGAACAGCGGCAGAAACAGCAGCATGAGTTACAACAGTGGCAGTAGTAATTGCGGAAGCTGAAGCCCTATTTGCATTAACACTCGTACAGTGTCAGCAGAAGTAGCAACAAGATCGTCCTTCTCAACAGCGGCAGAACAGCAGAAAGGCTTCAGCAGAAATTGCAGTAGCAATACTGGCAGCAATAACAGCAACAGAGGCATCAACAACCGTAGCATAAGCAACCACCGCGGGAACAGCACTTGTACAATATCAGTAAAAGTAGAAATAACATCAGGTGCCTCAGAAGCAGTAGCACTTTTACACACGTCGGCACTCACTACAGCGCTAGTATCAGCATCATAAACAGCAGCATCAACAACAATAAAAACAGTAGCAGCAACATCAACAGCTCTTGTAATGAAATGAACCGGGCTGTGATCAGTGTGGCGGTCCCAGGGGCAACCGGCATCTGTGTGTCGTCCAGAATTATATACAAGGCGATGAGGCACCCGCACAGCAGGGTAAAAAAAGAGGGGCGGCTTTTGTGGTGGTAAAGATTTTTGTTTTGTTTTTAAGAGAGATTAATTGACGAAGGGGGACATTCGTAATGCCAACATGTGGGTGGTTAATTTTTTTTTTTAACGGTGTCGAAAAGCGAGAAAAATATATACTGGAAAATCCTGAGTGTGTTTGAGTGGGTGTGTTTTTAAAGGAAAGATTGGGAGGGTGAGGTAGGTCCTGTTTGGTCAGAAATAATATGGCCATTTTAGCAAGGAAAAATTTGATAATTGATGTCAATGTCATAAAAGAGAGAAATATATGACCATGAAATAATCCGAGGAAATTTTACGAAGTCATAGAGGAAGGAAGGAACAAAAATGTTGAAAGTTTTCTGAACAGATCTAAAATACGAAACTGAAAATAAAATAGAGATCTAATAATATTAAAAAAATGTTGATTTGTTGCTGTCATGAATCACCTGCTTGATGTAAAAATGAATCGGAACGAAGTGGCAAATAACTGAAATTAAACCAACAATAAAAGTAAAACAGAGAAATAAGAATAAAAAGAAAGTGCTCGGTACGTCAAATACCTCCATGAGGTGTACATATATATATATATATATATATATATATATATATATATATATATATATATATATATATATATATATATATATATATATATATATATATATATATATATATATAAGAGAGAGAGAGAGAGAGAGAGAGAGAGAATAACAGAGCAAAACAGAGAAAGAATAAGAGAGGAAGCAGGTTATAGATGTAGCTACGACCATGTAGAGAACTATAATAGTTTTAAACTGTGTCCACTTGAATAAAACTTTTTAAATTAATTTTCAAAGGGTCTGAATCTACCACAAACTCTCTCACTGACTTTAAATATATAAATAAATAAATAAATGCATACGCTATTTAAAAAAAAAATAAACGTGTATATATATATATATATATATATATATATATATATATATATATATATATATATATATATATATATATACATTGTTCAAATATATGAGAGTTTATATATTTATATATATATATATATATATATATATATATATATATATATATATATATATATATATATATATATATATATATATATATATATATATATATATATATAAAATATATAAACTCTCATATATTTGAACAATGTTTAACTTTGTTGATGTCGGTCAGTGTCAGCTCAAAGGTGACGTTGCGTTTCCATGAGTTGCATATTAATGTGGAAAATATCAATTGAGATCGGATACAATATTATATTAAACTTAATGAGATTTATTAACGTGTATCGTTTATGAGTTTTGGTACTGTTAAGGTCCTCAAACATTTTCGTATTAGTATTAATAGAAGTTTATTTAACAACAGAAATAATGAATAAATTAATGTAGTAAAAAGCTTAATAAAATATTCATTCGTTGAGTTTTTTTACTAACTGTGACTATAAGAAAATGTAACTGTGAGTGCACTTAAATATTTCTTTTTTTTTCATTAGAAAGTTATGAAATATTATTAATGCAAATCAACTTAGAAATGTTATTGATTTAACCGTAAAACAAGAGGAATGAAGGAAGATCAACTTCAATTTTTGAAATGTTAACGTAAAAATGCTAAAAACTTTTGCACAGAAACCTGATTTGGAGTTTATTTATACTTATACACAAGTGGGTTTAATCACTGTTGGAGATATTTGTTTTTTAGCATTTTAGTTTTTCATTTGTTGAAATGTGTTTTGCTTTGCTCTGGCTGGTAAAATAATCAGTTATGTCGCTGACACTGTAAGTTTGTGCTAAATGGCTCTAAACTGCGATGATTTTTTTTAATCTCATCAGTTTTCCTGAAATTTTCACTGCCATTTATTTCTTCGTTATTCTCTTACACTCCTCTTATGCTCTCTTTTCTTCTACTTATTATCTTATTCTGCCTTCTCTATATATTTTTTTTCATTTTTATTTTCCTCTAATTATTTCTTGTCTCTCTTCTAACCACCTTTCCAATTTCTGCTTTTCTGTCTTTGTTTCACACAGGTGGATAATACACGATAGTCATGAACATAGAAATAGACAGTTATTCTTTGCTGATAGCCCCGGTGTGGACTTTCAGTCTCTCAGCTGTCTTTCTTTCCCACGTACATTTATACTCATAAGCAGTGACAGACCAACATTTTTGGCGCCCTGAAGCTTGAACTGTTATGGGACCCCTAAGCAACCAGCAACAGCTAGCCTAACTGATACTTTAATTACCTTTTAATTTTTATTATAACTATTATGTTGTATTGAATTACACTACATTATTAATATTATTATTTTTTAATAATCCCTTCTCATTCAGTAGACCCAAACTTTGTAAGCAATGTGGACAAAAGTCGCTTCTGGAGCTCCTCCGGGATTTAGGGGCCCTGAAGCTTAATTTTCATTAGTTTCATAGTAAATCCGCTCCTGCTCACAAACATATGTTGTCCACTCAAACACTCTAGTCTCCGGGCTAAAACAAACATTCTCAATCTCTTCTCTTGACTTTCATGCATAGGTTTATCCATGCTCATACCTTTTGCTAATATTTCCTCTTTAATTAACCTGTTTCCTACCTTTTCTTCATATCTGAAGCGCGATACGTCAACAGGTACGTCGATAAAGATATATGTATAAATAGCTGTTATTTGGACAACGTTTCGCTCTGAGTAGAGATTTTTTTTATATCTAACATCAAACAGCTCAATTAAGAGCCATACGTTGTTCAACAAAGCTCTCTTTAAAGCGAAACTTGTTCAAAAAATCTTTGCTTAGAGAAAAACGTTGTTCCAAAAAAATATTATATTTAGAGCAAAACGTTGCCCAAATAAAAATTAATTCTGCATATTTGTGTTTTATTCCACAACTCCAGAAGCTTTGTGTAATGAGAACACATGACCTTCAAAAGCTTCTAAGACTACGGGATGAGACAGTAGAGACGCCGCAGCTCTCGCTGCTGTATCAGTAACCTCACTCAAGTCCAAACTCAACGCTCTCAATACTGAAACATTCCTACAACCTGTCACCAAAATTAACACACTAGCGAACCATCGCCTCAATCCCTCATAACACCCACAGTTGGTACCGCTGAATTAAATGAGCCACGGTTGTGGTGGTTTTCAAATCATTCTGTTGTAAGAACATTGGTTAACGCGTTGGACTTCGTATATACTAGACCGTCTCCCACATAGGCAGCGTGACGCGACAAAGAAAATACATTTACTGTCACTTATTCAATCGCTTTCTTGCCAGAAGCTCTCTGACATAACACTTTAAATGACCCTCCAACAGCAAGATCCGCACCCCTCGGTGTGTAGGCACTATACTCCCTAACGACAGGACTAACCGGTTAACCGGTTTCCCCAAATCCCTTCATAAATATTACTTTGCTCACACTCCTACAGAAAGTCAATTCGTAAAAAAAAATACTTGTGTTCATTCACGCTCACACACGCCTGTTGAATGTTCAAGCCACTAGCACTTAAAACCTCCTTTACATCCTCCATCCACCCTTTCTTCGTACTATCCCTACCCCCTTTTCCGTTCACCCAATATTTAAATGGCCTCATATTCATCCTATTATATTTTATTCTCTCAGTCTTCTCAATAATATTTCTCATAACTCAACACCTTCTCATCTCCAAACTTTGAATTATCTGCATAATATTTACACTACACATGGCCCTTGATCATCAGGATTCGATACTGCTACTGACAGACGGGCAAGATTTACAAGCAGCGCTCTTATTTATTCAGCCACAAATGCCTCAAAAGCTGGGCAGCCTGATTCTCAAGCCATGTTTCTTACCCAGCCCGGGCACGTCAGCGAGCCTCAAGCATGGATTCAAGCTATTTCAATCTCCTCCTGTAAGTTCTGACCTCACAAGAAATTTTATATCAATGCACCACGCAGAAACAAGAAAGATCGCAGTCAGCGCTGCCTGGGAATCTTGCCCGTCACACAGTAGCAGTATCGAATCCTGCTGACTGCGATCTTTCTCTGTATATACCCGTTTGTTTCTGAGTGGTGTATTGATATAAAAATTGTTTGTGAGGTCAGAACATACAGCACGAGATTAAAATAGCTTGAATCCATGCTTGAGGCTCAATGACGTGCCCGGGTTGGGAAAGAAACATGGCTTGTGAACCAGGCTGCCCGGCTTTTGAAGGATTTGCGGCTGAGTGGATAAGAGCTCTGCCTGGGAATCTTGCCCGTCTCTCAGTAGCAGTATTGAATCCTGCTGACTGCGATCTTTCTCTCTCTCTCTCTCTTTATATATATATATATATATATATATATATATATATATATATATATATATATATATATATATATATATATATATATATATATGTATATTCTTGTTTTTCCAGGCAAATATCGTCCAGCTTAAATCCGTCCGGTACATATGAGCTTGCAAAACAAATCCAGGGAAGCCAGCACTGCCCTTCCGGAATCAGCTGATAATAAATTAACCACGAATTAATACCAAAAACAACCTCACCTTTAATTACCTCCCCGTTGAGTATTAGCCGTCTAATCATGTCCCAATAATTGTTGCCTTCGTTTCGTCGTAAAGTTATTCCTTGTCGCGTGTGCCTGCCAGAGACTGCGTTTCCCCGGCAATTCACAAACATAATAAAGGGGGATTCGATTGTGTATTGCCGGAATGAGATCCCAAACACCTCCTCTGTAATATTCAAGTCCATTACCGAAGGAATCTATTGGGAATAAGGAAATTGAGAAGCGACAATTCGGCCAAGATTAGGTTAGATTTGGGGCGGATCACTGTAGCCGCTCTCGCTATTAATATAGTGTTTGTGTTGGCGTGCTGCTGATGTAGCACGGTGGAAGTAGTGTTGGAGGTGGTGGTGGAAGTGGTCATGACGGTAGTGGAGGGGATAGTAATGATTTTGGAGGTGATGGAAGTGATGGAGTCGGCGGAAATGTGGGTGGTAGTAACAAGTGGGTTGCGAATCTGACAAGACACACTGGGTTTCACATCCATCAAGCACTGCTCTGCAAGGGTAGCCTCTACAACACGCCATGTTACTGGATAAAGAAAGTGTAGCTAATCTATATTTTATGTCTTTCCTTTCTTCGCCAATGTTTTTATTAGTAGTTGTCATTGGAGGAACGTTTGTAATGTGGTTTTTCGATGCTACTATTTTTTGAACTGGTTTTTCGTGTCAATGGTTCTCTGTGGTTTCATTGTAGAAATGACATTAGATTGACTTGCTTTATTTGTATTGTGTTTCATGTTTAATTTCGAATGACTCATTAACACAAAGTGTTTCTTTTTAACGTGTCTTGAGTCAACACGGTCTCAGTTTGTTAAAACTATTTTCTCTAATTATATTATTCAGCTTAATATTGTAGAGGCCACACGTATTAAGCATGATGAAATATGTGTTGAAAATCTTGTATTTATAATTTAAGCAGCATTTTGATCTAATATATAGTTCAAGGACCACAGAAAAAGAATAGTGAGTGTCAATCTTCTGTAAAAAGCAGTGATCTATAACTATAATAATCACTGTATTAATCTTTGTTTTTATCGTCTAATAACTAAATTCTCTCTCTCCAGCCAGTTTTGAAATACAGTGGACATACAGTTGCATCTTACAGAACTTAAATTGGTTTCATCCTCAGATACTGTATTGTAATTCATTTTTCTTACAAACACAAAGATGTCTGTAATTTGAGTAATAAAATTCTTGAGAAATCTGCACCTTTTGTTTAATAATTTAGCTTTGCTTACACAACAAATATAAAGTACTACCTTTATTCTGTATGGCATTCAAAATTGGTAATTACCACTTACTCTGAAAATACTGTTGAAAGACGCGCGGAAGAGTGCCGCCTAGTGGCCAATTCCTACCATGATTCCATCAGGAATACCTTCTTTTTCAAGGACGGTGCATGACCCTAACGGGTTTAGCGCTTCCTCATCATAAAATAAATTTACCGGATCTTATGAAAGACGAGTGTGCGTCAATTAAACACTAAAATAACCATACCTATAGTGAACTTTGTTCATACTTTCAAATGATTTTTCTCCAGCAAGCATTACTGTACACAGAAGTATTTATCTGTAAATCTCAAGAGAGGTTAATTTAAAGCTGATAAAGGGGCTCTTGACTTAGTTAACTGAACTTACACTCCTCTTCGATCGAGTCTGAGTGTCTCCCATTCCCCAGCTCTTCCTATTGAATAAAAATTGAATTGATATTGAACAATTCTTAAACATTTTATGTATAACAATAAAAATAATAACATAATAATAATAATAATAATAATAATAATAATAATAATAATAATAATAATAATAATAATAATAATAATAAAATATTATTTGCTTAAACAGAAACTTGTTTGATTCTTATTAACTCTTATAAGCTGAGTTCATTTAATTTCCTGTCTGATTTATTGTCTTGAAACTATATTGTAATGTTTACGCACAATGAACATTCAAATGCTTTTAATTTACCATTCATTAAGGCAATTATTATTTATTCTGATAAATTTGTTAAAGATATTAGCCTCTAGATTTTTAGTAATTTAACACTGGAGGATTTTCTCTCTGTCTCTCAGTTCAGTTGGTCTAAGATCTAATTCTGTTTACGAATTCTGTTCTTTTTGTTCATCGATTTATTTACGAACTTGGAGCTATATATTGCTATCTACTTACAAAATAACAATTTAGATACCATGGAAAGACGACACCGACAAGCTGTGCATAAAGACTTTTATGTACAGTTTACGACATTTATTAAAGGGTAGGTAAGGTTCGTCAGGAAACAGGGCAAGTGTTTCCTGACGCGGGTCTTAGTCAGATGATGACCCGCCGTTGGAGCCTGACCGAGGCCTTCCGCTGGCGTACCGGTCAACTCCTTTAAAAATTATGGTCATAGATATATCATTAACGTATCGCCATGAATGGTTTCTTCAGAACTGAAGAATCCCTTCGTGGCGAAAAGTTTGTGGCGAATTGTACATAAATAATACATGGTACTGGCCATGGACCAGGCCGCAAGGGCGTTGACCTGAGGAACACTCTCCAGGTAAGTCAATTGCCATTAATTGTAATAACCTCTGAGTGCATTTTTTCTCCTAGTTCTTCCTTAATAAGGGAGCACTGCGGACAACATTCTTGGCTAGTTAACACTGAAGGGATTTTTTTTCTTTTAGTAGAAATTCAACTGCCAATAAAGACACTCGAATTCATTACCTTACTTTTACAACATCAGCTCACAATGTAAAGCACTTCCTGCACCTCCCCATTCCCCTTTTACCCCCATCATTTGCATATGATATCCTGCCTCATTAAGAGATTGATTACGCATTCCGTAATTAGTCAATTCGGACGCGATTCCCTACCTGCTCATTAGCGCACCTGGCGTGCTAATTTGCCAGCTTATTGACCTCGAATAACTGTTGATGATGCCAGAGCCTTATTTACCTAATTACGTTAAATAGCCCGGACTAGACTGACTGACACCGACGATTGAAACTAGGAGACCAGAGCAAAGCTTGTTCTCACTCATTGTGTGGCCTTTGAGTTATGAAGGCGTGTTACCATTTTGTTTATAATTATGATTATTACTGGCCTTCTTCTTTTTATTATTATTATTATTAATATTATTATTATTATTATTATTATTATTATTATTATTATTATTATTATTATTATTATTATTATTATTATTATTATTATTATTATTATTATTATTATTATTATTGTTATTATTATTATTATTATTATTATCATCATCATCATCATCATCATCGTTGTTCTCATCAGAAACATTAAAGTGATAATCATGATTTTGATCATCATGAACTTTTAGAAATCACATTACATACATTTAATAACATTTACAGTGTCATCAAACTGGGTCAAACTGATGCATTTATTTGTATCACTCAAACATTCACAGATTTACAAATAAATTATCCTGGATAAAATACTTCTTAGAACAATAATTTCTTAAAGTACTTGTCACTTGTAATGACCACGGACTTAGTACAGTCTTGTTATAACAACACATTACTAAATTAATTATCTGTTAAAACATCACTTCCTATATTAAACATATTTTTAAATTAACCATTGGTTAGTTCAAAAGTTAATTGGATTTAAAGTTTATCAATTTAATGATGGTTATTAAGCCTGCATGTCACCTGGTCACCACCAGTCAAGAACACTTAATCCCTTAAAGAGGAATTAAGGTAAATTCTGTGTGTATATTTTCTGAAAGACACGTCTCTTATTGTATATATCCTGCGTTAACCTCCTCTTTGTAAGAAAATCGTTCTAATTTACTTGTATGATACAAGATCTTTCCTGCATGTCTTAAAAGTCACTTACAAACATTTTTAACTTTCTCTTCCTCCCCACATACAACCACTCCTCTCCCTACATTTATGCAACTCACTTGTACACCCTCCTCGCACCTGTAGAACTCTCTCCCATACACTACCCACGCCCAACTTTCCCCGTCATCATCCCTATACCCATAATGCTCCCTCGTACACTGTTACCACTTCCAGACAGTTCACTCCCACACTATCCTCACACCTATGCACCTCACTGCCACACTCTTCCCAACACTCGTACAACTCACTTCCAAGCTTTCCAACACACTCACCTTTGCACTCACTCCTACACTCATCCAAAACTCAGACAATTGACTCACACACAACATTATTACCAATCGACTCCAGCTCGCTACTATCCCCTTCCACAACCCTACAAACAAACCCAATAATTTTTAACTCATTCAACCACTCTTTCAAACACCTTCAAAACTCACTCATACATGCCATCCATACCACGGCAACTCCCTCCAAATCCTCTCCCATGACATACTTCCCCTAAAACTCTGTAGCTCTCTCTCTTTCTCACTACTCCACCTCTCTTCCACATCAATTAATCTCTCCTCCACACCCCCTCTAACTCGTTCCCAAAATCTTTCAAGCTTCATTCCACACAAATTACTTTCATTCTCACATCTCTCTAACCCACTACCACACCTCTCACACTCCCGCGCACACTCATTACTCTCTCTCCCACACCCATCCAACTCGCTTTCCAATCATTCCAGCGGCATTCCACATCCATTAATCTCACTCTCACTCTACCTCCTTTTTAAAACATTCCAACTTCCTCAGCCCTTCAACTCATTACAGTTTCCCTCCATCTCACTCCCACAGTCTAACATATTCTCACACTAATAAAACTCATTCCCACAGTCCTCCAACTTACCAACACACATTAATACACGCTCAATTCTTCACCAAGGAATATTAGAAGAAAGAGGGGGAGGCAGGGAGACAGTTCTATACAAGACTAATTCCAACAATGGTTTCTCTCTTGAGAAATGTTGAAATAAGAGGCAGGGGTTACTGATGACCAGGATTCCCTTGCTATGTTTGATTGATCTAAATATTATTATTATTATTATTATTATTATTATTATTATTATTATTATTATTATTATTATTATTATTATTATTATTATTATTATTATTATTATTATTATGTATTACTAACCAAACGATATGCCTTATGGTATTCACTGATTTCTTTTGGATTTTCGTTTTCATTCTTCTTTCTATTCCAGTTTGACATTAAAATAAGACTTTTGCCCAGTAGTAACTAATTTGTATTCCCTGTAATTCTTCACGTTGTCCCTCAGTACTAAGAGGAATGTTTTCGTAATGATACAATAGCAATTAAGAGCTCTTTTGCAATTTTTTTGATAACTGTTATAAGAAACAAAGGAATGCAGGCAGATAATTCCAATTAAGACAAAGTGAGTCGATTTTTCATTTCATCTTTTTTTCACCTTCTTCTCCTCATCCCTCTTCTTATTATTATTATTTATATTATTATTATTATTAATATTATTATTATTATTATTATTATTATTATTATTATTATTATTATTATTATTATTATTATTATTATTATTATTATTATTATTATTATTAATATATTTGTTGTTGTTCATATTGTTGCTGTTGATGTTGTTGGTAGTGGTGTTGGTTTTGTTATTGTTTTTTGTTATTGTTTTTCTTGGTTCTGCAGTTTTTGTTTTTGTTGCTGTTGTTGTTAGACGTTGGTATCTCACACCAGACTTTATAATTTGTTTATAAACTGACTTTTTTTTATTTATTAGCTGCATCATTAACTCCACTAATTATCATTTTATAAATATTTTCTTTATTGCCCACCCTGCGTAATAAGGGTGAATTCATTATTGCCTAATTTGCATTTTTATTAAGTGCCACAACAGAAGAGCGATAAATCATATTTTTCGTGGAATAAATATCTCTTACCGATCAAGAGTAGAAATAAAATAACATTAATTAGGAATAAAATATATTTTTTCTTGAGATAGGTAAGTATTCACTGGAAAAAGGTTCCCTAATGCGTAGAACTTCATCAGAGTTGCATCTTGATTCGATTAAAGCTTTACACGTAAAGAAAAATTGCCTCATTGAAAGCTTGTTGTACAGCGTAGTTTTTTTTTTCTGTTGGAAAGAAAAGAATATATAGTTGTAGAAAGGGGCTTTAGTGAGACGTTTCGTTCGTGGACAAACTTTTTAAGTCAAGGAATAAACTGCAGATGTGTTTTTGTTTCCAGAGTGTCTTTTCTTCTTCAAGGTTGGGTGAACCTCTGCCTCCTCCATCCCCCCAAAAAAGAGAATCATATTCACCTTCATTTATTCAGTTGCTCTCCTGTGCGGAAATCACAATTCGAATGACCATTCGAGTCCACAACATCCTCTTCCATCATTAGGAATACAAGCACTGGACTTACTACCTTCAAAACTCAAGTCCGTGATTCATCTGTGGAATAAACATTGAATTAATTGAAAGTACTAAAATCTTCATTACATTAATGGTATACATTACCAACAAGTAGATAAACCAGACACAAAAGATGTCAAAGTGTTGTACATATGTCTTATTCATCTACTAAAAAATTTGTTTAATGATACACAAAAATGAAAAAGTAACACACAATAATTTTTTTTAGTTATGGGCGGAGTGTGTTCAACAAATTCGGCCACTAATACTAAACGCACTTTTCATCTGATGCATCAAGATAGAAACATCAAAATGCACTCCTCACATTTATATTGATACATAAACATTTCATAAACTTCTCTCTCTTGTCAAATGAACATATAAAACGTTATAAAATATACTAATAAATCTTTAAGCAGAGGGAGGAACACAATTTGACGATTAGCAAACTCAATCTTAATTTATTAGAAGTGTTATATTTCCCTCTTTAGACTAATTTATTTAATTAGTAGCCGATTATTCCTGTATTTTCTCTGTTCGGTGTTATTTTAAGTGTTATAAACATTATCGTTAGCTAAAACTTCATCACTGTGTTTGTCTGTCCCAAGTGATTGTATAAAATACTGACAACTGTGAGATAAAACAGTAATTACAGTGTCAGTTCTCAAGAAGTCATTCCTCAATAAAATATCCAAACGCAGCTCATGTGTCTTATTTTATTTTATCACATTATACTAAGTGTACGTAAACTACTCCACATATAAATCGTCTGGTTAGGAGTAGTTTTCATGTATTAAGGAGTAGTTGACAGGATTTACGTATATCTTGATAAAGTTTTCATTAAAAGAAGCATGGCTTACAGAATGCTTGGTTTACAGCATTTTCAACCCATTATCATTAGTATCTTTAGTAACTTATAACGTAATCAGTATTTTAATATATTTCTGTTTTTGTTTTAATTAATAAGTATACTTATGTATTATTAATATTAGTAGTAATGTTTGTTTGCATTATTACTTTGTAGGTTAAAATCACTACCCTGAATATTGTTGCAAACTGCAGTTACAAATATTAATATTGCTGTTTTTATCAACATTTCTTAATATTATTAATGGCATTATTCGACGACGATGTCTAGCTTCGGCTTCGCGCCCATGCTTATCTGGGGTCTAGCGTCGAGGATAAAGTACTGTGTACTTGATACAGAGTTTGCTGGTTCGATTTCTGCTGTGGACGTAGAGATAATGTTTGTATATATATATATATATATATATATATATATATATATATATATATATATATATATATATATATATATATATATATATATATATATACAAACATTATCTCTACGTCCACAGCAGAACTCGAACCAGCAAACTCTGTATCAAAGTACACAGTACTTTATCCTCGATATATAAGTATATCCTTGATATATAAGTATATATCAATAACAACATGAAACAAGCATAGTTCGCTAGGCTCATGTTGTTTGTAGGATCGATGGCGGAATGAATAAGGTGACACGTACGTTGTGTTGTCTCTTGAGGCGGGACAATGTGTCGTGGGGTCGAACCCTGGCCTTCTGCAGTTTGGTAAATGATTCGATACCACTTGTTTCGTTGTTTCATTGCTATATAGACTGCTTGTGGAGGCGGGTATTCAAACAGAAGGAGGCTGAAATTAATCCTTGAGCATCCATTGCCACGAGTGTCCTCGCAACATGAATATTAATAACAACACTACGACTAGCCGAGGACTCGAACCCGTGTCGTTTTAGCCCGCATCATGGAGAGAGAAACTTCATGACGCTCTAACCCACTGGACCACCGAATCCAATAAAAAATCAAGCACCCAGCAGAGCTAGGTGTTTTACCGTGATCCGAGGATATACGATGGTGTGGGTGCCTCAGAGCTAATTTCATTCTACTTCCCCGTTTGGTGTAGTAGCCTCCACGAGCAGTGCATATATTATTGTAACCATGAGAGAGTGGTATTTAATCAATAACAACACTGCGACTAGCTGATGACTCGAACCCTTGTTGTTTTAGCACGCCTCATGGAGAGAGAAAATTCACGACGCTCTAACCCACGGGACCACCCAATCCTACGAAGATCACGCACCCAGCAGAGCTAGGTGTTTTACCTGTGATCCGAGGACATGCGATGGTATGAGTGCCTCAGAGGGGGCTCATGACTGCACTGAGTACCTCTTCAGGACTCATGTGCCCTGTTTCCTAGCGAATCTTACCTGACCTAACCTACTATTACACTTCGTAAAAATTAAAGATCGCCTGATAAAATGTGACTGAATGTTTACAAGAGCGAATTATAATCGACCACCACACAGCAATGTTCAAAGATGGTGACTTGAATTAATACATTTCGCCGGAGAACTCATTATTGTTCTTTCATTTTCTCCAAATACTTTCCCAAACCACTTTCGTAATTTTTGTGTATGACACTTTTTTTTTTTTTTTCTCCGCCACTTTATTCACTGATGGGGTTCACTCCTAGGAGATCTGATCTCAAATAATCCCCTACTAGCTCGACGATTTAAATATAGCTTAGTTGCATCGTTTCTTCCACACACTGCTCTCTCCCCGCTTATATTTTTCACTTTTTTTTCATTTGGTCACTGCACTACCAGACCTTGTTTTTAGTTCCCTGTGTTCCAGAATGGTTTACTAACAATTCGGTAGCAGTACACCCCTGAACACTTATTCCTTCCCACTAAATCACACGAAAAATCCTCCAGATATTTGAAACTTGTTCACAGCATGAATGTGCATGTGTGTGTGTTTGTGTGTGTGTGTGTGTGTGTGTGTTTATGTGTGTGTGTGAGTATTTGTTTGTGTGTGTGTGTGTGTTGTATGTCTCTGGTGAAATTTTACTAAAAGATCTAATCTGGCTGGCAAAGTTCATAACCCAATATTCACTGAAATGGGTTTCGTGACTTGGCCATAAGCCAAATATATATATATATATATATTATAATTTATATTATATAATATATATATATATATATATATATATATATATATATATATATATATATATATATATATATATATATATATATATATATATATATATATATATATATATATAAGTCGTGCCGATTATGTAAAACTTGCGATTTTGGCTTAAATAGCAACGCTCTTCTTGCCATATAAGACAAGTGAAAATTTGTGTATGCAATAATTTCGCCAAAATCATTCTGAACATAACGAAAAAAATATATTTCATTGTGTTTGTTTATTATTAAATTAATGTTAACGTATCTAAAATATATTTAGTTGGGTTAGGCTAAATTAAATTGCGCTTGTTGTAATAAGGTTAGGTAGGTTTTCAAAGTTTCTCTTGGTACAAAATTATAAATTTTTACATTAACATAAATGAAAAAATATATCTTTAAACGTATAAGAGAAAATTTTAGAAAGGACTTAATTTTAGATGAGTTCTTGCTAATTGACCAGTTTTACCTAATCGGCACGACTTATATGTTTGTAGGATCGATGGCTAAGTGGATAAGGTGAGATTTACGTTGTGTTGTCTCTTGAGGCGGGACAATGTTCGTAGGGTAGAATCCTGGCCTGCCGCAGTTTGCTAAATGATTTAAAATCACTTGTTTCGTGATTTCATTGCTCTATATATATATATATATATATATATATATATATATATATATATATATATATATATATATATATATATATATATATATATATATATAATATATATATATATATATATATATATATATATGAAACTTCATTATATAGACAATGGTACACAAGTTTGGATTTCATTCAAACTAATAAGACTGGAGGGTCATACTAGTATAAAAACCAATACCATTTAAAATCAATCAAAATAAAAAAAATATTTCTTCGTGTAGTATACAAGCTGTAGTCTAAATGTAATAAATCATTGTTAAGCACAAAGAAAGTTAATGGCATGCACGTGTATTTCTTCACAGTAATAATATGGTAGTTCCCATTTCTTAGATGAAAAGCCCTTCATTACAATGAAGGAGTAAATATCCAGTGCATTGGTTGACACAGTTAAACTGCTTGGAGAAGAATAGAATGACAAAATTCTTATATTAATATATTCTTTTTGAAACGTTAAGCCCGCCAGGAGACTAAGAGGAGTGTGAGTTAAACAGATTTGCTTTGAAGAATCGAGTATATCTCCGATTCCTTAGAACAAGAGCTCTTCAGCAATGTGAAGTCACACTACCAACCTCTTGAGGAAGGGGTGAGAGTTTAGGTTAGGAAGTTAGGTCAGAGTTCATCAAACGCATTATAACCCTCGACCTTTGGGTATGTCGCGGCTTTAATGTTACGCATGCAAACACACCCAGACATACACACTTACACACACACACACACATACACATACACACACACACACAAACACACACACACACACTAGTTAGGAAGCATTTCTTCAGCCACAGAGTAGTCAGGAAGTGGAATAGTCTAGAGAAAGATATAGTGGAGGCAGGAACCATACATAGTTTTAAGACAAGGTATGATAAAGCTCATGGAGCAGGGAGAGCAGAGACCCAGTAGCAGACAGCGAAGAGGTGGGGCCAGGAGCTGAGTCTCGACCCCTGCAACCACAATTAGGTGAGTACAATTAGGTGAGTACACACACCAGGGCCAGGAGCTATGACTCGACCCCTGCAACCACAACTAGGTGAGTACACACACACACACACACACTAACACATACTAACACTAACACTCACACACACACACACACACACACACACACTAACACACACTAACACTAACACTCACACACACACACACACACACACACACGCACACATACCTGCATACACACACACACACCGGCGAAGAGGCGGGCCAAGAACTGTGACTAGACCCCTGCAACCAAAATTAGGTAAGTACAAACAGGTAAGTACACACACACACACATACACACACCATTGTGTTTCACATGTTTATTCATTGGTTATTTCCAGCTTCTGTTTTATCAGTTGTTGTTCTTGATATTTTTTCTTTATTGTTAAATAAATAATAATAATAATAATAATAATAATAATAATAATGATACTAATTATTATTATTATTATTATTATTATTATTGATATTTTTTAATGTTGTTGTTTTGGTTTTGAGTGTTATAGTTGTTGTTATAAGATTTATGTTAGAACTGATGTGATTAGTGCCGCTTCAAAATGTACCCTTTACAGATGTTTATAAATACACACACAACCCGCACATAGAAGAGAGGAGCTTACGACGACGTTTCGGTCCGACTTGGACCATTTACAAAGTCACACTGTGTCGTAAGCTCCTCTCTTTTATCTGCGGGTTGTGTGTGTATTGTTCCAGTCACGGTATTGTGTCTTTTTTGTTATTTATACATACAATTTGTTCAGTATATGTATAACTGCAGCAGTTTCAAAGTTTGCATGATGATTTTTAATATATATATATATATATATATATATATATATATATATATATATATATATATATATATATATATATATATACAGTGGACCCGCGGTTTTCGTCCTGCTCCAAACTCGCCCTTTTTTGTAAGTGTATTTTTTTAAATGCTTTTGTAAGTGTATTTTTGGGGGTCTAAAAGGACTAGTCTACTTTACATTATTCCTTATGGGAATAAATGCGTTTGGTAATGGCACTTGAACAACATTCTGGAACGAAAAATAACGAAAACCGGGGTCCACTGTATATATATATATATATATATATATATATATATATATATATATATATATATATATATATACTTAATTCGCAAACAGGCGATATTATTTACAAACATTGTCTCTACGTCCACAGCAGGACTCAAACCTGGAATCTCTGTATCAGAGAAACCAGTACTTTACCACGGAGCTAGAACCCAGATCTGGGGTCTAGCTCCGTGGTAAAGTACTGGTTCCTCTGATAGAGAGTTTGCAGGTTCGAATCCTGCTGTAGAAGTAGAGACAATGTTTATATATATATATATTTTTTTTTTTTTATTAACACATCGGCCGATTCCCACCAAGGCAGGGTGGCCCGAAAAAGAAAAACTTTCATCATCATTCACTCCATCACTGTCTTGCCAGAAGGGTGCTTTACACTACAGTTATAAAACTGCAACATTAACACCCCTCCTTCAGAGTGCCGGCACTGTACTTCCCATCTCCAGAACTCAAGTCCGGCCTGCCGGTTTCCCTGAATCCCTTCATAAATGTTACTTTGCTCACACTCCAACAGCACGTCAAGTATTAAAAACCATATGCCTCCATTCACTCCTATCAAATACGCTCACACATGCTTGCTGGAAGTCCAAGCCCCTCGCACACAAAACTTCCTTTACCCCCTCCCTCCAACCTTTCCTAGGCCGACCCCTACCCCGCCTTCCCTCCACTACAGATTTATACACTCTCGAAGTCACTCTGTCTCGTTCCATTCTCTCTACATGTCCAATTGGAGCCTCATTATGCACGAAGAAAGGATGGGGGAATCAGACCCATTGCTGTTGGTAACAACTCTTCGCCGTCTCGTTGCCAAAGCAGCAGTAAGAAACATTCCCCTAGAAGCTGCTAGTTTACTCCAGCCACACCAACTGGGTTTTGGGGTCTCTCAAGGCAGTGAAGCCGCAGCTCATGCAGCAAGAGCCTACATCAGGGACTTTCCAGAAGACAAGGCTGTCAAACTTGACTTTAGAAATGCTTTTAATATGGTGAAAAGAGATGTGGTCTTGCCATCCGTTTGGGATCGGTTCCCCAGTCTTTTTCCCTTCATTTCAGTTGGCTACAGCAAACCCTCAATTCTTTTGTTTTTCGAACATGAAATTCTTTCGTCAAAGGGTGTTCAGCAGGGTGACCAACTCGCTCCACTTCTCTTCTTCTTGGCAGTAAGAGAACTAACTTCCAGCCTGCGCAGCGAGTTCAACATCTAGTACCTGGATGATGGCACCTACAACTGGTGAAGAGACAGGGTGAAGCCTTGGGACTCATCCTCAATCCCTCCAAGTGTGAAATCATCACAACGAACCAGGAAATAATATGTGCTGTGCGAACAATCCTCCCTGAAGTCTCTACTACCACTCCATATATGAGCACCCTCTTGGGAGCACCGCTGGGTCATTAGGCCATCGACACAGTTCTCAAGGACAAACTGAATGATCTGAAGAGAATGGAGGAGAGAATAAGAGATCTTGATGCCCATGATGCCCTGTATCTCCTCACAAGTTGACTTACTCTACCAAGACTCGCTTACTTCCTGAGGTACGCACCCTCTTTTGAGAACCCAACACTCAACGAATATGACTCACTCCTGAGATCAATCGTTAAGAAGGCACTGAATCTGTCACTGGAAGATCAGCAATGGGATCAGGCAACCCTTCCAGTGCGATTGGTAGGTATACGGGTACGCAAGGCAACAAAGGTAGCATTACCTGCATTTCTGTCCTCGTGTTTGGCTTCCAGTAGACTAGTCTTGAACGCTTGAGAGGTGCGGCAGGAGCTCAAGACCACAGGTTCATTGAAACAGCCGTGCGGCGGGACACCCTTGCAGACTCCTCCAGTAGACCATCTCCTCCCAAAGAGCACAAACAGTCCCACTGGGACAAACCAATCGCGGAAAAAATCGCCAACACAATGCTCATCAACGCTCCAGGAAAGGACAAAGCTCGTTTCCTAGCGGTGAAGGCACCACATTCAGGAGATTTCTTTTTAACTGTTCCCAATTCCTCTCTGGGCACTCGACTCGACCCACAGGCCATTCGGATTGGTGTTGCTCTTCGCCTAGCCGCCCCCATCCTCACCGAACGTAGGTGTATTTGCGGCAGGGCGACGGCTGATCAATTCGGACTTCATGGTCTTGTGTGTCACACATCAGAAGGGAAGTATGCTAGACATGAGAAGGTCAAAGACATCATAAAAAGAAGCCTCGCTACAACAAGTTGCCCAGCTCAACGGGAACCCCAAGTACAGAGGTCTGACGGAAGTGAAAAGCGTCCTGATGGAGCCACTCTGCTACCCTGGAAGGATGGTAAGAAGATTGCCTGGGATTACACCTGTGCCGCCACATTGGCAGACCCCTACTTGCCATACTCTGAAGCTGAAGGGGAGGGAGCCGCCAGCTACAGACAAACCCAGAAAACCCGCAAATATGAAGGCCTTTTCCCTTGCTATAACTTCAATCTAGCAGGGTCAGAGACCCTTGGAGCATGGGGCAAGTGTGCTCTAATGTTCCTCAAAGAGATGGGTGAAAAACTCATCACAGAAACCAAGAATCACAGAGCGGCCAGCTTCCTCTTTCAGAGACTCAGTGTTGCCATCCAGAGGGAAAATGCCTGCAGCATTCTGGGCAAGCGACCCACCGCCGGGAAGCTGGAAGAAATATTCGAGATATAGATCAGAGGTGTTATCTGCGTTGTTCTACCCCCTATTGCATTTTTGTCAATGCATTTTGTCTTTAAATAAAGTCTACTTAGAATATAGAATATTGGGGTTGGTAGAAGAAGACAATATTCAAACAGCTCCGGGAGAACCTTGAGTTTTCCCTGAAGTAAGTTTATTCTTTTCTCTGAGGATGATGGTCCCCAGCACAGTTCCAGAGGTGGTACCTCTCTCTCTCTCTCTCTCTCTCTCTATATATATATATATATATATATATATATATATATATATATATATATATATATTATATATATATATATATATATATATTATATACACATAACTGTTGTTCCTTGTTCCTATACACCAGATATATGCATAAAGAATGGGAAGTAATTAAATTTTGATTTACGGAAGGGCCACGTACATCTGGTTTCTTGGATGATGAACCTTTCCCCAGCATTAAAGTGGTGGTGGTGGTGGTTTGTGTCGGTGGTTGTAGTGGTAGTGGTGGAGGTGAATTACACTAGGTGAGCATCAGCAATTATGCAGCGATCATTCATCCTGGTGTTTATGTTGCGACGTCGTTTATTACCCCAGAGATGGTCATATCTACAAGTGTTGTTGCTTCTGTTATCACCACCAATGCCACCACCCCTACTACCACTATTACCACAACCACTAACACCATCATCACCACCACCACCATAACTACTAGTACTACCACCACCACCATCATCACAACAGTTGCAGTTATTCCCACTACTGCTACTCCAGTTATCACTATAATTACACTTCCTGCCACCACCATTACGACACCTGCTGGTAGCACAGTTACAGTCCCAGCTGCTGCCATCATTATTTATACTGTTACCACTCTCATTACTGCCACTTTTGATGCCACTCTCCAAGTTTATATTCTTTAACCTCCGACAAGACTTTATAAGGAAATTTCTGTTCTTACTGGATGGTGTGTATGAGTGTGTGTACTCAATGAGTTTTGTTTACTGTGGAAGAGGCTTCGCTCCTGGTTCCCTTCCTTGACTTCTTTGATCGGCATTACTGATTTCTGGCCTCTTTGGTCTTATATGATAGTCTTCTCTTGAAGCTGTGTGCTGAGTTTAGTTTCTTTCCACCTTTCAACCACTCTGAGACTGAAGAAAATACTTCCTTACATCCCAAAAGGTTATTTGTGTCTCCACCTGTTTTCCCTTGATCGAGGTCCTCTTAATTCAAACAGACTGTTTATATCTGACCTACAAATTCTTCTTAAGATTTTGGATATCGTATTCATGTTTTCATGAAAATCATGAGAATCAGTTTCTTCAACCTCTCCTCAGAGCGCATACCTTTCAATTCTAAGTTACCTGAATGCGAAATACGCTAATAATTATTATATTAATGGGAAACGCTAAAATCGTAAGAGACAAATAGCACCTAGGGAGTGGGAAACAATCAGGTTTGATCTAAACGAGAGGTTGCTTCAATTTCCCGGATCAAAAGTCTTTCGCCAGCATCTAGGCGCCCCTTTGAAAGGACGAGGCATGTAGAGTTTATTTATTAACGGTTGTATATGCATACATGTTTTTACACTAAGCTTCACTCATAATATTGTGATCTTTTAGTACTCTAACTTCATGTACAATATCTACTCGCTTCCAAGCAAGGGGAAATAGTTCTGCAACTTTCTTTTGTTGTAATATCTGCTAAACCTTTAAAGAAGAAGTGAACGCAGTTATTCGCTGTAAAACCATCTGAGATATAATTTATCCTCTCTCTAAAGAGGATTTTAAAGTTATACAAAATATATTTAGCTGGGTATTAAGGTGGAATGCGTCACAAGAATTAATTCGTGATTGGCAACTTTGTAAAAACTCTAAATTCCAGAAATTTTGATTAAAGGTCCGTCTTGAATTTTTTGTTTCACCATCCAGAGCTGTAATACACGACACGTGAGAGGTTTTACATGCTTGCTTCAGCAGAACGGGGTAATGACAGCACACTCCAGTCCGGGAATGGAGGACACCCATGCCTGGGTGAGGCAGCACAAGTCTCCGGGAGTAGGGGTTCAACACGCTCCCCTACATGGAGATTAATGCAAACTAATAGTGTATATCCACTGAGAGATACTCATCACTCAATGTATATTACCTAGAGTATTTATTATTATTATTATTATTATTATTATTATTATTATTATTAACGTTTTAATTTTTATTATTATTACTATTATTAACGTTCTTCTTCTTCTTCTTCTTCTTCTTCTTCTTCTTCTTCTTATTATTATTATTATTATTATTATTATTATTAGTATTATTATTATTATTATTATTATTATTATTATTATTAATATTATTATTATTATTATTATTATTAATGAGGTTTGTAAAACAGCCACAATTATATATTTGTCTCCTAATTAAAGTACTTTTTCTATTCCCCTATCCATCTTTCTGTCTTTCCCTCACTCTACGATCTAGACATCTTCCTCATTATCTCCCTCCACTTTTCCTTACCCCTTCCTCATTTACACTTATACACACTTCTAACCCTCGTTCCTATTCTTTGACAGCGTCTTCCAACTTCTCCATCCCTCCATTACTTCCCCCTCTCCTCCCTTTCACTCCTCTCCCTTCCCCACCTCCTCCCCTCCCCTTCCCTCCTACTCCCAGTTCAGTTGTCAACGAACGCAAAAAATCATGTATCAATCAAACTGATCGACTGGGCCAAAATTTTGACAGAATTTACAATTGCTTTTGTGGCGACCCCCCCTCCCCCCATTGGCTCCCTCACCCCTCCATCCCCGCAGAGTTGCACGGAAATGCGTATTATTGCAAACATTTTTATGATGATTAATTCCGATTTGCTCATTTCGCGTGTGACGTCACAGTAGAGGGGGACGCCGCGCCCCTGTACGGCCGCTGTTAATTTGGGCATTAATCTAAATCCAGTCCAGTTTCTAAATGATCTATATCAAAATATCGCACACACAAAAAACGCGCGCACTCAAATTAAACGAGAGAAAACGGGAGTAGATATCACAGAAATAGCATTAACTTCGTAATAATAATGTTGACACTGAAAATTAGAGCCAGAAAATTAAAAAAATGTTTTTTTAATAAGCTATATATACTACTTCTGCTACTACTACCACCACTACTACTACTACTACTACTATTACTACTACTACTACTACTACTACTACTACTACTACTACCACTACTACCACTACTACTACTACTACTACTACTACTCCTGCTACTACTCCTAATACTACTAATAGTAATAATAATAAAATAATAATAATAATAAAGGCAAGAATATACAGCATATTTATCGAAACGAACGATCGAAGCCAACGAACGAACGAATAAAGCACTCAACCGTCTCTCACATTTCGTACATATAATGATGCGTATACAGTGTGAGCAGCAGCGTATATACAAATTGCATAAATATCTTTGTATATACTCTTTGAGCTTAACTTAATCCCTGCATTAGGAAATAAAGTCTCGTTGTCTGGTGGTCTACAAGTAACCTACAGCCTTAACGACCCTCGTATAGTTTACAGGCTTGAAACCCATTTTATCAACCAATCACCAACTATCTTTCAGTGTATATATGCTGAGAGTTTATTTTAATCCACATTTACCATAAGGGATTGCAGTTGTCCAATAGGCCTACTGCAGTGCTCACGAACCACTCACGAAAAAAAAACTTACTAATAACACCACTAGCATTCAATACCACTAACATACAATACAACTGGAATGCAATACCAGTTCAGGAACAGCACTGATTTACAATATCAAAGTCCTACAATACCTCTGGTGGTTAATATTAGCCCAACAATACCACTGACTCACACTAGCACAGTCGTTCAATAACAGCGACATACAATTCCACTGACTTATAATATCTACTTTACAATTACATCAGCAGTTACAATGAAAATTAAATCTCACTAAATGATTTCTGCTTTAATCATAACACCCATCAGTCATACCAGTGAACAATACTATCAGCCCTCGACATACTAATCCCTAATCATACCAGACCTAATTATATCAACTTTTCATAATGCAGCTGTCAATTATACCAGTTTCAAATTGATGAGGTCTAAATTACATAATTTTCTCAATTATATACAATATTTCAATTATACCAGCCCTTCCATAATTCCAGTTCTCTCTCATGCCTTATCTTAATCATAAAAAAAAACTTCAATTACAAAAAAAAGCATGGCATATAAAAAGAGCAAAAAATAAAACATTCCATGAAGGATGGGTCGGAATGATATGTAAACTATAATTAAAATGCTAATCACAAAAATTCATTCTATGCTACATGAAAACACGAAAAAATAATACCGAATTACCCACAATTGTAAAAATAAATTGGAAAGAGAGATAGAGAGAGACATTTTATAGATCGAAATGAAAAATGGGGATAATGAATAACATAAATTATATTTGGTCTGTCGGAAACGCTATATGAACAAAAAAAGGGTTTATGTATGCAAAATTTTGATGGAATGATTGAAGGGGGAGGGGAGAGAGAGAGAGAGAGAGAGAGAGAAAAACAGAGAGAGAGAGAGAGAGAGAGAGAGAGAGAGAGAGAGAGAGAGAGAGAGAGAGAGAGAGAGAGAGAGAGAGAGAGAGAGAGAGAGAGAGAGAGACAGACAGAGACAGACAGACAGTCAGAAATAGAGAGAGAGAAGCTTGGATTTGGATGAAAATGAATGAGAAAATTAAGCAAAATATTGAAGAACAGAGAGCACAAATGCACAGGGGCAGACAAGCGTCCAAGCTGAAGCATTAGACAGAAGATGGAGAAAAAATAAGAAGAGATAAAACAGAGTCAAAGCTCGAGAGACAGAAAATAAACCCAAAATAGATGACACAAATAAATGGAGCAAGCACAAAAAATAGGATGCAAAGAATTGTCACTTCGCTACATCCAAAGACAAGAACAATACAAAATACACAAACGGAAACGACTCATCCCTGCAGGTGGAACCAAAAGCACAATTCAAAGCTACAGAAGAAATCATAAATAAATAAAAAATATATATGAAATTAAGTGGTAAGGATACAGCGGCGTAGTCCCCACAGGTAAAGGTATGAAGCAACTATATGCAGACCAAGCTTTTACTGGGGCAATGTATCGCTCAGGCTACAGCTTTTTTTCAGGCCCTATTAAAACTTCTTCCCCTTTAGTTGATTGGCTCGAAGATGGGGTAATATTTACCAAAACCATAAGCAACTTTAAACTCATTTATGATAAAACTGTAATAACGTAATGGCAAGACTGTAAACAACTCACATGGTTCACACTTATGTGGTTCAAACCTATGGCCAGCTCGTTTAGGACTGGCTTGCGACTCTTACAAAGTTGCAAATAATATATTAAACCAAAAGGACGGGACACCTTTAATGGTTAATCACAAATGAGAGTCGAGTCATAAAAAAAAACAGTAAAAAAAAAAAGGCGAAAGCTCACAAACAACAGATAAGACACGGGAGAAATAAAAACAAGAAACAAAACAAAAAATATGAGACACATAAAGAACAGAAGACATTCATAGAAGTGAAAATACGCAAACAAAAATCAGACGAGAGAAACAGATGTGACATCAGAAAGCACTTAAGCAGCAGACAGAACACACAAACAACAGATAAGACAGACAATTAAAAGCACAACAACAGACGAGAAACACAAACCACTCAGTACACACAACCAACAGCCGCCAAAAAAAAAAAACGAGAAACTAGAGGCACGAACAAGATTCGAAAATACAATCAACATAAACGTCACACAACCAAGAAACACGAACGAGAGGTAAAAAATACAAATGACAGGAGACAAACAAACGTGAGAGTGACAACAATAAGGAGACAGCGAAACTGACACACTAAAGATAACAGAGAAACAGAGGCAAGGCAACGTAATCCACACCAACAACGGACTGCTCTCCTTCTCAAACCTCCTCCTTTCAAAGTCTGAGGAGGCAGCCTCTGGGCACCACCTCCAGGAGACGCTTTTCATAATCTCTCTAAGTTCGTCTTTAAGCAACGCCAAGATCCGGATTTCACTGCCGTCTGCCACGGCTAAGACTCCAAACACAATGAAATTAGAGATTAATATGAATTCTGGTGCCCCACGCAAATTCAGTACCTCTTTGAAGATGGATCAGTCGAGTTTCTGTATTAATAAGGCGAGAAGCTAGTCGTTATATTGTCACTTCAAATACGAAAATTATTGTTATTATATTTGTTGCCATTATTAATGATTTTATTGGTGTCACATTTTTTATGTTTGTATTCATTATAATTAATTTCATACTTTTTTTTATATTTTATGTTTAATCATTACTACTACTACTACTAATTATAATTATAATTATTATTATTATTATTATTATTATCATAGCTATTATTATTATTATTCTTAGCAGTAGTAGTAATAGTAGTAGTAGCAGTAGCAGTGTAGTAGTAGTAGTAGTAGTAGTAGTAGTAGTAGTAGTAGTAGTAGTAGTAGTAGTAGTAGTAGTATCATCATTGTTATAATTATTATTATACATAATATGATTATTAAAATATGATTTTTCGGCGTTTTTTTTTTTATACCAGCATAGTTTTTCAAAACCTGCGTAAATACTCGTGTATAAATATATATCGTTATTGATAATTAGGATTTGTTTTCGTGGTATTAGTTATTTATGGCAAATATATATAAAGTACCATCCTTACACTGCTAGAAAAGAAAGGATTAACTGAATCCGACTCAGGCTTAGTCGAGTTAGAATAGATTTTATCATCAACTCCCGAGCAAAGGAGATTCGAACACCTTACAGAGAAATATGTAAAACAGAGCCTCACATAAGACATATACTCCGATAAGAGATGTCTCTCATTGTATATGCAATAAGAATTTACTTCAATCTCATTTTTTTATGCCGGGGGAAGAGGGGGGATTAGAGTATACGTACTTGGTTGGTGGTGAACAGATTACATGCAGCCGACACTCGCGTGGTCGATGGACTTCAATCCCCACCAAACAACCATCGGATACTGTCTCGGAACGGCTCGCATTCTCGTGAGAGACCAGTGTATCCATGGAAGGTGTGTGTGCGTGTGTGTTGTTCGTCATTAAGTTATATACACAGAGTTGCGTATCTCTGTGTATATTCAGATTGCTACAGAACTTAAACCCTATTCTTATAAAGTACTGCTAATAGTTGGTGTACAGGTGATCATTTGGCTTAATGACCTACGAGTGACAGATACTATGTGCATTACAGTGATTTCCCAGCCTGACGTACAGGCAATATAGACAAGTAACGTAGTTCTTTAGTGTAAGTGTAGGAAAAAGGGAATAAATAAAATAGTCAGTCCTGGGTTTTGCCACAAAAATCATATTCGCATACAGGAATTGGATTTACCCTCTCTACCCTCAGATCGAACCTGACTTTCTCCCATTCTCCGTGCGCATATATATGTCGTGCCGATTAGGTAAAACGCGATTTTGGCTAAATAGCAACGCTCTTCTTGCCATATAAGACAAGCGAAAATTTGTGTATGCAATAATTTCGCAAAAATCATTCTGAACCTAACGAAAAAAATATATTTCATTGTGTTTGTTTATTATTAAATTATTGTAAACGTATCTAAAATATATTTAGTTGGGTTAGGCTAAATAAAATTACGCTTGTTATAATAAGGTTAGGTAAGTTTTCTAAGTTTCTCTTGGTACAAAATTATAAATTTTTACATTAACATAAATGAAAAAAATATATTTTAAATGAGTTAATGCTAATTGACCAGTTTTACCTATTAGGCACGACGTATATATATATATATATATATATATATATATATATAGAGAGAGAGAGAGAGAGAGAGAGATTTTATATACGTGAATTCAAACAGCCTTGTTTATTTAAAGCTTGAAATTACTATCAGATTAGTATGAGTAATTTTTTTTTAATTTATTTGAAGTTTAAACTACAAAACGCATATCAATATTTGACACATATCATTGGACGTTACTTTGTTCCAGGAGCAACATTTTGAGAGATGTATCCCACAGAGAGGAGTTACTAGACTTCATGCCTGAGGTACGTCGATATTATGTTAACTATTGTTACTTTAAAAAAAATCTATCCTGTGTTTGTGTGTTTTTTCGTATTTTTTTTTTAACTACGGGAAATATTAGTGTGAAAAAAATGATGGGGAGATGACAAGCATAATAATCCATATACTCCCTTTTCCCCACCAGCCATCACAATCCCCCATACACCACCACCAGTCACCACACTCCGATATATTCCACCACCACCAGCAACCACCACACTGCCACAAGCCCCACCATCAAGGCATCACATTCCGCACATTTTTGACCATCTAAACCACATACGATACTACAATAGGCAGAAGGAAGGATATTGTGCAGTTCCAAAACTATAGCATCAAGTTACGTGGGTCTTGCCTGAATGGCTCTCAGGGTCGTCAGATTTCTGTATGCACAATATCTAACACTTTCTCATATGTGTTCGTGTATATCTCTAAGTGTTGTTGTTCGTATACTTGAGGTACACATCTTCGTTTGTACGTTGAAGTCAATATTTTTTTTAATATACTCCTGCGTTCTTGTGTATAATTACTGGAGTGAAGGGGGTATAAATATAGGAGAAGCTTTTATTAAGCTGTTTTATGGTTAAGGTTCAGCTTTGTCATCCCTTCATAAAGCTCAACCCGGTGTGACACATGGACTCAATTTAAGCTTGTTGCGCATAATGTGTTTTAACACCAGGACTTGTCAGCATTGATCCTCTACATCCAATTTGACAATAATAACCTAGATAGGACAATTCACACCTTACCCTCAACATGGAAAAGACACTTCAGATTACATTACGGTTTATCCTGAAATAATAAGATGAATTGTAGAATGTTGACCTTTGTGGGTTTAGCGCTTAATTTTATAATAATAATAATAATAATAATAATAATAATAATAATAATAATAATAATAATAATAATAATAATAATAATAATAATAAAATGATTATTGACTGAAGAGACGTTTCACCTGCACACCAAGTTTATTCAGTCTAATACGGAAGCAACTGTTATTAAAATTTCTTCCATTGATTCCAGTATATTGGTTGCCTTTATATTAAATTGATGAAGCCTGCTGTGAAGGCGAAGAGTCTCGTCATTAAAGATACCCAAATGTCCCGCACGTTTCTTATTTATCATTATGTTGAAGTATTAGGAAGTCGCGAGTAATAATGGTCCAGGAAGGACCGAAACGTTGTGGAAAGTTTCCTTTGCACTTACTTTTGAAGTGTAGCGTGAGTTTTATTCTTAAACCCAGAAAATTGTGTGGGTTCCCAGCCCCCCTCTTGGAAGTTGAAAAACTGTATGTAGTAATCTTCATCACCTCCCTGTGCACGTGTTCACCATCAACCGCCGGGTGCACTTTTTCCCATCAAACCCCTTGTGCACTATTAGCCATTAACCCGTGTGTGCACTTGTCTTCCCTGTATGCACCTCTCCTCCATCAACCTTCATTCTATTTCCTTTCATTTTAGCAATGTACACCTCCACTATTCGTCTGAGTATAGTGTATATTCTGATCACTTCTCCCTTTTCCTTCTTTCTTCAAGAATAGTGAGTTGCATTTAACAGTCTTCTAGTTCATGTATCAGACTCCCCATAAACCCAGAACCGTTCATTTTGTGTATTAAAATGAGCTGGAAGCCGTTGTCTAGTATGCTAGAAATAATAACACGTACGAGGCATATATTATGAACTCTTCTTTTATCCAAATTCCTTTATGTCATTTATATATTTACAAGCTCGACGTGCGCCGCCGATGATATTCGTTATATCTGTTTCTAGTGAAAGGTTTTGTGTGATGTTGAGAAAAGGCAAAAACAGAAGTAGAAGAGCCGGAATTGAATATGCAATGGTGAGAAAATAAGTTGAGCAATAAATTAAGAATGACATAGTAGTAGTTCAAGTCAATTCTGAACCGAAATATTATACAGTCACTTCAGAAGGAAGATGACAGTAAAAGCCCAAGTAATATGATTGTAAAAGGAAGGAAGAAGGAGGAGAGTTCACTAGAAAGGAGGAACTGAGCAAACGAGAGTAAAAAAGAAAGGATACACCAACAGGTACTTTACACGCAAGAGGGAAAGAGGGGGGAAAAACGCTTCTGAGTGAGCTGGATACATATAAACAATGGGACCTGACGAAGTTTTACCATGGATACTACGAGAGGAATCAGAAATCACTGCCTATGTCAGTTACTAAAATTTACATGTCAATGGATAGTGGACAATTGACACCGCTCTGGAAGATGGTAAGTGTGGTCATGATTTATAAGAAAGGAAACGGACTGGAAGCGTTAAACTGCAGACCAGTATCACATGCATACGTAGTAAGATAAGCAATTTAATCAGGAGAGTAGCGTAGGACTTAGTGAGAAATTTTCATAAACAATAACCATCATGGGTTAAAACATTGCAAATATTGTCAAAAATCTGTTGGACTTCTGTGAAAAAGTTACAAATTTGAGGTAAGAGAGAAAGTGGGAGAGAGAGAAAGAGCTGGACTGCATCAAAAGGCATTTGATGCTGTATCTCACAAGAGATGGAGAAATGAATTTGAGAAGCAGGAGAGAAAAAAAGGAATGTGCTACAGTGGATCAACGAGAACCTTATACAAAGGAGACAAAAAGTGATTATTCGAGAAAAAGTGTCAGAATATAAAGAGTACCTAGTCAGGTTCCAAAGGATGAGTATTGGGACCTGTATTGTTTCTTGTATATGTGAGTGACGTACTAGAAGTGATATGTATTCCTCAATGCAGATGAAATAATGAGAAAAAACGATGAGTGCAAGGATAGGCTGTAATGGACCTAGACGAACAGCAAGATTGATCAGAAAAGTGGCTAGTGGAAATCAACCGATGCAAATGCATTATTACGAAAATCTGAAAATTTTACTCAAGGAGAAAGACATAGGGGTTAGCAGAGTGACGAGCATATCGCCAGAAGCACCCATCAACCGAATGACCTCTGCACCAAATACTCATTCGGCAAATTTAACAGTTTTTAGGAATCCCAAAGAAGAGTAATTCACTACACTATTTACAAATACGTCAGGCTTATCTTGGAGTATGCAGCACGTTAGAAAATGGAGAAGTATTCGCCGAGATTAGTCCCAGATCTGAAGAAATATATGACGAAAGGCTAATAGAACTAAACCTGTCACTACTAATGTATACAAAAACAGGATAGAAATCATAGGAGTGTTCGAAAAAAAGACTGATCGAAAGGTGGAAAACTGGTACACGAAGGAACAATTTGAAGTTTGACAGGTGAATCACATGGTATAGATAGTAGGTACACCTACAGAGACACAGACACAGACACAGACAGACAGACACACACACAAACACACACACACACACACACACACACATCCATACATGCACTAACAAGCATTTAATTAAGAGCGTTAAAATAAAGCTTTGCGTTGTAACGTAAATGGCAAATCATTTTCATACATTTATTAACAATTTGCCGTAACAGTCAACATCCAATTATGACTGACACATTCATAATAAATTTTAGAGTTATTACACACCGTCAGACAGTACTGAGGGAACAACATGCGATACCACAAGCACTGCCATACACCGCCTCACACCACACACACGCACACACACACACACACACACACACACACACACACACACACACACAGGTGACGATCACAGTTGATCCATGGAATGGCAAGACTGTTTCAGTTCCTCAGATCAAGAACCCTTCAACGGCATTTCGAAGTGATTCCTTACACACACACACACACACACACACACACACACACACACACACACATACAACTGGCCTAGTGTCTAATCGGCATGTGCCTAGGAAAAAATGGTAACTAACTAACACACACACACACACACCAGTAGCTACCAGTGAAGAGGCGGGGCCAGGAGCTATGACTCGAGCCCTGCAACCACAACTAGGTGAGTACAACTAGGTGAGTACACACACACACAGGTATTAGAGTGGGCGCCTGTGACGAGCGGGGTTCCACAAGGGCAGTCCTAGGGCCAGTACTGTTTCTTGTATATGTGAATGACATGGCGGAAGGGATAGATGCAGAGGCGTTCCTGTTTGTAGACGAGGTGAAGCTAATGCAAAGAACTGAAGTGGATGAGGATCAACTGGGTCCTGGAGTTTAACCCTACAAAGTGCAAAGTCATGAAGATTGGGGAAGGTCAAAGAAGACCGCAGAGATAGTACAGGCTTGGGGGCCAAAGACTGTAAACCTCACTCAAGGAAAAGAATCTTGGGGTAAGTATAATACTGAGCACATCTCCTGAGGCGCACATGAACCAAATAACTGCTGCAGCATATGGGCGCCTGGCAAACCTAAGAAAAGCGTTTCGACACTTTACCAAGGAATCGTTCAAGACTCTGTACATCGTGTATGTCAAAGCCATATTGGAGTGTGCAGCACCAGTATTGAACCCACATCTGGTCAAGCACGTTAAGACATTAGAGAAAGTGCAAAGGCTTGCAACAAGACTAGTCCCGGAGCTAATGGTATGTCATATGAGGAGAGGTTAAGTGAAATCGACCTGACGACACTAGAGAACAGGAGGGATAGGGAGGACATGGTAACATGTAAAATACTGAGAGGAATTGACACGGTAGACAGGGACAGGATGTTTCAGAGATGGGACACAGCAACAAGGGGTCACATCTGGAAGTTGAAGACTTAGATGAGTCACAGGGATGATAGTATTTCTTCAGCCATACAATTGTCAGGAAGTGGACCAATCTAGAGAGTGATGTAGTGAAGGCAGGATCCATGCATAGCTTTAAGAAGAGATATGATAAAGGTCATGTAACATGGAGTGTACCTGGTAACGACCAGCGAAGAGGCGGGGCCAGGAGCTGTGACTCGACTCCCTGCAACCACAAATAGGTAAGTATATACACACACAACCAAAAATAAGTGAGTACAAATAGGTGAGCACACACACACATACACATCACCACCACCCCCCTTCCTCACACACCCCTCACATACACATGACACAACCCACAAACATCATCACCAATCACACCACCACCCATACAAATCACCACCCACTCACCTTACCATCGCCCATCACCACATATGATATAATAAATAAATATCTTTATTTACTACAAGTACATGTACAAGGTATACAGGCATAGCTGACATCAGTGACATACTACTATATAGAAAGCCACTTCTTATGCAGAGCATTTCTGGAAAATAGGTCAGTTTTGTCTCAGGATACGACCCCCACACCAGTCGACTAACACCCAGGTACCCATTTTACTGATGGGTGAACATAGACAAACGGTGAAGGAAACACGTCCGATGTTTCTACCCCTTGATGAATAAGGCACATGAGCAACACCTGTTTTTTTATGGAGACTCTTCTCCAACCAGTTGGTTTATCAACAAATTACAGAGAATAATTACTGGAGACAGTGGAAGACAGGAAAAGTTAATGTGATGTGAGCATTCCTTCAGCTCTGATAGGTGTTAAAACTTTCAGCCTTGATAACCTTAAAGCAGATCAACGATGGTGGTGACTTAATTAAATACTGGAGACGTGAGGCGAAGCAGTTGGAGGCTGCGTTGTAGGTGGGCAGAGCTCACAAGTGAAAGTAGGTAAGACAAGCGTAGAACAATAGAAGAATTCTCTGTACCAAGATTCAAAGACTTCGCTGTGTTAGAGCAACATCTATAAGTCATTGCAAACAGGATATTTACAAGAACGATTCAAAACTTTAAATGTAGTCCGAATATTTATGCAGAGACAATCATGTAGCTTTTAATCCAAACCAGCATTCATGACAATGCAAGTTACCAAATGTAACTGAGAAGATAATTAGATGAAAACTGTTAGACCATCTGAAAAGAAGAGTTTATAGAAATGAAAATCAACAAGGATTTCGATAGTAAATCTCTTTCATACCTCCTTGGCTCCGCGACAGAGAAACATATATGAAACTAGAAAGTGAGGTAATTAAGAAAATTGACACTACACGAAAAGTTTATCAGTAAATTAGATAACCTGGCTGGAAAAGATGGAAAAATCGCTGAAATGTATTAAGTAATACCGAAGGAGGCATCATGGAGGAGGAATAATCTTAATGAGGTAGTGGAGGCAACATCCATAGTTTCAAGAGTAGGTATAACAGGACCCAGAAAGACAGAAATAAGGTAAATTCTGGCCAATTTTTGATGTTTATAGCCTGAGATATGAACACAATGTGTATTCTTAACAACCCTTCAGACATCATCACTGTATTCATATCCCCACACACTATCAGTTCAGGATCCTTAAAGAGACTATGATCATGGAACTATACAGTAATTTACAAAAATAAGCTGATCACGGGCTTCTGTAGAACCGTAAAGTTAATCAAATTTTACCTTCGTCCCGAGTGCCATAATGAAGCTGAAATTGTGAGAGAGAATCCCGCACTTACTTCCAATTATCTTCTCTATTTCTGTCCTAGTTCACTGTAATCCCAGCTGAGCGTCAATTCAAAGAAACCTGATTTAATTTTTGGCCCACCTTTAGTTGAAGGGAGAACACATGGACGTATGTCACCAGGAAGTGTACTGGCTAATTTGTGTTTACGGAGGTCGACTCTCAGTTCCTATCTCTGCCACTTAACCTAGAAGTGACTAGCTCTATTGGTTCCTGTGGTCTTGGACCTTATCATGGTTCCTGTGGTCTTGGACCTTATCATATCTACCCGTAAAAATGAGTAGGGATTTTGTTTTCACTACTACCTCACTTTGGCCATTCCTCCCATCTTGGGACTGAAGAAGTACTTCTAATATCTCAATTCCTCATCTGTGCTATATTATCTTAGCATGTCACTCTCTCATTCTGAATCGTTAATCCCTCTGTGTTATCTTGTAAATCGTAATCTTGCTCTCCCTAGTTCTTTGCTCCTCTAAGATGATGAGATTTTGTTTCTTTATTCTGTCTTTGTAACGCCTTTACTCAACGACTAATCTTACTGAGAACCTTAGTAGATTCACAACCTTATGTACATGTTTCGTTAATTTTAGGTTAAATTCTGGTGTTATATACTCCATGACTGCCTTGAAGACAGTCCTAAGTTTCAGCAGCCTTGAAGTCTTCGCCAAGGCTATGTACCTGATATGTACTTCCAGTTAAATCTTCGGTGTGATATTTGCCTCCCTATTTGAAGTTTCTGATGTCTCACTGTTCTTTGCCTCCAAACTTGCATTTCTTGGGGTTAATCTCCACTAGCTACATGTTTAGACATTCTTGCATTCTGACGACGTCTTTTTTTAGCCTTCTCCGTCCTTTCTTCATTCTTAATTCGGGTGTCTTTACATAGTCTGCAAATAATGATAATAAGAATTAAATCTTAGAAATGGTATTAGCACTCAACATATTTTTAACCGTATTTGTCACCCTTGAACAGCATAAAAAATTTGCCTTCTGTTTTGGTATTGAGATCTTCCTAAATTTTCTGAATTATTTTCCTCCTCAGTTGCTATTTCCTTTATTTCAAATTATTTTGAAAATGGTATAAAATTCAGACAAGGTTATGATTAAGACACATGTGCAACAGTTAGGTATTTTTATTGTTGAAACGTTTCGCATACACAGTAGGTCTCTTCAGTCAAATACTGAGGAAGCAGGTATAGTAGTGAAATGATGTAATCAGTCTATCAACCTTGGAGAAATAGTATTTGAGGTGGTCAGGCTGAGGGACTGACCCCCTCAAGTAATATTTCTCCAAGGTTGATGGGCTGATTACATCATCTTCATTTCACTACTCTACCTGTTGCCTCCGTATTTGACTGATGAGGCCTACTGTGTAAGCGAAACGTTTCAGCAATACAGATGCCTAACTGCTGCACATATGTCTTAATCATCAAATTAAGTTAATTTAAGTTAAGTTAGAAACCTTATAAAATTGTATTTTTAACCACAAATAAACAAAGTACGAAAGCCTTTCGCGATACGTCTGGCAACGAGACGACTGAGAAAAAAAATAAAGAATGTGGAATTCTTAACGTTTATCATTCTTGTTGAGAGAATGGGCTGCCTTTCGAGTAGCACTTACTTGGGTGGAAGGGGAAGGTGGGTTTCTGGAGAGAGAGAGGCATCGTTAATAAAGAGAGTGTTTGTGTAACGCGAGTCCTGCTAAACACAATATCGGTTAATACCTGGAAAAGACCGGCTTTCATTCACAGGAGCGCCGTTCTTTTGTTTACAAACCGAGAGCATCTCGCATACTGGAGAAAGAAGCGTTGTCTCTTTATCCAAGACTTTACCTCACTTTTTCTCCGGAAGGTGACCTAGACTGGGCGAAACACGACCTAATTCTACGTGGCTGTAAGGGTCAGATTCAGCACAAGCCTTTAATATTTGCGGCCGTATGAGGCTAATTTCCCAGATGCATTTCACAAAAGAGGAAAAGATTGTAACCCGAAGCAGTTTCCATTGTTTATGAGCAAGTAGTTGTATCCTGCCTGTGTGACGGTGGGGCCAGAGCCGCCCCAGGGCCGGCACCACCATCTCCTCCACCAGGAAGGACACTACTTTGATCAAACTCCCACTACCATTACTACCATCACCACCATTACCACCACTACCACCACTATCCTCCTTTCACACACCCTCCACCACCTCCTGGGTAGCTTATTACTCCAGCTATTGTGACGGCTTCCAAGGTGGTGTGGCCAGCAAGGAAGGATTTGAGTTGTAGAAGTAGGAGTGGTAGTTGTAGTAGAGATGTTGATCGGAGATTGTTATATGGGGGGTGGTGGTGATGGCAGTTGGGATACAGGTGCTAGTGCTAGGGTAGGATTGGGGTTATAATGGTGTTGTTGAGAGGACAAACTTCACTGGTGCTAATGATGAGGAGAAAGTAGCTTGTATTCCCCAAACCCAGATTCCTTAAAAATCATCAAGGTCCTTCTTGAAGGGACGGCTTTTGCATTTCGACCTAAGAATGAGGCCTTCTTCAGAAAGGAAGACCTAGTGTGATACAATACTCACTGCATCTTCCGTTTATTTTTTACCCAGACATGAATGAGTAAATTGTCTCACTAGGATTGTAAAGGTGAAAAAGTTTCCCACTGAAGACTAGTCTATGATATTCTTGAATCAGACTTAGCATTACTTACCCGATAACTGTGATATGAGACAACTGGAACATGTTTCATCACTTAGATCTGAGCTACTGTATACTGTATTTGTGTTTTGCATTATGTGTAGCCGGAGGGTGGTTTTCATGACAGTGGTTAAAAATAATAATTCATTTTAAGCGCTAAACCCATGTGAATTATTCAGCACAAAACGGAGTGGAGGCTTGATCCTCCTGCTGAGCGCGAGACAGACGTGCTTCCTAATTGTACTCACCTAGATATTTGTGATTGGAAAGCATATCAACTACAACTATCCGGATTACTAGTTGAGTTTAAATTGGGTGCACTGATGTTGTTATAAAGTGCTCATGATCCAAGAACTTAAAACAACTCTCCAGTTCCTTTATCAAACCACATTACCTCCCTTTCCTCAGGCACCATGTCATTCATAAAAATTTAGCTCTTCCCAATTAATTAATAATAATAATAATAATAATTATAAGAGCAACTGATAATATGGTATACCTAGTGTTTACGAACACTAAACATTGTTGAATGTGAATGTTGTAAGTTTAAATTTAATATAGTCTGAGCAGAAGTTTGACTGGCGTCTTAATGTGTAAATCCTATCACAAGGCTGTTTAAAAACACAAGCAAGGTTTTTCTAGCGCTTGCTAACTAATTGCTCTCTAGGGGAATCATTACTGCTTTCAGTTTGTGAGAACTTGTTGGAGATCTTGGAGAATGATTCATAAATCTAATGCGTTAAGACTCGAAAGCTGGGCAAGTTGCTTTAGTGTCAGATAGTTTCTTAGTATCTAGATGATTTTTGGGATGACGAAATTTACCTATTAGAGATTTTCTGCTATTTATATATATATATGTGAAAAATATATTCATGCATCAGCAATTTTCATATCGGTGGATCTTTTGAAAAAAAAAAAATACCAAAGGTGGGGTTCGAACCCGCAATGGTCTGGAGTTTTGAGACACTCTGACCGCGGGTTCGAACCCCACCTGTGGTATGGTTTGAACTTTTGAAATTTGTCTAAAACTTTAATGCAGCTATTATGGTTCTCGTTTCATTGTGTTTTATATTTCAGTTGTACCATTTTTAGTAACTTTTCGCATTCCTCATTTCATTTTGCATTCGCTTTTGTCCTTGAGTTATGTAACGTGAAGTTTTTGGTCCTCTGATTACATTTTTATGAATTCCTTTTTATCCTGTGATTTGTTCTAGCGTCCCCTCCTCATCCGACATGGTCTGTGTTTTGTACTTCGAACTTTTTTCTGCCATGGTATACCTTTTCTTTCAGTTTCTTGTACTTTTCTATTTTGCACTTCTCACCGATTTTGCCAGTTGAACCCAGGCGCTCACCGTAAAGACTTCCATTTATTCTTCGGCCTAAACGATTTTACTTTTTCCACTCCCGATGCGATTTTGAGTCTTCGTGTTATTCTAATTCAAATAAAGTAGATGGATCGCAGGTGGTCACTACAAATTCTATTGCTACAGTGCGTAGCAGGTTTGCAAGGGGTCTTTTAAGGACTTGTAACAATTCACGTGTCATACTGACACGTGAATTATTACAAGCTTCCGTGAGGCTAAATAACATACACACGCACACACCAACGTGTGCATACACATACACACACACACAAACACACACACACACACACACACACACACACACACACACATATTTTTTTTTTTTTTTTTTTTTTTAACACATCGGCCGATTCCCACCAAGGCAGGGTGGCCCGAAAAAGAAAAACTTTCATCATCATTCACTCCATCACTGTCTTGCCAGAAGGGTGCTTTACACTACAGTTATAAAACTGCAACATTAACACCCCTCCTTCAGAGTGCCGGCACTGTACTTCCCATCTCCAGAACTCAAGTCCGGCCTGCCGGTTTCCTGAATCCCTTCATAAATGTTACTTTGCTCACCCTCCAACAGCCGTCAAGTATTAAAAACCATATGCCTCCATTCACTCCTATCAAATACGCTCACACATGCTTGCTGGAAGTCCAAGCCCCTCGCACACAAAACTTCCTTTACCCCCTCCTCCAACCTTTCCTAGGCCGACCCCTACCCCGCCTTCCCTCCACTACAGATTTATACACTCTCGAAGTCACTCTGTCTCGTTCCATTCTCTCTACATGTCCAAACCACCTCAACAACCCCTCCTCAGCTCTCTGAACAATCGTTTTGGTAATCCCGCACCTCCTCCTAATTTCCAAACTCCGAATTCTCTGCATTATATTCACACCACACATTGACCTCAGACATGACATCTCCACTGCCTCCAGCCTTCTCCTCGTTGCAACATTCATCACCCATGCTTCACACCCATATAAGAGCGTTGGTATAACTATACTCTCATAATTCCCTCTTTACTTCCATGGACAAGGTTCTTTGTCTCCACAGACTCCGAAGTGCTCCACTCACCCTTTTCCCTCATCAATTCTATGATTCACCTCATCCTTCATAGACCCATCCGCCGACATGTCCACTCCCAAATATCTGAATACATTCACCTCCTCCATACTCTCTCCCTCCAATCTGATATCCAATCTTTCGTCACCTATTCTTTTTGTTATCCTCATCACCTTACTCTTTCCTATATTCACTTTCAATTTTCTTCTTTTACACACCCTACCAAATTCATCCACCAACCTCTGCAGCTTCTCTTCAGAATCTCCCAAAAGCACAGTGTCATCAGCAAAAAGCAACTGTGACAACTCCCACTTTGTATTTGCTTCTTTATCTTTTAGCCCAACACCTCTTGCCAAGACCCTCGCATTCACTTCTCTTACAACCCCATCTATAAATATATTGAACAACCACGGTGACATCACACATCCTTGTCTAAGGCCCACTTTTACTGGGAAATAGTCCCCTTCCCTCCTACACACTCTAACCTGAGCCTCACTATCCTCATAAAAACTCTTCACTGCTTTCAGTAACCTTCCTCCTATTCCATACACCTGCAACATCTGCCACATTGCCCCCTATCTACCCTATCATACGCCTTTTCCAAATCCATAAATGCCACAAAAACATCTTTACCCTTATCCAAATACTGTTCACCTATATGTTTCACTGTAAACACTTGGTCTACACACCCCTACCTTTCCTAAAGCCCCTTGTTCATCTGCTATCCTGCTTTCTGTTTTACTCTTAATTCTTTCAATAATAACTCTACCATACACTTTACCAGGTACACTCAACAGACTTATTCCCCTATAATTTTTGCACTCTCTTTTGTCCCCTTTGCCTTTATACAAAGGAACAATACACGCTCTCTGCCAATCCCTAGGTACCTTACCCTCTTCCATACATTTATTAAATAATAGCACCAACCACTCCAAAATTATATCCCCACCTGCTTTTAACATTTCTATCTTTATCCCATCAATCCCAGCTGCCTTACCCCTTTCATTCTACCCACTGCCTCACGAACTTCCCCTACACCCACAACTGGCTCTTCCACACTCCTACAAGATGTTATTCCTCCTTGCCCTACACACGAAATCACAGCTTCCTGTCTTCATCAACATTTAACAAATCCTCAAAATATTCTCTCCATCTTCCCGATACCTCTAACTCTCCATTTAATAACTCTCCTCTCCTATTTTTAACTGTCAAATCCATTTGTTCTCTAGGCTTCCTCAACTTATTAATCTCATTCCAAAACTTTTCTTATTTTCAACAAAATTTGCTGATAACATCTCACCCACTCTCTCATCTGCTCTCTTTTACATTGCTTCACCACTCTTTTAACCTCTCTTTTTCTCTCCATATACTCTTCCCTCCTTGCATCACTTCTACTTTGTAAAAACCTCTCATATGATAACTTTTTCTCCTTACTACTCTCTTTACATCATCATTCCACCAATCGCTCCTCTTCCCTCCTGCACCCACTCGCCTGTAACCACAAACTTCTGCTGAACACTCTAACACTACATTTTTAAATCTACCCCATACATTTTCGACCCCATTGCCTACCTCTCACTAGCCCATCTATCCTCCAATAGTTGTTTATATCTTACCCTAACTGCCTCCTCTTTTAGTTTATAAACCTTCACCTCTCTTTTACTTACTGATTCTATTTTCCTTGTATCCCATCTACCTTTTACTCCCACTGTAGCTATAACTAAAAGTGATCTGATATATCTGTAGCCCCTCTATAAACATGTACATCCTGAAGTCTACTCAACAGTCTTTTATCTACCAAACATAGTCCAACAAACTACTGTCATTACGCCCTACATCATATCTTGTATACTTATTTATCCTCTTTTTCTTAAAATATGTATTACCTATAACTAAACCCCTTTCTATACAAAGTTCAATCAAAGGGCTCCCATTATCATTTACACCTGGCACCCCAAACTTACCTACTACACCCTCTCTGCATGTTTCTCCCACTTTAGCATTTAGGTCCCCTACCACAATTACTCTCTCATTTGGTTCAAAAGTTCCTATACATTCGCTTAACATCTCCCAAAATCTCTCTCTCTCCCTACACTCCTCTCTTCTCCAGGTGCATACACGCTTATTATGACCCACTTTTCGCATCCGACCCTTATTTTAATCCACATAATCCTTGAATTTACACATTTATATTCCCTCTTTTCCTTCCATAACTGATCCTTCAACATTATTGCTACCCCTTCCTTAGCTCTAACTCTCTCAGATACTCCTGACTTAATCCCATTTATTTCTCCCCACTGAAACTCGCCTACCCCCTTCAGCTTTGTTTCGCTTAGGGCCAGGACATCCAACTTCTTTTCATTCATAACATCGGCAATCATCTCTTTCTTATCATCCGCACTACATCCACGCACATTCAGACACCCCAATTTTATAAAGTTTTTCTTCTTCTCGTTTTTAGTAGATTTGTACAGGAGAAGGGGTTACTAGCCCATTGCTCCCGGCATCTTAGTCGCCTCATACGACACGCATGGCTTACGGAGGAAAGATTCTTTTCCACTTCCCCATGGACAATAGAGAAAATAAAAAGAACAAGAGCTATTAAGAAAAGAAGAAAAACCTAGATGTGTGTATATATATATATGCATGTGTATGCCAGTGTAGTGTGACCTAAAGTGTAAGTAGAAGTAGCTAGATATACCTGTTATCCAGCGTGTTTATGAGACAGAAAAAGACACCAGCAATCCTACCATCATGTAAAACAGTTTCAGGTTTCTGTTTCACAGTCACCTGGCAGGACAGTAGTACCTCCCTGGGTGGTTGCTGTCTACCAACCTACTACCTATAACACACATATATATATATATATATATATATATATATATATATATATATATATATATATATATATATATATATATATATATATATATATATATATATATATATATATATATATATATATATATATATATATATATATATATAATATATATATATATATATATATATATATCATATATACTATTTATATATATATATATATATATATATATATATATATATATATATATATATATATATATATATATATATAATATATATATATATATATATATATATATATATATATATATATATATATATATATATATATATATATATATATATATATATATATATGATGGGGTCCACCTCTGGTACAAATTGTGGGACCCATAGCCTCGTAAAATATACATAAAGAGGTACTACCTCTAGAACTTGCTGGGGACCCTCATCCTCAGAGAAGGCAATAAACGTACCTCAAGGAAAACTCGAGGTTCTCCCGGAGCTGTTTGAATATTTTCTTCTCCTACCACTCCCTATATATATTGAATGAGTGCATTGACAGAAAACACAAACATGAACATAAATACATTCATATATACTATATATATATATATATATATATATATATATATATATATATATATATATATATATATATATATATATATATATATATATATATATATATAAACATATATATATATATTCTTTCTTCTTTCAACACGTCGGCCATTTCCCACCAAAGCGGGTGGCCTAAAATGAAAAACGAGAGTTTCCCCTTTTACATTTAGTAATATATACAGGAGAAGGGGTTACTAGCCCCTTGCTCCTGGCATTTTAGTCGCTTCTTACGACACGCATGGCTTACGGAGGAAGAATTCTGTTCCACTTCCCTATGGAGATAAGAGGGAATAAGAACAAGAACTAGTAAGAAAATAGAAGAAAACACAGAGGGGTGTGTATATATATGCTTGTACATGAATGTGTAGTGTGACCTAAGTGTAAGTAGAAGTAGCAAGATGTACCTGAAATCTTGCATGTTTATGAGACAGAAAAAAAACACCAGCAATCCTACCATCATGTAAAACAATTACAGGCTTTTGTTTTACACTCACTTGGCAGGACGGTAGTACCTCCCTGGGTGGTTGCTGTCTACCAACCTACTACTGACATATATATATATATATATATATATATATATATATATATATATATATATATATATATATATATATATGTATGTATATATATATATATATATATATATATATATATATATATATATATATATATATATATATATATATATATATATATATATATATATATATATATATATATATATATATATATATATATATATATATATATATATATATATATATATATATATATATATATATATATATATATATATATATATATAATATATATATATATATATATATATATATATATATATATATATATATATATATATATATATATATATATATATATATATATATATATATATATATATATATATATATATATATATATATATATATATATATATATATATATATGGGATTATACCTGTGTGTCGACACTGGCTGACACCTACATCCATCACAGTGTTGGGCGACAGGGAGGAGCTGCTGACCACAGAGAGGAGTACAAGATCGGCAAGTACAGGGACATAAGCCAACAGTATAAATTTGTCCCAGTGGGATCAGAGACCTTGGGAGCGTGGGGAAAAATGCAACACGTTTCCTTAAAGAACTGGGTTCCAGACTCATCGACACCACCAGGGACCCAAGGGCAGCCACGTTCATGTTCCAGCGTCTCAGCGTGGCCATCCAGAGGGGAAACGCATGCTGCATACTTGGCTCGCGTCCGGCTTCGGAGGAACTGGAGGAGATTCATAATCTTTGACATATTGTACCATTGTATTCATGTTTGTGTTTTCTATAAATGTATTCTGTCTATTAATAAAGCATTTATATGCATGTATGTGTGTATATAGGATGGGTGGTAGGAGAAGTGGAATATTCAAATGGCTTCAGAAAGAAATCCAAATATTCTTCCTTGAAGCCTTTTATCCACTTCTCCGAGGCTATGGGTCCCACAATTTGCACTAGAGGGGACCCCATCCTATATATTATATATATATATATATATATATATATATATATATATATATATATATATATATATATATATATATATATATATATATATAACACAATCGCAGACAGGCGATCTTAACAATGCAAGACAAGCCACATGGAATAAAAATCTTCAGCTGTAGATATTTCACACGTCTCCATGATTTATTAGGAGCTTGCAATTTTGGGAGAGTAGCAACAGGAGGAATGAAAGGAAGTTTTCTCAGCGTAAGTTAGCGTGGTGACGCCAGCCAGTTCCCTCAGATATTGTCAGCTGACCATATTCCAAGTTGTTAATTGATAATATGAGAAACCAGGAATCCGCCAGGAATATTACTATTTTTCATTGTGGTTCTATTTGCATATACGATATCACATATTTCCTGTGATTGTATTACATATGTATATGTTAATCACAAAAGTACTCAACCTTAAGCTAGATGTTTATTAGGATGAACCTACATTCCAGTCAAACTAGGTGGCATAGGTGTCCGTACGAAATCAGATAACACTTCTTGCTTTCTTGTCATCGTACGAGACGTCCAGTGAACTTGTAGCAGGGATTTTCTCCGAACACTTCGCTGACAACGTTGGGGTTAACTACCCAATGATCATTAACGGGATTAGGCTCTACGATACTCTAACCGGCTCCTGGATTAGACCAGTTCCTCCTAACTACAATGCGATAGTCCAGTACAGGAGAATATAGTCTCAGTAATGCTTGAAGTGTGTGGAAAAGAGAAAGCTCGCCTCGTGCCAGCGAGATACTTATTCAAGGGCTTTTCTGTTGGATGTCCTTACCCTTGTCGATCACTGGTGTATTTGTAGAAAAGCATGGGCAGACCGATTTAGATTAGATAGTCTTTTCCGTCGCTTATTATTATTTTATTTCCCACAGGTTCGAAGACCCTTGGCTTATCGAGAGAAAGCATCAAAGTTCCTGGATTATATAGGCAAAAGACACGTCAGGGAACCCAGTGTATCTAATGTTCTGATGTAGGGTCTGTGTTGCAGTTCATGGGAGTAAAGACTGTTGTATCCTGGGTACATGTTTCAGCTCTGAGGAGCTGGATAAATTATTTGAAGTTGAATTGCTGACAAACACGTCTGTGAATTTGTTTTTCGCCCTTAAAATCTTTTATAGTTTGCAAAAGTCACATATTTGTACCATCAATGTATTCTTTAAACTATGTGTACCATATTGCATAATAATTTACTTGCATAAAATATGGGGTGGTAGAAGTAGAATATTTAAGAAGCCTAAAGGAGACATCTTTGTATTTTCCCTATCTGGAGTCTACCTGGAGAGGTAGACTCAGAAAGCTATTTTATGTACTTCTCCGAGGGTATCCCCACATTTACACTAAAGGTGGACCTCATCTATATATGATATATATAACATATACAGTACATTTTTGTAGTTCAGACTCATGGCCAAGTCAGAATTTGATCCTCGCTATTTATAATATATTAGGTAAACCTTGAGGAAGCTGATTAAATTATAGACTCTTATGTGCTAGCAAGAGACCAACGAGACATCAGACACTATCGCTATTCTGGATATAAAATTTCAGTAATTGATGTTAGTATCAGAGGCTATGACAGCCTTATTCAGATAATATTTGCCTTATTTTAACCTTTCCTCCGAAGAGAACAAAGGATTCTTAATATTGCTATGCTTTTATAACCGAAGTAATGCTTTAGGGTAGAGACTTTAGTTAATAAAAATATTTGATTGCTTATAAAATAAACCTTTGAGGAAAACTGGAAAGAAACTAAATAATAGGGAGGTAGTGACGCCATAAGTAAACAATATTGATACTCCGTGAAGAATTCCCCACCAGTATTATTACTTGGTAAGAGTTGCATCAAGGTCGGTGGTGGGAGAAGCAGTGTGGAATCCCTTAATCCCAATTATTCCTGGAAAAAGTCAAAGGAAAAAGAAAGAGATAAAGAAAGTAGCAATGGGTGGCCTGATAAATGGACCAAGGCTTCTATCGTCCTACCAACGGGTTTGTGATGCTCAATTAGCCAAATGAAAGAAATACGAAACGAATGAGCCTTTTTCTTCCGAAGGACATTTTCTGGGATGACTGGTCCACTGATGGCCGACTTGTGGAAATTATTTACTCATATTTTGACGATATTTTTTATTCATTAATGAACCTCTTCACCCTTGCATAAGATGCTTATTGGTGTTTCTAAACAAATTTATCCAACCCTTGAAGATGAGACCAAGAGAAAGAGGTATTAGAATAATAAATATAACTGTCGTAGCTCAGAATGGGAAAATCTACCGCAACAATTCAGAATTTTCCAACGCTGCTACCCGCCTCCTCCTCATCCTTCCCCCACCCTCCCGCCCTTAGAAGATTTTGCCGCCAAAATATATCAGAGCAGCGGAAGAAAGAACCATCGTCCACCCGCGCGCGGCAAAACTGGAATGTGCTAATCAAAGAGGCCTTGGACGCTCTTTTTCCAGCACTCTTTTATTATCATCGTTCTTTTTAAAAGCAGAGCGTACGGGTTCTTCTGGCTAATTAAATGCCCGAAGGGGAATATTCAGACATCACAATGTGCTCTTTGTCTCAGCGCGTCAACAGCGCCCCGGCTATTCGGTAATGGACCTGGTGAGTTGGAAGAGGGGGGGTGAGGTAGGGAAGGAAAGGACCGATGGAAGGATGGATGGAGAAATAGTTAGGAAGGGAGCAGCGGAGGAATAACCTCTTGAGAAGATAATCACTTCTTTATGAAGGCTGATTGGTGCCTTCTGAAACACACTGCTCTGTAAGATCGGATGAGAATATACACCAAGAGTTGCATCTGTATATACACTGAGAGGTTCGCATCTACGTATTTATAGAGAGAGGTTTACGTCTGCGTATATATACACCGATAAGTGTGTCTCTCTGTGTATATAAGCAACATTTCCTTTAATCTCTCTCTTAGGGGATAAATTATTCTTGAACGACTGTGCACAGATGAATTGCAACTTAAATAATTCCCCTTGCAGTTGGCAGGATTTGAAACAGATAAGGTAAATAATAATACGGAAGGACCAAGACTATACGAACGCCTCTTTGGACGACACTGGAAAATTTAGAGGTGTTTCTTACCTTGATGCCGGTTAAGGGCTTTTGATACAAGGAATTGTAATTACCCTCTTCATTTTGCGATATATGGCTCTTATTGGTTTAATGGTTCCTCATGAACATAAAACTAATACTATTTTATAAATAATGTGAGAGAAATTGCTGCGGCAAGGGTAGTAGAAACATTTAAAGACATGTTATGCTTTTAAATGAATCTGATACTAGGGAATACAGTTTTTAAGTAGACGGAGATAAAATAAGTGAGACACTTGTGCAACATCTGGGAATTTTTATCCTGGATCTTGGGATCTTGATGTAGGGAATTTTTCAGAACCTGCCTAACCTATAGGCCGGACCCATATCCACTAGTGGGTTTTCTAGCTGGTGACTGTCTACCACTGCTCCTTCTTATCTGTCTATCGTATATAAGCCCCATCACCGCGAATATGTTGCACTTTTACCAAGACTGATGGACTCCAGAATAAAGATTTCCAGGTGTCGCACAAGTGTCTTATTTGTCATCTTGTCGGTTTTTTAAATCATTTATTCAAAGAGATCCTATATGTATGTGATATATAAATAAGTGCACTAGAACTGTCTGTTAATAACAACATAAGCAAATTTGCTGATGACACCAAAATAGGCCGTCCAATTCATTCTAATGAGGACATTAGAGCACTCCAGGATGATTTGAATAGACTGATGCAGTGGTCGGAGAAGTGGCAGATGCAGTTTAATGTAGACAAATGATTGCGAGAAGGATTTAGGAGTTCTGGTTAGCAGTAATCTGAAACAAAGACAACAGTGCATAAGTGTTCGCAATAAAGCTAACAGAATCCTTGGCTTCATATCAAGAAGTATAAATAATAGAAGTCCTCAGGTTATTCTTCAACTCTATATATCTTTGGTTAGGCCTCATTTAGATTATGCTGCACAGTTCTAGTCACCATATTACAGAATGGATATAAATGCATTGGAAAACGTACAGAGGAGGATGACAAAGTTGATCCCATGTATCAGAGATCTTCCCTATAAGGACAGACTGAGGGCCTTGAATCTGCACTCTCTTGAAAGGCGTAGAATTAGGGGGGATATGATTGAGATGTATAAATGGAAAATAGGAATAAATAAAGGGGATGTAAATAGGGTGCTGAAAATATCCAGCCAAGACAGGACTCGCAGTAATGGTTTCAAGTTGGAAAAGTTCAGATTCAGGAAGGATATAGGAAAGCACTGGTTTGGTAATAGAGTTGTGGATGAGTGGAACATACTCCTGAGTACCGTCAACCGTCATAGGGGCTGGGACGTTGTGTAGTTTTAAAAATAGGTTAGATAAATACATGAGTGGGTGTGGGTGGGTGTGAGTTGGACCTGACTAGCTTGTGCTACTAGGTCAGATTCCGTACTAATTCCTTAAGTGGAAGTGACCTGACTACCTGGAGTTTACTTGGAGAAGGTTAGCTCTAGGTGGTCAGGTCTAAGCCGGTGAGTGATGGACTTGCTTTGCATGGGTCAGTAGGCCTGCGGCAGTGTTCCTTTTTTCTTATGTTCTTATGAAAAAAAACCGCTCTGCGCTGTTACACTTCTGTATTAAATAGAAGACTGTGGATGTTACAAGTAGAAATTAATATAGTCTTAGATGAGTGACTGATATTTTTGACCAATATTCAGTGGACACTCGAATGTTAGGGAAAACAAGTTTAAGTGATGGGCTGAAAGAAATAATTATTAAGAAAAGACAGACGTTGGAAAACAAGCTTTTACTTGGACAATTTTGACCACTTTGTAGAACGAAATGTGCTTCAATAGAAGCTTTTCATGTAACGTCTCTTTCTTTTTGCTATTTTCTGCAGTACGTAATTAGCCCAAAAAAATTTAGTAAGAGGTATGACAAAATATTTAAAACTGGTTAGCAACAGTAAGAGAACGTAATTAGGATATAGGAAATGTGTAGTTTTACGAATGTAATTTTGGAATACAGGTGAACCTTGTATTTACAAACTAAATGGTTATAACAATGACCATAATTTTAAAGGGGTGAACCGGTAAGCCAGCGGAAGGCCTCGGTCAGATGACCAAAACCTCCAACGGCGGGTCATCATTTGGCTAAGACCCGCGTCAGGAAAATGTTTCCTGACGAACCTTACCTAACCTAACCTAACCTTGTATTTACAGGAAAGTAAGTACAGGTGGAAATGGTGGTAGAGGAGAAAACAATGGCTTAATAAATTTTTTTCGCAAAGTAAAAATGGTTAAAGAAAAGGGACTACGTAAAGAAAAGAAAGGGAAGAGTAATGAAGTGCAAAGTGAAGGAGGAGACTACTTGTCCTAGTGTAGGGGACAGAAGCTGTGTCCTGAGGAGGTGACATTTTTCTATTGTAAAGGGTGTGTGTCCTGGGTAAGAAACGATAGAAAATTGTTCTTCAAGATATATTAATAAATAGCACGTACTTTAACATATAATTATACATGTTTAGAAGACATACACTAAATAAACATAACTGACACATGGGTGTGCCATTAATATCTCAAACACTTTTGAGACACAGGCTCGCATTTAAACATTTGTGATCAAATATATTTGAATACATGATCGATCATTTTCGGACACCTTGCATCAGTCGTGTTTGAGAAACACTCAAAAATACGAATTCATACATAGATATAAATATCGAAGTCATTTCAGGTGAAAAGGAAATGGAAGCGTCTTAACAGTATCGGCGTCGGTTCAGTTGATAAAATTGATGAGAACTGCGAAAGAAAACTAGACGAAACTGAAAGAAAATATATCCCAAGGCAGAAAAAGTCACTGAAGCACAACACACAGACCATGTCGGATGAGGGGGGAAAAGCTAGAACAAATCAAAGAAAAATAAAATACATAAAAAATAACCAGAGGGCGAAGAACATCACGTTGAAAATAAAAATATTTAAAAAATGGCTGGAAATCCTAAAATCGATCTTGTAGAGTTATGTTGATTCGTAAACATGAACGAAACTCCAAAGCAAAGGAGGGGGTAAAGATGCTAGTGAAGGGCTTCTGTTACGGGGAATTGAAGCAACTCTCACTTTCGTTGGATCAGATCTTATAGCCACTCATTCCACAGGTGAATGCATGACCCCTTGCAATGAGAAATCTGGAGAACTATCTTAATATAGCAATGAAATCTTTTATCCAGTACCTTTAATTGCTAATCATCCCCTGTTGGACAATAAAAAAAGGTCGAAAATAAGCAGATATCGCAAAAAAATATTTAGAATTGCTGACAAGATAAAGGCAAAAAAATATAAACCGATTAATCTGCCATCTGTTCTGGGAAGAATAATAGAAACACATTTCAATTCATGCAATAACTGAATATATCCAGAAATTGAAAAGAATTTTGACAGTATCATATAAGAGAATATTACAGAAACTATACAAACAGTGGAAGCACCTCCGACGCATATCAGAAAATCCCTGATTCAATTCTGGGAGAATCGAGAGACTGCGCAAGTTTCCTTAAAGTTATTACTTCTGTTCAACTAGCACTAAACAGGTACCTAGATGCTAGCCATCTATGACAACTTGCATCCTGGGAAAAGACAGGTAGAAGTATATTTTAGACAGGCCTGGATGTTGAATTAATCTGAAATTTGGTGACAGCTCTTAGCCTGTAAAAGAAAAAGGTCTTGGTAAACCCATTGATGTTAATGGTTCGCTAGATGACTGAGTAACAAGACAAAAGGGCCCATTAAATGGAGGAACATAGAAGTGGAAAATTCTAATTTTGCCTCACAAAGAACAATCCTCGGGCCGCTGTTATTTCTAATAAACACCCTGGATGTGGGTTTAAACAAGAAAATTTTAAATTCGATACATTACAAAACCAGGACGATACAAAATTATCAATAGAGCTCTTCACAAATATTTACCGAGAACAAATGACTTTAGTCAGTTGCAGGAACTAAGTTATTTGTAAGAAGTAAGCCAGGTTCACGAAGAAGTGACCTCAGACTAAGAGGAGTTGTATAATCAGCATTCTACCAGCCTTGAAAGCTGTTTAGATTAGACTGTGAAGCAATCATAACCAACTGAGGGATTATACACAAAATATATTCAATATGCAATGGAAGCAGCTACCCAATTAATATTATAACCATGATTTTTATCATCCTCAGCTACCAAATTAATATTATAACCATGATTTTTATCATCTTCAGCTACCCAATTAATATTATAACCATGATTTTTATCATCCTCAGCTACCCAATTAATATTATAACCATGATTTTTATCATCCTCGGCTACCCAATTAATATTATAACCATGCTTTTTATCATCCTGGATACTTGCGTAACTCTCTTGTGCACATCTTACACAACTCTTATGTTAAGTTAATTTAGGGATAATTTTTTTTCCTTGTTTGTCCAATGTATGATTCGCTGTAGTCTTTGCAAGAAATTTCATTAACATTAAATCAATCTTGCAGTACCGGGTATTTAAGATAATTCTTGTAAAGAGTGTAACCGGTCATACTTAGGACAAACTGGGAGAAAAATACTACTGAAAACAATGAGATAATACAGTAAAAACACATTACAGTGAGATAATACAGTAAATGCACATTACAATGAGATAATACAGTAAATACACATTACAATGAGATAATAAAGTAAATACACATTTGATTCATGCTTATTAATAATGATTCTATAATATGACTAACTATACAAACTACTTACATTATTGATCTGACCTCTCAAGATCTGTCTCATATTTTTTCCCTACTCCTAGCCTGATAGTGTCTGGAGTGCTTTGATAGGTTGTGTAATCGTCGTTTACAGTTTGCTCATTAGTTATGAATAAAAGTAATACAAATAAATTTAATAATAATAATTAAAATAATAATAATAATTAAAATAATAATAATAATTAAAATAATAATAATAATTAAAATAAAAGATAAAAAAAAATATTAGAATTTGCCTAAAAGTAATAGTAATAATAAGAAAAATAATAGTTTGAACAAAATATTCGTAAATAATTTCTTTTAATAAAATTGCAAAAACAATGGGATAACTATCGCATTCACAAAAGAGAACATGATTTTTAGACTGATTGAAACTCTCCTATAGAATAATAAAGAGTGACAGGTTATGAAGGATGGGTTTTGGGTCGTGACAGAATAATTTTGTACGCCAACCGCTGAATACTGACACGCTGAAGCAAGGTACGTAGTGTAACCAGGGACTGTGTAACATGTAATACTAGGAATAATAGTAATAGTTATAATATCGATTATATATATATATATATATATATATATATATATATATATATATATATATATATATATATATATATATATATATATATATATATATATATATGCAAGAAAACCACTATGAAAAATAGAAGAATTCCAAGCGCTTTCGTGACTACTCACATTATCAAGGAACTATAACAGGAAACATGACAAGAAGGGCCTATATAAGGGGCGAGACTACACCTATCAGTCACATCACACTAACAAAGACTACACCTCACAGTAGCATAACATCTCACGACTCTGTGAAGAGGAACATAAGAAAGGACCTGAAACTCTTCCCAAGAATTAAGATTAGTCCAATTTATCATTAAATTCTTCCCAAATTTTATTAATTATAAATGAATCCAATTTATATAAACCAAAAGAAATATTCATATTATTTTCAAAACTGCTTTTAATGAAACATGATTCTATTATATTTCTCTCAACCATGGACTTGCTTGATACAACCTTCTCAGCATTTTGAAAATCAATTGGATGGTTAAAATCTCTCACATGAATAAATAGAGCATTAGAATCTTGTCCAGTTCTAATGCTATATTTATGTTGTTTTAATCTTTGTTCAAGACTTTTACCAGTTTGACCATAATAAACTTTATCGCATATTTTACAGGGAATCTTATAGACACATCCGTCAGCATTTGTCATGTTTCCTGTTATAGTTCCTTGATAATGTGAGTAGTCACGAAAGCGCTTGGAATTCTTCTATTTTTTCATAGTGGTTTTCTTGCATATTTTGATATCACCTGTTTACTGTGATCTTTTTGCATATATATATGTCGTGCCGATTAGGTAAAACTTGCTATTTTGGCTTAAATAGCAACGCTCACCTTGCCATATAAGACAAGTGAAAATTTGTGTATGCAATAATTTCGCCAAAATCATTCTGAACATAACGAAAAAAATATATTTCATTGTGTTTGTTTATTATTAAATTAATATTACCTTATCTAAAATATATTTAGTTGGGTTAGGCTAAATTAAATTGCGCTTGTTGTAATAAGGTTAGGTAGGTTTTCAAAGTTTCTCTTGGTACAAAATTATAAATTCTTACATTAACATAGATGAAAAAAATATATATTTAAACGTATAAGAGAACATTTTAGAAAGGACTTAATTTTAGATGAGTTCTTGCTAAATGACCAGTTTTACCTTAATCGAGCACGACATATATATATATATATATATATATATATATATATATATATATATATATATATATATATATATATATATATATATATATAGCAAAACAACCACTATGAAAAAATAGAAGAATTCCAAGCGCTTTCGTGACTACTCACATTATCAAGGAACTATAAAAGGAAACGTGAGAAGGCTTATAAAGGGGCAAAATACACCTCACAGTCACATCACACTAACAAAGACAACACCTCACAGTAGCGTAACATCTCACGACTCTGTGAAGAGGAACATAAGAAAGGACCTGAAACTCTTCCCAAGAATTAAGATTAGTCCAATTTATCATTAAATTCTTCCCAAATATTATTAATTATAAATGAATCCAATTTATATAAATTGGATTCATACATATATATATATATATATATATATATATATATATATATATATATATATATATATATATATATATATATATACACTCATAAACACGCTGGATAACAGGTATATCTAGCTACTTCTACTTACACTTTAGGTCACACTACACTGGCATACACATGCATATATATACATACACACATCTAGGTTTTTCTTCTTTTTCTTAATAGCTCTTGTTCTTTATTTTTCTCTATTGTCCATGGGGAAGTGGAAAAGAATCTTTCCTCCGTAAGCCATGCGTGTCGTATGAGGCGACTAAGATGCCGGGAGCAATGGGCTAGTAACCCCTTCTCCTGTACAAATCTACTAAAAACGAGAAGAAGAAAAACTTTATAAAATTGGGTTGTCTGAATGTGCGTGGATGTAGTGCGGATGATAAGAAAGAGATGATTGCCGATGTTATGAATGAAAAGAAGTTGGATGTCCTGGCCCTAAGCGAAACAAAGCTGAAGGGGTAGGCGAGTTTCAGTGGGGAGAAATAAATGGGATTAAGTCAGGAGTATCTGAGAGAGTTAGAGCTAAGGAAGGGGTAGCAATAATGTTGAAGGATCAGTTATGGAAGGAAAAGAGGGAATATAAATGTGTAAATTCAAGGATTATGTGGATTAAAATAAGGGTCGGATGCGAAAAGTGGGTCATAATAAGCGTGTACGCACCTGGAGAAAAGAGGAGTGTAGAGGAGAGAGAGAGATTTTGGGAGATGTTAAGCGAATGTATAGGAACTTTTGAACCAAATGAGAGAGTAATTGTGGTAGGGGACCTAAATGCTAAAGTGGGAGAAACATGCAGAGAGGGTGTAGTAGGTAAGTTTGGGGTGCCAGGTGTAAATGATAATGGGAGCCCTTTGATTGAACTTTGTATAGAAAGGGGTTTAGTTATAGGTAATACATATTTTAAGAAAAAGAGGAAAAATAAGTATACAAGATATGATGTAGGGCGTAATGACAGTAGTTTGTTGGACTATGTATTGGTAGATAAAAGACTGTTGAGTAGACTTCAGGATGTACATGTTTATAGAGGGGCTACAGATATATCAGATCACTTTTTAGTTATAGCTACAGTGGGAGTAAAAGGTAGATGGGATACAAGGAAAATAGAATCAGTAAGTAAAAGAGAGGTGAAGGTTTATAAACTAAAAGAGGAGGCAGTTAGGGTAAGATATAAACAACTATTGGAGGATAGATGGGCTAGTGAGAGTGTAGGCAATGGGGTCGAAAATGTATGGGGTAGATTTAAAAATGTAGTGTTAGAGTGTTCAGCAGAAGTTTGTGGTTACAGGCGAGTGGGTGCGGGAGGGAAGAGGAGCGATTGGTGGAATGATGATGTAAAGAGAGTAGTAAGGAAGAAAAAGTTAGCATATGAGAGGTTTTACAAAGTAGAAGTGATGCAAGGAGGGAAGAGTATATGGAGAGAAAAGAGAAGTTAAAAGAGTGGTGAAGCAATGTAAAAGAGAGCAGATGAGAGAGTGGGTGAGATGTTATCAGCAAATTTTGTTGAAAATAAGAAAAGTTTTGGAATGAGATTAATAAGTTGAGGAAGCCTAGAGAACAAATGGATTTGACAGTTAAAAATAGGAGAGGAGAGTTATTAAATGGAGAGTTAGAGGTATCGGGAAGATGGAGAGAATATTTTGAGGATTTGTTAAATGTTGATGAAGACAGGGAAGCTGTGATTTCGTGTGTAGGGCAAGGAGGAATAACATCTTGTAGGAGTGTGGAAGAGCCAGTTGTGGGTGTAGGGGAAGTTCGTGAGGCAGTGGGTAGAATGAAAGGGGTAAGGCAGCTGGGATTGATGGGATAAAGATAGAAATGTTAAAAGCAGGTGGGGATATAATTTTGGAGTGGTTGGTGCTATTATTTAATAAATGTATGGAAGAGGGTAAGGTACCTAGGGATTGGCAGAGAGCGTGTATTGTTCCTTTGTATAAAGGCAAAGGGGACAAAAGAGAGTGCAAAAATTATAGGGGAATAAGTCTGTTGAGTGTACCTGGTAAAGTGTATGGTAGAGTTATTATTGAAAGAATTAAGAGTAAAACAGAAAGCAGGATAGCAGATGAACAAGGGGCTTTAGGAAAGGTAGGGGGTGTGTAGACCAAGTGTTTACAGTGAAACATATAGGTGAACAGTATTTGGATAAGGGTAAAGATGTTTTTGTGGCATTTATGGATTTGGAAAAGGCGTATGATAGGGTAGATAGGGGGGCAATGTGGCAGATGTTGCAGGTGTATGGAATAGGAGGAAGGTTACTGAAAGCAGTGAAGAGTTTTTATGAGGATAGTGAGGCTCAGGTTAGAGTGTGTAGGAGGGAAGGGGACTATTTCCCAGTAAAAGTGGGCCTTAGACAAGGATGTGTGATGTCACCGTGGTTGTTCAATATATTTATAGATGGGGTTGTAAGAGAAGTGAATGCGAGGGTCTTGGCAAGAGGTGTTGGGCTAAAAGATAAAGAAGCAAATACAAAGTGGGAGTTGTCACAGTTGCTTTTTGCTGATGACACTGTGCTTTGGGAGATTCTGAAGAGAAGCTGCAGAGGTTGGTGGATGAATTTGGTAGGGTGTGTAAAAGAAGAAAATTGAAAGTGAATATAGGAAAGAGTAAGGTGATGAGGATAACAAAAAGAATAGGTGACGAAAGATTGGATATCAGATTGGAGGGAGAGAGTATGGAGGAGGTGAATGTATTCAGATATTTGGGAGTGGACATGTCGGCGGATGGGTCTATGAAGGATGAGGTGAATCATAGAATTGATGAGGGGAAAAGGGTGAGTGGAGCACTTCGGAGTCTGTGGAGACAAAGAACCTTGTCCATGGAAGTAAAGAGGGAATTTATGAGAGTATAGTTATACCAACGCTCTTATATGGGTGTGAAGCATGGGTGATGAATGTTGCAACGAGGAGAAGGCTGGAGGCAGTGGAGATGTCATGTCTGAGGTCAATGTGTGGTGTGAATATAATGCAGAGAATTCGGAGTTTGGAAATTAGGAGGAGGTGCGGGATTACCAAAACGATTGTCCAGAGAGCTGAGGAGGGTTGTTGAGGTGGTTTGGACATGTAGAGAGAATGGAACGAGACAGAGTGACTTCGAGAGTGTATAAATCTGTAGTGGAGGGAAGGCGGGGTAGGGGTCGGCCTAGGAAAGGTTGGAGGGAGGGGGTAAAGGAAGTTTTGTGTGCGAGGGGCTTGGACTTCCAGCAAGCATGTGTGAGCGTATTTGATAGGAGTGAATGGAGGCATATGGTTTTTTAAAACTTGACGTGCTGTTGGAGTGTGAGCAAAGTAACATTTATGAAGGGATTCAGGAAACCGGCAGGCCGGACTTGAGTTCTGGAGATGGGAAGTACAGTGCCGGCACTCTGAAGGAGGGGTGTTAATGTTGCAGTTTTATAACTGTAGTGTAAAGCACCCTTCTGGCAAGACAGTGATGGAGTGAATGATGATGAAAGTTTTTCTTTTTTGGGCCACCCTGCCTTGGTGGGAATCGGCCGATGTGTTAATAAAAAAAAAAAAATAATATATATATATATATATATATATATATATATATATATATATATATATATATATATATATATATATATATATATATATATATAGGATGGGGTCCACCTCTAGTGTCAATTGTGGGACCCATTGCCTCGGAGAAGTGGATAAAAGACTTCAAGGAAGAATATTTAGATTTCTTTCTGAAGCCATTTGAATATTCCACTTCCCTACTACCCCATCTTTTTTTATACATATATATATATATATATATATATATATATATATATATATATATATATATATATATATATATATATATAGTCGTGCCTAATAGGTAAAACTGGTAAATTAGCAAGAACTCATTTAAAATTAAGTCCTTTCTAAAATTTTATCTTATACGTTTAAAGATATATATTTTTTTCATTTATGTTAATGTAAAAATTTATAATTTTGTACCAAAAGAAACTTAGAAAACTTACCTAACTTTATTATAACAAGCGCAATTTAATTTAGCCTAACCCAACTAAATATATTTTAGATACTTTTACAATAATTTAATAATAAACAAACACAATGAAATATATTTTTTTCGTTAGGTTCAGAATGATTTTTTCGAAATTATTGCATACACTAACGAGTTGCTCATGTACTTCGACCCGATCTTAGGTTACTGGTTTCTTATAACTTATTTAACAGCTAGTTGCCGTCATGTGTTGTAATGTCTATGAAATGATGCTGTCTTCTTCCAGTGTTTTTGTCTGATCAATTTTGTATTTGCAAAAATACTTTGAATTCTGCTGTTTATGCTAACTCCCGGACACTGCTGCCCCGGACACTGCTACCCCTGAAACTGCTGCCCCGGACACTACTGCCCCGGACATCGCTACCCAAGACACTGCAGTCTCGAGCACCGTCCCCCCCCCCTTTTCCCTGGACATACCCACCCAAGACACAACCCCTCTAGACACCCCATCCCTCCCTGGACACCATTCCTCAGGGCATGAAGTGGGGACGCAATACGCATCATTCCGCAATATTTTTCCTTTCCTCGCCTTGTGCTTCGTTCTGGCTAGACACGACAAAAAAGGCCAGAGTTTGTGTGTGTTTGCTTTCTCGCGTAAACCTTCGATGATGTGAGAAATGGGGAGAGGTTTGAAGGGGGCGCGGAGGGAAGGAATATAATGGATGCTACAGAGAGAGAGAGAGAGAGAGAGAGAGAGAGAGAGAGAGAGAGAGAGAGAGAGAGAGAGAGAGAGAGAGAGAGAGAGAGAGAGAGATTTTGTGAGTTTGAGTGCCTATATGTGCATGCTCATCTGAGTTTACTAAAAAGTGCATTTATCCCGTACCTCTTAACAAAAGAGAGTATGTCACTGTTGCTATAACACTCAAATGAGATATTGTTTAACGAGTCGTAAACAGTGATTTTCTGACTTGGTTTCTTCTACTGCCTTTCGTGGGTTCTTCTTTTCTCTTCGTGCGCCAAGAGTTTTTCTCGCCTTCATCTCATATTTCATGTACTGTCGTAGTAGTATCTTATAAGTGGTTATTATTTATTGAGAGAGTTCATTCTATCTTAACTAAACTTAACCTAACTAAAATAACGTGAATCGAGAAATTTGCTGCAAATCGTATACAGAAAATCCACTAAGAATTTGCGAGGATGGATTGGTATATCGAGTCATATGTCACAACGTCTTTCTCATAGATTCTTCCACTTTCTGATTGAAAGTTGTTTTATTTTGTCTTTGCCTCTTCTACTTCATGTAATTGTACGATTCTATTTTGGCAGTAGCGGACTAGCCTTTTAGATCTGTCATTTAACATGACGCTTGCTGTGTGTGTGTGTGTGTATACTCACCTATTTGCACTCACCTATTTGTGGTTGCAGAGGTCGAGTCATAGCTCCTGGCCCCGCCTCTTCACTGACTGCTACTAGGTCCTCTCTCTCCCAGCTCCATGAGCTTTATCAAACCTCTTCTTAAAACTATGTATGGTTCCTGCCTCCACTACGTCACTTTCTAGGCTATTCCACTTCCTGACTGTGTGTGTATGTGAGTGTATGTGTATGTGTGTGTGTGTGCAACCTCTATGAAGCATCATATAATTCCCATGTTGTACGTATTTCTGAATAACAAGTATCGAATTTCACTTCAACCTTTTTTTCTATCCAAGGCTTATCCGATCAGAATCCCAACTATCTATAAAAAAGGTCATTCGTAATCCCCTGCCGCTCAGCCTTGCGTGAGCTAAAAATCCCGATTAGCTGAGAATAAAGAAACCAAAACTCTCGATGATCTCAGCGACGGCTATTATCTTGGCTTTAATTATAACCGAGTGTTGACGAACTATTTAATAAAACACTGTCATTAAGTAAGGAGTCTTAATGCTCTGTGTCATTTATCTAAGTTTAGCCCTGCCTCCCCACCCTCCACCCTCCCATCTTTCGAATAAGTCTATCATCATCTGAAAGATCACTCAATATATGAAGATGATCCTTGATTTTATCATAGCTATCATTTTCATGTTATTATAAATCCCCCTCCCCCCCCAAAAAAAAAAAGAGCTAATTAATGGTATCGTTGTTATTGAACTTAAATATTACGGTAGACCAAAGGTAAAATATTCATTGGTCATGTGGAGTCAGCGACTCCCCCCCCCAAAAAAGCAGGTAAATAAAAAGATTACTAAGCGCTTGGTGTAAAATGACTCGCAAAGTATATAGAATTTTGAGTTACAAAGCCTGCGGAGGAAATGGCCTTGACACTGGTGTAGGGGCCAGGATCTTAGTGCAACTCAGTGATGCACTAAGATAGTAAAAGTAACATGAGGTTCGAAGAAAGACTAAAAGTGCTGAAAAGTCGTTCGCTGATAGAAGGGATAAAAAAAGGGAACACGATAACCTAGTACATGAACCAAACGTGATACGATGAAGCAGATAAATAATAATTTTTAACACCATCACCGCGGAGAACAGTCGACTAAAATCGTGAACGAAGAAAAAAAAACGGTGCTGAAAAGAAACACACACACACACACACACACACACACACACACACACACACACACACACACACACACACACACACACACACACACACACACACACACACACACACACACACACACCCCGGTGGCCTAGTGGGTAAAGCTCTTGCTTGACGCACGGAGGGGCCGGGTTCAATTCCCGGTGGGGCAGAAACATTTCGAAGTGTTTCCTTACATACACATACACACACACATATATACAACAGGCCTAGTGTCTAATTGACATGTGCCTAGGACAAAATGGTAACTAACACACACGTTAGCTCATTTTATGAAATACGAAAGAAATAATCATTATTGTAACCAACCAACTGAACGGCGGAGCGAGCAGATATTAATAACCCTACCAGTGGGAAAAAGCATTGCATTTATATGAAACATTAAATCTGTATGGGTTATTCAGCACAAGGAATGGTGGAGGCTCGATCCATCGTCTGCCTATCACATAACGTATGTACTTCTCTCTGAACCAAGTGAGAATGAGAGCCCAACATCAGCAATTATGAAAACCTCAAAATAAAAATTGATTTCATTAGAATTTGGTTGACTTGGTAAATCTACCCCGGAGAGTTCAACGCTTATCTATGAACATGTCCTAAATTATAACGAATATAATGAACACGTTGAAATTAAACATAGAAAGCCAATACTGTGTGTCAATCATACGTATTTTTACCTGAGCTCTGCGTACAGTATTGTTCAGTCACATGTTTTTAATAATTTTTTTCGTTCATTTTATATTAGCTTATGAGGAATAATTTGTTTTTGGCTTGATTTGGGTAAATCTAAATTACATTTTCTCTCTCTCTCTCTCTCGCTATATATATATATATATATATATATATATATATATATATATATATATATATATATATATATATATATATATATATATATATATATATATATATATATATTGTGTGTGTGTGTGTGTGTGTGTGTGTGTGTGTGTGTGTGTGTGTGTGTGTGTGTTGTGTGTGTGTGTGTGTGTGTGTGTATGTATATCCCAATTTCTTTCATATTCTCCTCCCCTTTCCCCTGTTTTCCTCTCCTATTCTCCCCTTTCCTGTTTTCCTCTCTATTCTCCTTCCCTCTTCTCTGCTTTTCTTCTTCCTTTCTTCCACTCCTATTCTCCTCCACCTTTTTCCCCTTCATTCCCTTCCTCTCCGTCACGGAACCAACCAACAAACATCATTGTATGTTTTCCAGTGCAGTGTCTCCCTCCTCGAAGAGTAAGCACAGAGTGCCTCTGTAAATACCACCCAGACGTCTCCTTGTTGACCTGTGTTGACCTACGCTAAGGTTAACAGCCCTCCCCATCGCCGGGTCAACTGAGGTCAACCACCCATGGAAGAGCCCACGACTTTTGTGAGTTTGTTTTTGTAATAGTAAAACACCCGTCTTCGACTGGGGGGAGATTTTGAAGGGTGGAAATTTGAAATGTGAGGAATATTTCGAGCTGATGATTCTTGTACGTGTTTTGTGTGCAATACGGACAAGATGAAGAATTAGACTCATTAAAACATCTGGATGTTGAACATGTGTCTAATTCTTCATCTTGCTGTATTGTATACCATACATATTCAACTTGTCAGACACTGCTACATCATGGAATCTTGGATCAGCGGACGTCTTCACAATCTTAACTACTACTGGCCTCTCCATTGGGTATGACGTACTTCCACTGGGGAATCCCGCCCAGCAGTGACAATGTCTTCGTCTGCTATACGTCTCTCACCTGACGCCAGTATATAAGCGCCAATCTTTACGCCTTTGCTTCAGACTCTTCGTGAGTGCGGTGCTCTTCACTAACTCCAAGGCTGAGGGACTGATGATCTCATCTCTTGTATATAGTTCTACTGTCTTACATTTATGTCCTTGAATTTGTATTGAAAAAGCAACTGGATCTCGAAACATCTACAGTAAAGATACCCAAATGTTGCACCTGTGTGTAATTCTTCATCTTGATGATTTTTGACTAGGATAAAATATTCGACAGTGGAAAATCTCCTATGGAGTATAAATTATACTGGAGTTAAATGGAACGCACATAAGAAATTGAATAAGCTTAAAAAGATTGAAAACGAACTAAAAAATGAGTAGTATAAATTGTAAATGAAGTGAAAATTTGATATGGTTTCAGACTTAATTGGGGTATATTATCGAGGGAGGATCTATTATTATGGGGTAGAGTGAAATTTTCGACAAGTGGAGAGTTAGAAAGTTTGAATGGGGTAGGGGAAAAAACGTACAGCAGCGGCATCTCACATGAAGGAAGATAGGATTTTTGACAGAAGAGGATAATATGCTAATCAGCTTTTAGATTTGTACCATTCAAGGCGCTTCTAATAACTAGGGGTGGGGAATTTTTTAAAACTATAGATCCTACTTCCCTCCCTAATCTATGATTATCCCATCGACTTATACAAAAAAAGATCAAAAGTGTGCTTATTATATTTTTATTATTCACTTTGTATACAACACTGGAAATATAGCAATCTTACGATTGTCTTACAGAAAAAATACATTTATCTTAGTGGAATATTCGTCGGAATAAAATTAATACTTGAAATGTTATAGGTATACGTAGTGAACTGTATGTAGAACGTTCACAATTCATTCAGAAGTATAATGTACAAATTGATTAGAATTTTTTTTAGCTGTCTACCTAAGCAAACATTGGGTACTTTTATGTCTCTGTGCTTTGGATATGAATGTCATCCTGAAACCCCAGTCTCGTTGTATTTACTGAATCTGTCTTCACTCATTTATCCATTCTTGCAGTAAACCACTCTGTATTTTTCCCTGGTCATTTGTACCATTACTGTTTCACACAATTTTTAGGTATCACTCTCACGGTCGGTTGAAAAGACCTAAGAACGAGATTATAAATTGTTAGATGGTACTGTAATGCACAACAAACTATGTACTACGTTCTTGGACTTATTCGTATCAGATAGCACGATACTACGACGCCTTTGTCTTTCATGCATTTTGCCAGGAGTTCCTCTCATATAATATTTCCAGGGCTGACGTTCTCCTCTATCCCATTTTGGCTCTTTTATCAGAAACTGATACTTATCTAAGCTATTAATCCCTAAATCACGAAGGCAATTTGGCCTATATATAAATTAGTTCTATGAAAAACTAAATCATATGTAGAAATGGCACGATATTTTTCCATTCCACCTACATAAGTGTTTGGGGTCCAAGACTGTTCAACTGCCTCCCAGCATACATTAGGGGGATTACCAATAGACCCCTGGCTGTCTTCAAGAAGGCATTGGACAGGCACCTAGTCAGTACCTGACCAACCGGGCTGTGTTCGTACGTCAGTTTGCGTGCGACCGACAGTAACAGCTTGGTTGATCAGACCCTGATCCACCATGAGGCCTGGTCTCAGACCTTGCCGCGGGGGCGTTGACCCCCGAAACCCTCTCCAGATAAACTCCAGGTAAACCTACTGCAACATTTGCAACAACAACTTAACCAGGCAAGGATCACAACACAAGCTGAATCCTATTGAACATAAGCTGGTTCCTAGAGCCTCCTCTTCCCCTCCTCCCCCGTCCCTGGGTGATGGATATTCCAGAGTCAAATACATATTAGTGATGCCAGTTTCAACGTGTCATAATTTAGGCCCGGTTAAATAGCCATTTCATGTTATTATCATTGAGGTTGATGTAATGGTTTAGCACTAATGTGTCTCTGCCAGTTCAGTGCTTGTGTGTGCATGTGTATGTGTGTGTATTTACCTGGAAGTGGTTTTAAATATGAGAGTTTTTGCGCGTGTGTGTGTGTGTATGTATGTATGTGTGTGTGTGTGTGTGTGTGTGTGTGAGAGAGAGAGAGAGAGAGAGAGAGAGAGAGTGAGTGTGTGTGTGTTGTGTATTTGTGAGTGCGTATGTGTGTGCGTATATATATGTGTGTGTATGTGTGTGTGCGTGCGTATACTCTATGAATATAAAAATCAAAAAGTTACTTTTAAATCTGACAACACACTCATACACACTCAGTTACGCACACACACACACACACACACATACACACACACACACACACAGCATGTATAACAGGAAGGGCACTGGAATGGATCAGGGAATACCTCACAGGGAGGCAACAACGGGTCATGGTGCGTGATGAGGTATCACAGTGGGCGCCTGTGACGAGCGGTGTACCGCAGGGGTCAGTCCTAGGACCAGTGTTATTCTTGGTATATATAAATGACATGACGGACGGGATAGACTCAGAAGTGTCTCTGTTCGCAGATGATGTGAAATTAATGAGGAGAATCACATCGGAAGAGGACCAAGCAGGACTTCAAACAGACCTGGACAAGCTTGACATCTGGTCTAGCAACTGGCTTCTCGAATTCAATCCCACCAAATGCGAAGTCATGAAGATCGGAGAAGGGCAAAGAAGACCGCTGACAGAGTACAGGCTAGGCGGACAAAGGCTACAAACCTCGGCAAAGGAGAAAGACCTTGGGGTGAGTATAACGCCAAACACGTCTCCGGAGGCACACATCAACCAGATAACTGGGGCAGCATATGGGCGACTGGAAACCTAAGATTAGCCTTCCGTTACCTTAACAAGGAATCGTTCAAGACACTGTACACCGTGTACGTCAGGCCCATACTAGAATATGCAGCACCAGTCTGGAACACACACCTGGTCAAACACGTAAAGAAACTAGAGAAAGTGCAAAGGTTTGCGACAAGGTTAGTTCCACAACTCAGGGGTCTGTCCTATGAAGAAAGGTTGAGGGAAATAGGACTAACAACACTGGAGGAAAGAAGGGTCAGAGGAGACATGATAACGACATACAAAATACTGCGGGGGATCGACAAGGTAGACAGTGACAGGATGTTCCAGAGAGGGAACACAAAAACAAGGGGACACAACTGGAAGCGGAAGACTCAGATGAGTCAAAAAGATGTTAGGAAGCATTTCTTCAGCCACAGAGTAGTCAGGAAGTGGAATAGTCTAGAGAAAGATATAGTGGAGGCAGGAACCATACATAGTTTTAAGACAAGGTATGATAAAGCTCATGGAGCAGGGAGAGCAGAGACCCAGTAGCGGACAGCAAAGAGGCGGGGCCAAGAGCTGAGTCTCGACCCCTGCAACCACAATTAGGTGAGTACACACACACACACACACACACACACACACACACACGTACGCACGCACACACACACACACACCATTTTTAGTCATTTTACTACATAGGAATTACACAGTGTATCGTTAGAACGTCCCAGCTACACACACAAAAAATAGTTTCATCACCATTGATTTCACTACTGCTGTAAGTTAGATTTTTCAGGAAAACTTTATTGGGGGGATATTTGATATGAGTCTAACTTTTCTCACAGGGAGCTCTTAAACTGACAGGAAAATTAGTCAAATTTCTATATCGCAGTGTTGTAAAAAAAAAATGCGCAAACGTGGGGGCATGACGAAGGGGCGGGTATAGTGCAGGTGTATGGTAGTGGAAGGGTATATCGGTAGACCGGGGATGATAGAAGGCATAGTGGAGGAAGAGAATGGAAGGATCACATAGTTGAGAATTTGTTTTGAAGGCGAATGACTGTAAGGGGTAATTCTGGGTAAGAACAGAGTGGATGGGGGAAGAGTGAAGGAAAGACATAGTGGAAATGTAGGTTGGTGGAACGGTATATTAGTGAGCCTAACCCCTTACAAGTGTTAATGTTAGGATTAACTGAAGCTAAAATATAATAAGCTACAGCAGGTAACTTACCTTCCCTAGCCTCATCTTCTATCGAGTATTTTGGTCATCATAATATCTACTCATCCTTGCTCTGTAGGTCTTAAATGAGGAAGTTCGATGATGAATTAGACATATGCAACATCAAGGTATTTACCTGTAGACGTTGTGTCCATACAGTGGTTTTATTATTACAATACATGCGCGTAATAAAAATATATACAACAAATAGTGGAAGACGAGGTAATCAGACCCTCAGCCTAGAAGCATGTGATGAACCGTAGTCTTGAAGAATCTGAAGAACAGGCAGGAAGAATGGTGCTTATATACTGAAATCAGAGGACTTACAGCAGACGAAGGCATTGTCACTTGTAGGAGGAACTCATCAGTGGAAGTAGGTAATACCCAAGAGTTGGACCAGAAATTGTATATCAGTGGGATTCAATACCGACAAGATAATGAAGTAGACACTTGCTAAATATTCAGTCGCTTACAATAAATTCAAGAAAAAATCATAGCTTGAATTTAACTTTCCAAATTGTACTAAATATGAAGAACAGCTAGAGAATGAACAGTGAGAAGAAATGAGGCTAATATCATCATTAAAAGATAAACCCTTTGAAGAGAAGCATAAAAAATTAATCCTCTTTTTCCTTAGGGGGCGGAGGCTGAGGTAATAATAATATATTTACGATGAAATCCAAAAGAGTTAGGTTAGTAAAATTAGTTATGCAAAACACAAGGTTATTCAGTGAAGCAAAATGTTATGAAACTAAAGGATGGAAGATGATATTCATACAATGTTAAAGTCATGTAGAACTTCTCATCCCCAAACGTTAAGGCCAACCAGAGTCTCTGAATTCTTTCACATATATTAAAATGGTCACACTGCAGTAGCATGTCCATGTCGTAAAGTGAATAGATAAATGCTAATAAGAAAATGTCATATTTAAAGTATAATGACAATAACTTTATTTGCTGTTTAAGAAATTTCTAAAAAAAAAAAAATCCTTTGTGCATTTTTTCATTTTGCTGCTTGTTTGACTGTACTGTTGACGCGAGAAAACTGTGGAGTCATAATAGAGATACGTGGATTGTCAGAGTCATATACAGATTTTATCCATCTGTATAGGTGGGTGAATGTGTGTCCACGAGCATGTTTGCTTGTCCTGGGGTGTGATTTTGTATGTTGCATATAAGACTGGTTATGTGCACTGCCTTTGTTGAAAGTGTGTGTGTGTGTGCTGAGGTCACTCGATACCTGATCCCCCACGGATGGAGCAATCTTGGAGGTCTTAAGCTGTCTAGAAATTATATCCCCTGGTGAATAACAATTTTAGTGTCGCTACATTGTGTTGTCGTAATACCATATTAATGCTGTCTCCAACATGACCGGAATTCTGTTCATATCAACAGAATTCTGCGTATCCTCCCCGGGTTATTATTACATTCTATGGGAAGCACTAAATCCGCATAGATCCTACTGAACCTATGTAATAGGATGTAATTAAGTAGAATCCGAAAAATAAAGAAGCTTCAATTCCTTGCATCAAGAGTTCTTCACCAGCATCAAGGGAATCCTGTTTAATGGCATAAATCGCTTGAAAAAGGTTTCCGGATAGACAAAATATTTACTCTATTTCTAGCTTTTGTTAAGTAAAAGGACACAAATGCAACTAATGTGACATTTTATTGTGACAACGTTTCGCTCTCCAGGAGCTTTTTCAAGCCGTTACTCATGTGCAAGTTGATTGTTCTACCCTATTGTATTACTACTACTACTAATGCAACTTATATCACTACTACTTCTACCACCACTAGTATTACACCTTACTTTGAGAGTATATATATACCCTCTGTGTCCATGTATTGCTTGTAACGGCTTGATAAAGCTCCTGGAGAGCGAAACGTTGCCACAATAAAATGTCACATTAGTTGCATTTGTGTCCTTTCACTTAACATATTGTCGGTAATTCTACCAATATTAATACATTTCTAGCTTTTGTTTTAATTTGGTTCTTTTTAAATTACAAACTCTAATTAATCGCTGCAGCAAACAGGAGAAGGGACGCAAAATTATCAAGAAATGCAATAGACCCTATTGAAAATTATCGTTGACAAAACTGTTTTACACATTTCTTCTTATAATAACCAAAAAAAAAAAAATTAAATTTTCCTGATTACATTTAGTCAATCAAAGAGAGTAACCCATTTGATTTTAGTGAGGCTCACAGTAGGCAAAAGATAATCATGCGAAATTGTCTAATATAAAAAAAAAAAAAAAAAAAAAATAGTCAAGAGAGAACGAGAAGCTATCCGGCTTTCCTAAAAGTTAACAATCGTTAAAAAAATAGGGAGGGGAATGGATGTATGAGCAGAATGTGTAACAAAATCTGGTGTGCTTTAGACGCCGGGAATAAATGGCTCTCGTGCCTACTGGGGATACTGCCAACTGCGACCAGACATAACCACAAATGTGTGAGCTCCGTTTTGCTTTATTCTCTCTCTCTCTCTCTCTCTCTCTCTCTCTCTCTCTCTCTCCGGGCTTTAAATTTTATTTAGATGATTTGAAGCTGACAAATTACGTATTAGTGAAAGTATTAGCTTTCACTTACTAAAATACCTTGAGACACTGAACATTAACAAATCAAGCAGAGATGAGGACCTTCCTGCTGTTACCACATTGCGTACCAACTAACGATAATATTTAATAATGCGTTTAAAAAAAGGAAAGGTATCAGTAATAAAAACTGAGATAAATTCATAAAACTTAAGAGAGATTTGATATTAATTACTGAAAATATAAATTACACAACGACGAATTATGCCTTTAAAATTTAGTAAAATAAATTATTTACTCGTGCAATAACTCAGACGAAAGTCTAGGAAGATGATGTACTTGAACGGTATATAATACCGACAAGTTCAAAAATTCACTCATGTTCAACATCTGGGTATCTTTATTGTAGACGTTTCGCCATCAAGTGGCTTTATCAATACATATTCTAGGACATAATTTGAAGACAGTAGAACTATATGCAAAATATGAGGTAATCAGTCCCTCAGCCTCTGAGCTGGAGAGTGAAGAGCACCGTAGTCGTGAAGATTCTGGACCACAGGCAATAAGGCTGGCGCTTATATACTGGCGACAGGTGGATACGGACGGGTAACAGACGAGGGCATAGTCACTGGTAGGCGGGATTCCCCAGTGGAAGTAGGTCATACCCGAGACACTGGTTAGTGGTGGTGGTAGTAGTAGTAGTAGTAGCAGTAGTAGTAGTTCTACTGTCTTCAAATTATGTCCTAGAATTTGTATTGATAGAGCCACTGGTTGGAGAAGCGTCTAAAATAAAGATACCTAGATGTTGCACATGTGTCTAAATATAGGCAGATGACGCATAACAAAAATTCCAGAAGGCATTAGACTAGAGACAACATCGAAGACTGCTAGCCTGAATATAGCTTCGTGACATAGGAAGAACAAAAAGGCACAATACCGAGACTGGAAAAATACACAAATAACTCTCATTAAGAATTCACACTCTCTGTGTGTGACTACATAATTTTCCAAGTCAGACCGAAACGTCGTCATAAGTTTCTCCTTTGTACGGGTTATTTGTGTATCGTGATATAGAAGGCAGAGCGGGATATACCACAGACTCACCAATAAGAAACAAAGAGTGGAAATGAACGGTGAAGTGTCTAAGTGGAAGCATTGAGAGTGAATTCCTCTGGAATCAGTCTTTGCCTAATTTTTTTTTATTAGAATTTATACAGTTGGTCTTGAAATAGGAATAATTTCTAAACTAGCAAAATTCGTGGTTGACTGAGAGTTGGAAAAATGCAATGTTTATGTCTGAGTGAGTATTGAGTGACTTTGTCTCGCATACTAATTATAGACAAGGAAGATGAGTTTCAATTTTGATAAACACAAAATAATGCATTTCGGATGTAACAATTTCAAACAGATGTATAAAGTAATTTTACCAATAGAGAAAAAAATAGACCTTGGAGTAATCATAACCGACAACCGTAAACATTCTAGATAGGAGTACCAGAGAGAGCAAAGCTCTCGAGGTTTATAACTAGAAATTAAGCAAGCAATATTGACTACATAACTCACTTGATAAACCACACCTTAACTATGACAAGCAGATTTAGGCAACCAAGCTTTTACTAATTTCTTCTATTCTGTACCCTATAATATATATAGTTAGAAATATCATAATAGGAAACTACAGGGTGGACACGGACATTTGAATGATGGGTAACTGGAACATGAGCGTCCAGCTGGAAGTAGAAAACGCAGATGACTCAGAGGGATACTAGGAAGTATTTCTTCAGGGTCAAAGTTGTTCGGAAGTGGAACGCCCTGAACAGTGGAGTGGAAGGGGCAGGCTCCATACATAGCTTTAAGAAGAGACTCGACCCCTACATTCTCACGTAGGTGAGTGTATACAGATGAACACACACACAGGGCCCGGGTTCTATTCCCGACGGGGCGGAAACATTTCGAAGTGTTTCCTTACACACACACACACTCACACACATACATACAACAGGCCTAGTGTCAAATCGACATGTGCCTAGGACAAAATGGTAACTAACAGTTTTAAGACTAGGTTTGATAAAGCTCATGGAGCAGGGACAGAGAGGACTTAGTAGCGATCAGTGAAAAGGCGGGGCCAGGAACTATGAATCGACCCCTGCAACCACAAATAGGTGAGCGCACACACACACACACAAACACACACACAAACACACACACACACACACACACACACACACACACACATACACACACATCACAGAGACATCAGAGGTGTAGTATAAGTGGGAGGTGGCTTTGTCTCGAGCAGGGCGGTCGTCAATGAAATACCACTACTCAGATCTTTTCTTTACTTACTCGGTGAGACGGAATCGGAGTTTTCCCACGCGAATAATCTGGGAAGTGATGTAGTGGAGGCAGGATCCATATATAGCTTAAGAAGAGGTATGATAAAGCTCATAAAGCAGGAAGAATGAGCTAGTAGCGGCCAGTGAAGAGGCTGGGCCAGAAGCTGTGAATCGACCACAACTAGGTGAGTACAACTAGGTGATTACACACACACACACACACACACACACACACACACACACACACACACCGCTTTGACAGGCAGTTTGAGTGACATCTTTGCTTCTTGGATGTATCAGGTCAATTGGTAAAACTAAAAATACGATTTTATATAAAAAAAATAAAACATTAAATTTTATATGAAATAAGCATATAAAAAATATATAAAATACATGAATAATTATGTATAATTTAGTAGGATAGACATATAATTAGAGGCGACTAAAATGCCAGGAGCAGGGCTCTAGTAACCCCTTCTCCTGTATAAATTACTGAATTTAGAACGAAGAACTTTCGTCTTTCTTTTTAGGTTACCCTACCTCGGTGGGATGCGATCGATTCTTTGGAAAAAAATATGTAAATAAGTAGACCGATAACATAAAACAATTAAAAAGTACCCAAAAAAAAAGAATAATATTAAAGATTACTAAAAAAACAACACGATAAAACTTAATCCTAAAATGACTCAGCACTTCTCTTGTGTGTTTATCATGCTCTTGTATATTTATCATGCTCTTGTTTGTTTGTCATGCTCTTGTGTATTTGTTACTCGCCTGTGTTTATCATGCTCTTATATATTTATCATGCTCTTGTCTGTTTGTCATGCTCTTGTGTGTTTGTCATGCTTTTGTGTGTTTGTTCTGGTTTTTGTGGGTTTGTCATGCAATTGTGTGTTTGCATACCCTTGTGTGTTTGTCATGTTCGTGTGTGTTTGTCATGCTCATGTGTGTTTGTCAAACCCTTGTGGGTTTGCCCAGAACTCATGTGTTTGTCTTAATTTCGTGTATTTGTTCTACTCCTTTGCTCTGTTTTCGTGTTTTTGCTCTTTGTGTTTTTGTCCAGTCGTATGTTTATTCTAGTGCGATATTCTCTCGTGTGTTTTTTCTCATGTTTTACTCTCGTCCTCTTCTTAATTATGCTTTCTCCCTTTCTTTTGTGAATCCTATTTTCTTCCCAATTCTTCAACCTCATCTTTTTTCCTACTCTCACCCTCCTCATCCTTATTGTCCTTCTCGCCCTCATCATCGTTGCCGTCCTTATCTTTCTCTTTGTCCTCATCTTTCTCTGTCTACTTTTCTTCTCAAGCCCCTTTCTTCTTGTTCCCCTTTACCCCTTCTCTAAAAACTCTTAATTTGTCCTCTTTCCTCTATGTCCTGCATGTCATCTTCAGATTTTCTTCTCATTTCTCTACTCCTCATATTCTTCCTGTTTACTTACCCCATCTATTCTTCAGCCCTGTCTCTTCATCACAGTCATCATCTCATTGTAGCAAAGATAGTCAAACAGAAGACTGATTAAGAACACTTAAACTAACATATTTACGTCTTCAATTTTTTTTAATCGTCTTTATCGAAGATTTATGTTTTTTTCCGTTGTAGTTTGTTATAAATGATTATTTTTTTTATGAAATGGGAGGAGTACCTGATAAATTAGACACCTGTGCAACACTTGGATATCTTTATTGAGGGAAAGTGGCGAAACGTTTCTACAGTAAAAATACCCAAGTGTTGCACGTATTTAATTTATCAAATTGTCGCTTCTCTGAACCATTTAGCCACAAAGAAGGGTAACCTAATCTAACCTAATCTAACCAAGAAATCTGTTGCAAACTGTGAGAAATCAACGTAAATACTTATAGAAGTTAAGAGGATGAGTTGTCTTCTATGCTCTTTTTTATACGTTGAAGGTCGTTCTGAGGACGGGATGAAGGCAAGACTCATGTAGAAGAACAGATCTTTATTGGGACAACGTTTCGCTCTGAAAGAAACTTTAATGGGACATTTCTTCCTAAAGAGAGCTACTTTTACCTCGTAATTTGACGAAGTTCTCCTTAGAGTTAAATGTTGCAGTGAAAGTCTCATCTCCCCTGTCCTTCTCTTCTTCTTTTACCCTTCTTCTATTTCCCCCCACCTCTTTTCCATCATCATTCTTTTATAATTCCAATCCTTTTAATCTCCTTTTCCTCCTCTTCACAATCATTCTCCTCCTCCTCCTCCTCTTTTGCATCCCCCACTTCTCCTCAGTCTCTCCCTCCACCCCATCTTGCTCCACCTTTCTCCCCTGACTTTGTGATTTCCTAGTGGCGTGAAAGAAATATTCCAATTCCAGCTTCCATTATATGAGTATATTTCTCGATTCCAAACGCACCCGGGGCGGCTGGAAGATGGATGGGGGTCATCCTCGCTTATGCCGGGTCCGCCCTAACTCACGCGTCCCGAATATTAGGCTGAATTATTGCCCTAGTGAGACCGGGAAGATCCCAAGCTGGACAATTTGGCACGGCAGGGAGTAAGGTGGGAGCGGTAGGGGAGTGGGTGGGTGGAGGTGGTATGGACGTGGGTGGGTGGGGGGTGGTTTGGGTGTTGGTGGGTGGGGGCGGTAAGGACGACGTTGTCCAGGGAATGGTAGTTCACAGAGATATCTGAAAGTGCTATTTGATAGTGCCAATTCTCTCACTCTCTTTTTCTCCACTCCCCTCCCCTCCCCTTCCTTGGATCTGATTAGCTGTGACGTCAAAGTCCTGTACAAACCCCTTCTGGTTAAGCGTTTTCCCTAAAATATAATAAACTAATCCCACAGTTTTTGCCACATCGTAATAAGTGATATCTTTGTTTTTAAATGTATTTGATAAAAGTTAATGTTATATCTGTTGTGGAATTTTTTTTTTACGGGGTGTAGAGGAAAGCCAGTACTAGGCCTCAGTCCAGCGTCCTAAAGCTCAAGGAAACTGGTTATTATAGGAAAAAGACCTGCATCAGAAGACAAACCCCCTATTTCTCAGGACAAATAAAATAACTAAAAGGACACAAATGCAACTAATGAGACATTTTATTGTGGCAACGTTTCGCTCTCCAGGAGCTTTTTCAAGCTCCTGGAGAGCGAAACGTTGCCACAATAAAATGTCTCATTAGTTGCATTTGTGTCCTTTTACTTAACATATTGTCGGTAATTCTACCAATATTAATACAAATAAAATAACACCACATCAATAACAAGAGGCCAGATATTTTTAGTCATTCCTCCTCGATCATATCACTAACTATGACAGCAATCTCTTCTTATATCTCTGAACTTTCGCAAATTTGCTTTATATGCTTAACTTCGTGAGAGCTATTCGTTCTGAAGGATATTGTTTACATTGTTTAAATTTCTGAGTCGTTAATACGCCTCTGTTGTTAGTGAATGCATGATGACTGCTCAGGTGTTTGTCACATGAGCCTTCCAGTGGCGAGGGCGTGGCAATAAGCCTCTGCTGGCACTCGTGTCTACCCTTACAGATGTAATTGAGGATTATTATTATTATCAATATTTTAATCATAAGGAAGCGGATACTTGTTGGAGTTATGAAGGGTTTGGGAAATGGAATGTAATCCGGTTTAATCCTAGAAAAGAAGGTAGCTCCAATTTGTTGGATCTAAAGCATTTCAGCATCAACGCATACTCGCTCCTCCCTCCCCTGGGAGGGTTGTGAATGAAGGAGTCGTTGGTGTTGTGGTCAGGACGCGGCAGAGAACGACCTCTGGCGTGCAGTGATAGAGACTGTGGTGTCTCCTTTCACTGTCAAATGTGGAAGTCGTTTGGTCTTATGGCAGACTACGGCAGAACGACCCTTGGCTTATGTTGATATAAGAATGGTGAAGCAGTCTTGTAGGCTTAGTGGTCCGTGACAGGCAGGTCGAATTCAAGCCCAACCACACCCACTTATGTATCCGTCCAACCTATGCAACCTAAATTTATATTCGCTTCAAAAACGTTACTTGGGAGTTTGTTACCCTTAAATACACAATTCCATGTTATTAGTTTATTTGTTGATTTTTATTGTTTATAAAGTGCTTCATAGAAAATAATGTTATATTATTTGTTCTTTTATCAAAAGATCCCTCCAGAGAAACTTTAAATACATGTATGTGGTAGACTCCTTAGAACTTTTCACATTGTATGCTGTACATACAATGGACTTGTATGTATAGCATATTCTTCATCAGGAAACGGCGTTGTATCAGATGACGCATTAAATGGTTTCTCGGAGTGTTGATAGTGCACCAGGGGAGGTATTAGTAACAGCCCTATGACTGAAGTCTGCTATCTTGCTCTCCTGTTTATATGCATGTCTTTTTCTCTTGCGTTGTTACCTCCAATTAATACGCTTAATGAAACAATTTCTAGAAAAATAAGTAATCCTGGACATTGCTGTACTGAATGAGCAAATGAGCCTCAGGCGGCTAGCGAACCATTGATTTGCCAAATCTTTTACATTACATACATTTTAGGAAATTCATGTTGAGGTGCTGATGTTTTTTTTTATAACCTTAAAATGTTTGATTAGATGCTAAACAAAATGTGCTTTTAAATACGCTAGATATGTTTGACATACGTATCTTATTATTCAGGAACCATATCAAAGTTAAGGATGCAATAACACATAGGTAAAAATTTTGTTGTTGCAACTGCGTGCATCTGTCTCAGGTTGAGTGATGAGGAGGGCGGGGAAGGCAAGACGTATGAACGATTGCCTCACCTTCTCCTTGAAGGTTTCTTGGACTCTCCTATGCCACGTAAAACAAAACTACACAAAAATAGAAAACTGGTCAGCGTTGTTCCCGTATTCACAGTGTTTTGGGCAGTCGAGCTTCGGAAGGAAATGTATTGAGAACGAAGAGATTAAAAATCGAAATTTAGTTTTAATATTGAAATATTTCAACGAATCTCTTAGAGGAATGTTTTTTAATTCGATGTGTGTGTGTATGTTTGTGTGTGCGTGTTTGTGTGCGTGTGTGTGTGCATGTGTGTGTATTTATGTGTGTGTGTGCGTATGTGTGTGTATGTGTGTGTGTGTGCGTGTGTGTGTGTGTGTGTGTGTATGTGTGCTCATTTATTTCTGTTCACCCATTTGTAAATGCAGGGATTAAATCTCAACTGGCCCTTCCTCTTAACTGCCACATTGACTCCCTCCTAGCCTCGTAGTAACTCTTCTACCTTCTCTTAAAATTACTTGCAGAGAAAACCTCATCCAGGTCATTCAAATTTCTGGCATCCTAATATATCTAGATAACCCTGTGACTCGTCTGGGTCTTTACTTTCAGCTGTGAACATGTCTACACTTAGACGAACAATGAACCATCTGTTTACCCTATAAAGTCCTGTGAGTATTTTCTTTATGTTGTCAACATGTCTCCCTTGGTTCCTCTATCGTCTAATGTTAATATGGTTTAATACATTTACATTCTTCCCATAGTTCGTTCGCCAGCTGCTCTGTGACTAGCCTTTCTACAAATCTGTGCATTTCTCCAATTTCTGGATATCCTATAGGCAGATGTAAGAGCTCCTGAGAACCTTTATGTTTAAATAGTATGGCAATATTTGCAATTTTTACATTTTTATTGATTCTTACATTTAAAGTTTTCAATGTTTTTAAACTCTATGTATACGGATTTATCTTTCCTTATGGACCTGATGAGAATTGATCCTTCTCGAAATGTTGACACAATAACTATGTTTACCCTCTCGTTGTTTCTACTGTTCATTATATATACTGCATTAATCACAGCAATATGCGATAATTGGGATGTAATACAGTCTCTAGGATGGAAGACGATAACGTTAGTGTTTTCGGAATGAGACCATCATTAGAACCTAGGTTATTCAATGGATCAGCCAAACATAAGCAAGAAATTCAGAGAATTAAGGAATCAGAAGCCACATGCTTTCTTAAGCATGGCGGATTGAAGGAGCAAGTGGCCTCTGATTTCTTCCTTGAACATAATTTAGAATACGATTGTAATTCATTTGTATGAAACATTAATTAGATTAAGGGAAGCTGAGGATGTAGCAGATAGCGAGAAGTTAGAGTCGACAACTCCAAAGAAAATAAATATGAAAACCTGTTTGAAAAGGGAGGGATAAACAGAGGTCAATACAAGAAAAGACAGTCTTAAAATAGGGTGACTGTGTGTAAGACTACATATTTACAGACAGACAGGGTACTAGGCTTAAGAAAGAAAGGCACAGCAATGACTAGACATTGTGAAAAAAACGACTAATTGAAAATAGCAAATGCAAGCCAAACAGTCCAAAAATACAACAGACCAAAGAAGTCAAACAAAACGACACAGTGTGATGAGAAACAAGACGGATCCCTGAACGACACAAGATGGTTCATTTTGGCTTATTACATGCCACGACACGTCGTCTCGCAGGTTACCCGCTCAGACACACGTTATCCATTGGTGGACAAACCCATTGGATTAATTTAGTGGACCGTGGCGGAAGGATAATGAGGAAGCCATAATACACCCAGCAAGACACATGCTATGATATGAACCACCACCTCCCTCCTCCTTTCTCTTCCTGCAAGAAGAGGCTCTCTGATGACGGTGAATGGCTCTTGATCCAAGGAAACTGGGCCACCCTACTTTCCCTGAACCATATCTACCTCCCACTCCCCAGATATAACGTAACCCACAAACACGTTTAGAGCTTCCCTTGAAGATAATAATAATAATATTATTAATAATATTAATAATAATAATAATAAAAATAATTATAAGGATAATAATAATAATAATAATAATAATAATAATAATAATAATAATAATAATAATAATAATAATAATAATAATAATAATAATAATAATTATAAGGATAATAATAATAATCATAATTCTTTGACCCTATTCAATTCAACCATAACCATATCTACCTCCCACTCCCCAGGCATAACGTAACCCCCATCAGGTTTAAAGCTACCGTTGAAGATAATAATAATAATAATAATAATAATAATAATAAGGATACTAATAATAATAATAATTCTTTGATCCCATTCAATTCATCCATAATTCTTCTTCTCTTCCTCCTGCCTTTACCTATCACCATCTGCCAAAAACTTTTTTTTCGTACCTGATACTTTATTGGATACTTATATGTTTCAACTCCAAGAATTTTCACTGTGTAAACTCCCGAGTTCGTTTATCACGTCTGTTTCGCGTTTTCAAGAATGACACTTAAAATAGGTCAGAAAAGTAGTGTGCATCACCACAGATGTAGAGAATTTCCTCGTCCTCTCACTCTTCTCAACACACTCCCTTGTTTGTGCTTTTATATATATATATATATATATATATATATATATATATATATATATATATATATATATATATATATATATATATATATATATATATATATATATTATATATATATATATATATATATATATATATATATATATATATATATATATATATATATATATATATATATATATATATATATATATAAATAAAAGATGGGTGGTAGGGGAAGTGGAATATTCAAATGGCTTCAGAAAGAAATCTAAATATTCTTCCTTGAAGCTTTTTTATCCACTTTTCCGAGGCAATGGGTCGCACAATTTACACCAGAGGTGGACCCCATCCTATATATAAATAAAAATTTTCGCTTGCCTTATTCGACAAGAAGAGCGTTGCTATTTAAGCCAAAATCACAAGTTTTACCTATTCGGCACGACATATATATATCAATGAAGTCACAAGAACACTGTCCAATGAGCTCAATATCCGGTTCTTGGATAATGGTACCCTAGCTTCCAGACCCTCGCATTTAGAATTAACAAATTCTTCACCGTAATTATTGACGAGTATTGACAGCGTTCAAGCTTATCGTTACACAGTACATTATATCACAAACGTTTTGAGATAAGCGATTAAATATTCCGACCGACGTTTTTATAGATCTTTAACGCAGCCTTTGTATCTTAGGTAATTAATGTATCATCAATAACTAGAATTAATTACTGCAAGAAGCTTACGGTACATTTATTATGATCAGGAATTAAGGCAAACGTGAGATTATGTGCTAACAATTGTGTGTGTGTGTGTCAAGTCATAAATAAATTTGTATTGATAGAAGAAAGCATTATATGTATAGTGCCATTCAATTTGTTTTGCTGTTCGGGATTTACTGTAATTCTTGAAAAATTGCTTAGTAATTCTTGGAATACTCCATTGTAATTACCTCAAAAGTCTACGTCAATTTCTTATACTCCGTATATTTCCTTTAATAAAATTTCATTGTAATTTAGAAAAAAAACTTCAGTGAACAATCTGCAAAGTTCTACTTAAATGGAATTGACAAAATTGTCCCTTCATTACATACTTCACATGCCAATGTTAATTTCATTGCTATAATTATTATATTCATAGAAAATCTTCCCATTATTTGATTTTTAGAGGGCCATACATCACCATCTTAAAACCTCCTTTTGCATGCTATCCTAAGGTTCGACAGCTGGCTAACTCCTAGGCATTTATTGAAGAACGAATGAACTATGACCAGAGTGCTGGTAAGGAGAGGGGTGGGGGAAGATAGCGAAGGATGGAAATGGATGAAATTTTGGGGATGAGGAGGCGGGGGATCAAAGATAAGTGGCCCACCCACTTCTGATTTTTACTTGGTAATATGTGTGCGGTAAAATTTTTTGTTTATCATGAAGCTTACAGAGGGTGTATACCTCAATGCGCACATGTATACATGTAAGGTGTCTACATGCATACCTGTGCTGTGGTACTTATTTACTTCTAAGTAAACATGGCTAACAAGTGTGAAGAAACATACCCACGTTTCCACTCGCTCCGGCATCGAACCCGTTTATACCTTCCTTTGTAAAAACTTACATTGACTGTCTCGAATAGATGTTGCATGTGTTGATTTGATATAATCCATTTTACAGGTAAATAAATATATTTCAAACAGTCATTGGATTAATTAAAGCACCGATATGTTCTAGTTTAAACAGTGTAGGTAGTAGATTTTTAAACGGAGCCGGTGATCACTCCCGATATATTATTGAGCTGATGAACATTTCCGCTATATAATATGGATAATGGAGTGGTGTGATGTGAATATAATGCAGAGAATCCGTAGTTTGGAGATTAGGAGGAGGTGTGGAATTACCAAAACTATTATCCAGAGAGCTGAGGAGGGGTTATTGAGATGGTTTGGACATTTATGAAGGGTTTCAGGGAAACCGGCAGTGCCGGACTTGATTCTTGAAGATTGGAAGTACAGTGCTGGCATTCTGAAGGAGGGGTGTTAATGTTGCAGTTTTATAACTAGTGTAAGCGTGCCTCTGGCAAGACAGTGATGGAGTGAGTGATGATGAAAGTTTTTTTTTTTCGGGCCACCCTGCCTTGGTGGGAAACGGCCGATGTGCTAATAATATATATTATATATATATATATATATATATATATATATATATATATATATATATATATATATATATATAGAGGAGAGAGAGAGAGAGAGAGAGAGAGAGAGAGAGAGAGAGAGAGAGGAGAGAGAGAGAGAGAGAAGAGAGAGAGAGAGAGAGAGAGAGAGAGAGAGAGAGAGAGAGAGAGAGAGAGAGAGAGAGAGAGAGAGAGAGAGAGAGAAGAGAGAGAGAGAGAGAGAGAGACAGAGAGAGAGAGAGAGAGAGAGAGAGAGAGAGAGAGAGAGAGAGAGAGAGAGAGAGAGAGAGAGAGAGAGAGAGAGAGAGAGAGAGAGAGAGAGAGAGAGAGAGAGAGAGAGAGAGAGAGAGAGATATTGCTTCTTGCTTTTATAACATTTAGTGTTGTGGAAAGAGATTTTCCAAAACGAGCAATTATGGAAACAACGTTTCTCACGATATGATAAAGCTCCACACACAGCGATACACAGTCCTAGTAAAAGCTTGATCTGCTATGTGTTCTCCGGAGTACGCCTGTAAGATCCACCTAGTGCGTTCTCATTAAATATGCTGCATTCTTCGCTCCAGACAACTTTTTCTTGAAACTGATCACAGAATTGGTTAAAGTTTACCCAAGAGAGGACCAGTAATTACTAGACTCCCTCTCTTTTCCTTTAATTATAAGTAACAATAAAAATGTTATAAAATATATATGCCTCCCATTCTGCATTTCGATGGAAAGATATCTCTTTTTAATAATAATTGAACGTTTCTGAGCAGGAATATCGAGCTGTGTATGTGTGTGTGTGTGTGTGTATTGTGTTTACTAGTTAATTTCCGTTTGTCAAAGACACTTATTGATAAATACCTGAGTTTTTTGTGTGTGTGTGTGTGTGTGTGTGTTCGCGTGAGTGTGTATATTCAATTGTTTGTGGTTACTGAAGTCAAGTCTCAGTTCATGACTCTGCCTCTATGCTTGCCGCTTGCCAGATTTTCTCCCTCTCAGCCTCGCAATCCCTTTCGTACCTATTCTTTGCTGCGTTGTCAAGGTCAATCGGCTTCCTAACAAATCCTGATATCCATATGCGTCTTTATTTCCCAACTGTAGCCTCGTGTACGTGTTTCAGGCGCCTCTAACAGTTATCCCTGTCCACCCTATTAAGTTCCCTGAGTATTTTTTATAACACTATCATGTCTCTCATGGTGTTTTATGCAATGTCTTCAGGCTCAATTCCTTTCGAATCTCATCATAGTTCATTTCCCTTAGCTCTCGTAGTAGTCTTGTTGCAAACTTCTGCACTTTCTCCAGTTTATTGATATGCTTTATCAGAGGTGGGTACCATGTTGGTGCTGCATACTTCATGATGGGCCTGACATACGTCATTTCGCCAGACGAGCATTCACAGAAAAGGTTTTTCGATTGATTTGCGCCTCTGGCTATTTGATCGGCCCTGTGTTCATCTCTAGGACTTTGTACTTCAGTGAGATTTGCAGCTTCTGTCTCTTAAGTCTACCTACCTCTCAGTTTTCTCTTTCTATTTTTCCAGTTACCATAACCTTGCATTTGCTGGGCCGAATTCACAGATGCTAATGGACTAATCTTGTATTTAGGTCAAGTCTATTATAACCTGTTTCTTATCCTCAACAGTTTATATCCACCTCACAAAATTTACATCTTTTGAAAACACGGACACTACGGATATCTCCTTTGATATATCTTTCCCATGTACCAGACACAATACCGTTCCCAGTACTGATCCTCGTGGAACCTTATTTGTTACACGTTTTCATCGTGACATATCTTCTGCCTCTTTCCCATTAAGTAATCTTTGATCCACTGTAGTGCTTTTCCTGTTATTTTTGCCTGCTCCATTTTTTCACTCTCTTGTGAGGTGCAGTATTAAATGCCTTCTTGCAGTCCAAGAATATGCAGTCAAGCTATCCCTCTCTCTCCTGCCTCACTTCTGTTATCTTATCATAGAACTCCAGCAGGTTTATGCAGCAATATTTTCCACTTTTAACCTATGCTAGTTAATGTTTTTGAAATTACTTTGTAGGGTAATTCTCCATTATCATACATAGTATGCATGTCAGTGACATAATTCTGCTGTTTAATATGTCGTTTCTGTCTCCTTTCTTAAGTACTGGGAATACATTCCCTGTCTTCCAGAACTCTGACAATTGTCCTTTATCCATTGACTTGTAGATTTCAGCTAGTGGTTCAGAGACTTATTTTGCTTCCTCTCGAAGAATCCTTCCTTGTAGAGTCCATGGTGACACTTCGTTGGGACCTAATGCTTTTGATGTATCCAGCACACTCTCGTGATTTTTTCACCTGTTCCTCTGTTGAATATATGATTAGATCCCGTTGGTATATTCTTCCTCTTTGGCTTTCTGGTATTGTCCTAGTTTCCATTGAGAATATCACTTTAAATCGCTTGTTCAACTCTTCACAGATTTCTGTGTCGTTTTTCGTGAACTCTCCTCCTTCCTTCCTCAGTCTTATTACCTGATCTTTTACTATCGTTTCTCTTCTGATGTAATTAGGAAGAACTTTCAGCTCAGACTTTCCTTTTTCTGCTGTCATTCTCAAAATTTCTATTGGCTTTTCTCATCATTGGTTTCTGACTTTTCATCTCATTTGTTTCCTTCTGTATTTTGATTTTCTTAGTTTTTTCAATGTTCTTGCATTTTTATTCACTTACAGCAACACCTTTTATGTTGCTCCGCTAACAGAGGCATCTGCAACCCCTGTTATTTGACTCACTCCAAAAGTGTTAGTAACACCAATAATATTACTCGTTTTAGAAGCAACACTCAACACGCAAAAGAAACAGCTGCATTTTAACTCAGTCCATAAACACGAACATCACACGCAACACGCTCTGGATTTCATTAATATTCAGATATTTGCGTATTTACTATTGACAAATACGAGTCACTATGAATTTAATTTTGGACATAATATATGTGAGAATATCAGTTGAAAACTCGAATACCATTTAACATTACAACAATGAACTAAACACCAACAATCATTAATTCATTAGTGAAACAAGCTGCATAATAATCTTCTCAAAATACTGATATATATTTTTTTTCAATAATTGTCATCTGAATGCAAAATATGATTTAACCTTGGAGAAAGTTGTATCTCTTAGTGCAGTTTGTTTCACAATGATAACGAAATTATTATTATTAATATTATTTATTTTTTATTATTATTATTATTATTATTATTATTATTATTATTATTATTATTATTATTATTATTATTATTATTATTATTATTATTATTATTATTATTATTATTATTATTATTATTATTATTATTATTATTATTATTAGTAGTAGTAGTAGTAGTAGTAGTAGTAGAAGTAGTAGTAGTAGTAGTAATAGTAGTAGTATTTTTATTATTATTATCAGCAGCAGCAGCAGCAGCAAAAAAACGTTATTTTTCCCCTTATTCATTGTTATTTATAATGAGTTGTTGCAAAGTTGGTTATACACACAGTTTTTATTATTTGACGAATAAAAGCTATCCAAAACATTTTTTTTATTAAAATAGACAAAAGCTCCTCAATAATTATTTATTATTATTAAATGAACATATAGTATAATGTATCAATCAACAGATAATTCATCAACTCAACAAATTGCTATCAAAATAGCACAAAGAATTAATTACACGCTAATTCGTTGAAAATTTTAATAAAAATGATGCCCATGAAGGAAGGTGTCTTGATATTAATGAAGGGTTTTTATTCCAAGAAAGTCGAGCTACCCTCTTAGATCAAACTTTATGGCATTTCATTCCCCAAGTTCATCTTTCTGAATAATAATAATAATAATAATAATAATAATAATAATAATAATAAATAATAATAATAATAATATAATAATAATAATAATAATAATAAAATAATAATGATAATAATAATAATGACAACAATAATAATAATTATACTTATAATAATAATTATACTTATAATAATAATTATACATATAATAATAATTATACTTATAATAATAATTATACTTATAATAATAATTATACTTATAATAATAATTATAATAACTATGCTGCTTTACTATGTGCCACACTGTGACTAAGAGCCACGTCAAGAGAAATTTAATTTCTCCTGACGAACCAAATAAGAATTAAAGGAAATATATTCGAGATAATTGGAAATGTTAAAAATTCCTGTGACTCAGCAGGAATACAGGACCCTAGCTACGCCAGTACCATCACTGAATGGGAGACTCTTGCTGCTCCAGCACCAAAACCTAGTGCAGCACTGGCCTACAAACAGTCAAGTTGGGATGGCTCCATCGCTTAAAAGGTGCTTGCCAACATGCTTAGGGCTGTAACATTAGACAAGGAGACTGCCCGTCTCCAAGCTGTGAATGCACATCACTCAGGGAACTTCCTCCAAACAGTTCCCATTTCGGCAATGGGAACACGCCTCGACCCTAAGACCCTTCGTATTGCAGTGGCTCTCCGCCTTGCTGCCCCAATTCATACGGCATATATGTGTATTTGCGGCGATGCGCAAGCCGACCAATATGGTCTTAACTGTTCCGAAACCAAAGGCTGGCATGCAAGACACAATGAAGTCAACGATATCATAAAATGAACCCTTGCTACAGCTGGATGCCCAGGCGAGAGAGAGCCCCGATCACAAGCAGCCAACAATACCCACAACCCAGCAAACCGCCCGACGGGATCACCATCTATCCTTGGAAGAATGACAAGCTCTTTCACAGAGTCGGGCGACAGGGAGAAGCTGCTGATCACAGGGAGGAGTACAAGATCGGCAAGTACAGGGACATAAGTCAACAGGGTCAATTTGTCCCAGTGGGATCAGAAACCTTGGGATCATGGGGAAAAAATGCCACACGTTACCTTAAAGTACTGGGTTAAAGAATCATCGACACCATCTGGGACCCAAGGGCAGCCACTTTCATGTTCCAGCGCCTTAGAGTGACCATCAAGAGGGAAATGCATGCTGCATACTGCGCTCGAGTCCGACTTTGGAGGAGCTGGAGGAGATTCATAATCTTTGATATACTGTCAATGTATTCTGTCTATTAATAAAGTTCACAAAAAAATATAATATAGGGGGTGGTAGAAGAAGAAAATATTCAAACAGCTCTGGGGAGAACCTTAAGTTTTCCCTGAGGTACGTTTATTCTCTTCTCTGAGGATGTGGGTCCCCAGTAAAGCTCTAGAGGTGGTACCTCCTATATATATATATATATATATATATATATATATATATATATATATATATATATATATATATATATATATATATATATATATATATATATATATTATATATATATATATATATTATATATATATATATATATATATATATATATATATATATATATATATATATATATATATATATATATATATATATATATTAGGCCATGTTCCAGAATGCAATTCATGAAGATGGTGATGGATGTGATCACAGAAACGTTGAATTCATGCTAAATTTTAATTCTTCGAGGTCAGTAACCTTCTGTATTCTGTAAATTTATTTAAACCTACTGTTGTCTGTAAACTTTTAATTGTTTTACTTCTCTCAAGCTTCTTTGATTTTGTTTTACTAATATATCAGACAGTTTAATTTCCCTCTCTTCACCGACCTATCACTTTCTCCCACTCTTCTTCTCTTTTACCTTCTCTTTCTCCCACTCTTACTTCTCTCTTCTACTGTTTTCCACGTACTTCGCTATTCCTTCATTTTCAGTTCTGTTCCAAAGTTTTTGATCCCCCGAAAATCCCCCCCATCTACTTGATAAATCTTTTCTTTTTCTTTCTACCTTTCTCATTTTTCCTACCTCCTTCCCAATTCTCTCGATCTCCTTTATAATCCTTCTCACCCTTTCTTCCTACTTGCTTCTTCAGTCTACCTACCTCCTTCTCTATCTCCTTCCTCTCTTCCAATTTCATTCTTTCTACTCCTCTTTATTCTTTCTACCCTCACTCATTCTATCTACTCTCATTCATTCTTTCTACTCTCTCTCATTCTTTCTACTTTCTCTCCTTCTTTCTACTCTCCTTCATTATTTCTTTTCTCTTCCCACCAATACTTCAGTCTTTATACTCTTCACGCACTAAACATCCTCCCTCTAGTTTTTCCCTCCAACATTTCTCAAAGAGTTATCATAATTATTTCCCTCTGCCTTCATCCTTCTATCTTTGAGTCTCCATTTCCTTCCTCAGCCTCTATCATTCATTCTTTCAGCCTTAATCATTCGCTCTCTGAGCCTCAATCATTTCTTCTTTCAGGCTCCATCATTCCCTCTTTCAGCCTCCACCATTCCTTCTCTCAACCTCCATCATTCCCTCCCTCAGACTTCATTATTCTTTCAGCCTCTTTCTTTCCCTCCTTCAGCCTTCATCATTCTTTCCCTCATCCCCATCATTCCCTCCCTCATTCTCTGGTGGCCTTCACCTTTTCCTCCTTCACGCCCCAACACTCTCCCTCACCCTCCACCACTTTCCCCTCACGCTCCAGCGCCCTCCCTCCTCTTCTCATCTCCCTCTCCCACGCTCCAACACTTGCTCCCTCACTCTCTTACCTTCCCTCCCTCACTGTTACCTTCTCTCCTCCCTCGCCCTCTTACTACTCTCGCTCTTACCTTCATCACTTTTACCTTCCCTTCCACTTTCACCCTTTTACCTTCTCTCCCTCTTTGTACCTTACATTATGCTCTTGATATTTTACCCTCGTTTCCCTTCTTCACCCCTTTTCTCCACACACCTACCATATACACCCCTTCCCTCCACACCCCTCCCTTCTACACCTCTCCCCTCCACACCCCTCCCTTCTACACCTCTCCCCTCCACACCCATCCCCTCCACACCTCTTCTCTCTACACCCATCCTCTCTACACCCTTCCCCTCCACACCCCTCCCATGCACACCCCTTCCTTTCACACCCTTCCCCTCCACATCCCTCCCCTCTACATCCTTCTCCTTCACATTCCTCCTCTCCACATTCCTCCCTCCACACCTCTCCCATGCACACTCCTCCCTCCACACCTCTACCCTCCACACTCCTTCCTCCACACTCTTTCTACACACTCCTCCCTCCACACCTCTCCCATGCACACTCCTCCCTCCACACCTCTCCCATGCACACTCCTCCCTCCACACCTCTCCCCTCTATTTTGCTGCCATCTCTTCCCTTCCATTCCTCCCTTTCCGTTCTCTTTGCCTCTCAGTTTCTCGTATTTTTTTTTCCATTTTTTCACTCTCGTATCTTTATCATTTTCCCTATCCACACTACCTCTCCCATTCCTCGTTTACTCTCTCTCTCTCCTCCCGTTCTCCCACTCCCTGCCTTTCCCAGCTTCTCATTCACTCTCTTCCCACTCTCCCTCTCCCTTCTCCCCTTCTCCCCCCACTAGTGTCTCACTCTCCCTATCACTGCTGCTCCCAATCCCCCTCTCACGAGCTCCCTACCTTTCCTTTCTCCCTCTCACAGCCTCTCTTCACCGTCTCTCCTCACAAGCTGCCTACCTTCCCTCTCTCCCTCTCAAAAGCTCCATACGTTCCCTCTCTCCGTCTCCCTACACTCCCCTCTCCCTCTCATAAGCTCTCTACCTTCCCTCTCTCCCTCTCACAGCCTCCCCCTCAATCTCTCTCTCTCTCTCTCTTCCTCGCCTAGCCCCTACCCCTCCTTACCCCTCACTCTCCCTCATCGGCCCCTCACTTCCCTCCCTCACCCTCGTATCATTGTCATGACTTTATCGTCAATGCATCATCATTAAAGCGCCCTCCTCGTCCACCCTCGCTAATCGCATGGCATCACATAAACTGAGCGCATGTCACATACACCAGCAGCCACATTCCACAACTTCTGCAAACAAAACCAAATGAAACGGAATGGAAAAAATGAAAAAAAATTAAAACAGCCGTATGTTATTAGCTTTTGCACGCTCTTCCCCCCTCGTTTCAACTCTCTCTCTGTTTCTCTCTCTCTCCTTCTCACATGTATTGAATTTTCGTTTTTCGCTTTCCTCTCTCCTGTTTCTCTATTTACATATGCCTTTTCCCGTTGTTTCATTTCTTTTTTGCTTTCTGCCTCCTCTACCAGTTCACTTCTCCACCTACTTTACATTTCATTTTTCATTTCATTTTTCACTTTCATTTTATCCACGTTATTGCTCTCCATTTTTCCTCTGTATTCTCCTTCCTCCGGCGCACTCATTTCCTCATCTTTATTTCCCCCATCTTTTTCACCCTTTATTTCCCCCCTTAAGTTTATTTCCCCTCCTTTATTGCCCACTTCTCTTTTTTTCCCCTTTCCTCTTTTCTTTTTCCTTTTCAGTATCTTTATTCCTCCCCTCCACTTCATTTTCTAACTCTCTCTCTCTCTCTCTCTCATTGTGGCTTTACCTCTCACTATGTATTCCACTTCTTGTCTCTCTCTCTCTCTCTCTCTCTTCTCTTTCTCTCTTTCCTCCATCCCTTTAGGTACAGAAACATTGAAAAACTACATCACTCGTATATCACAAAACATCGACTAAAACATTGACGAACATTAGCGCTAAACATTTACAGCTTCCTCCTGCACTCCCTACCTTTAAGCAAAAAAAAAAAAAGATCCAAAACGCGATGTTTAAAACCATACAATACGCAATGTTTCAAAAATTTCTAAAACGTCTCCTAAACTTTTAAAAACAATATGTAAAATATTTCATAACTCGATGTTTAAAGAAATTAAAACACAATGTTTAAATTATTGCAAAAATGCATTGTTCATAATGTTGCACATCGCTCACTCTCATTCCCTCTTTCTCCCATTCTCACTCTCCCATCTCACTTATATTATTTTCCTCCCAGTTCTTCCCTCTCACCCAATCCCTTCCTCTCCCTCATTAACCTTTTCTACCTATCTCCCTCCCTTACTCGCTCTTCCTCATTCCCTCATTCTCTTTCGCTCACCCCCTCTTCATTCTCTCTCCATTACTCACACTCCCTCAATCTTACTCCCTCACTCTCACTCCCTCTATCACCACTCACTACCTACTGGTAAATATCAATAAGAAGATTTTGACTAAAGAAAATCACATAATAATAAGAATTATTTTTTTTAAGAAGACATATATCAGAAGTGCTCATGATCAAAAGAGACCTTCGGATTAACATAGATATATACTATTTTGGATTTTATTTAAAATTTATGGGAAAAACAGGGGATTTAAGATAATCGATTACTTCCAAAAGCTTTCGTGATTTCTCACATCATCAAGACGAGAGTCTAATTTTTTGTTTATTCACTTGACATATTTTAATCACCTAATTGATTTTTAAAAAGCCGAGAAAGTTGTATGTTGATGTGCGGTTTGTAATTCGCAGAAATTTGGAACTAATTTTGAGTTGAGATTATTTGTAAACTTTGAATAATAAGAATTTTCACAATTAATAATTTTTCACATACTACTACAATTATTTGAATATTTTTGTGCCTTGGATACTATTATTTAGATATTTTTGTGCCTTAATGCTGGTAGATAATTGTTGGTCCAAGGAACTGGAGCTGTCCCGCCTAATTCGATCATGTCTGATGCCTATTGTTCCCAAGGCACTATATAACCCTTATGGATTTATCGTTTTTTCCATGAATATAATAAAAACAAAAACAACAACATTAATAATAGTAATGGACATAATAATAATAATAATAATAATAATAATAATATTAGAAATAATAATAATAATAATAATAATAATAATAATAATAATAATAATAATAATAATAATAATAATAATAATAATAATAATGAAGGAATTTTGGAGGTGGAGTTAGAAATTGGACAGAGGAAAAGAATTTCCTCGAAATTGTATATTTTTGTCCTTTGGTCAGAAAATTATTTACAAAATCTTCCAGAAACCTGTAAATGATCATCATTGAAACCTCTGGCAACCCTGTTTTAGGAATTTACTAAATATTATTTTTTAATTAATGAAATATTTAAGAATGTGAAACTTGTGTAAGCACACAAGAAACCACGAAATTATATATATATATATATATATATATATATATATATATATATATATATATATATATATATATATATATATATATATATATATATATATATATATATATATATATATATATATATTATTGAAAGTATAATAATTATAATAGTTTTGTTTATAATAATGATTATAATAATGTCAGTGTTTAGTTCATTTTAGGAAGAATCCTGATGCATACATGCATACATGGACAGGGAAATATTGTTGTATTCACACACTGCACATGCACGCACACACGCGCACGTATACGCATACATATACGCACACGCACGCACGCGAATACATACGTACACAACATACACGCACACACAGACAAACAAACACACACATGCAAAGACACACGCACACGTATACGCATACATACGCACACGCACGCACGCGAATACATACGTACAAAACATACACGCACACACAGACAAACAAACACACACACACATTCAAAGACACACACACACACACGCACACGTATACGCATACATATACGCACACGCACGCACGCGAAGACATACGTACAAAACATACACGCACACAATGACAAACAAACACACACACACACATGCACATACACACACACACATGTACACACACACACACACACACACACGCACACACTCGAATAAGTGGGAGGAGCGGCACAAATAATCAAAGAGGCATCATCGGACGTCATAGCTCTCACCGAAATCAAACTCACAGGAATTATAACAAATGCCATCTTTCCAACAGGATATCCAATCCTGAGGACAGACAGAGGGAACAAAGAGGGTGGAGGAGTGGGACTGCTCATCAAAAACCAATGGGATTTTGAATAGCTGGAGAGAGAAGGCAGAGGAGAAGCAAGATACTATATTACTGGAACACTTCTGTCTGGAAGTCCCGTGGTGGTAATTACAGTGGTGTATAACCCACCACAGAACAGCAGGAGGCCAAGGCAAGAATATGATGAGAGTAACAGAGCGATGGTTGACACACTGGCTGAAGTGGCCAGAAGGGCTCATGCGAGCAAGGCAAAGCTACTGATTGTGAGTGACTTCAATCACAAAGAAATTGACAGGGAGAACTTGGAGCCACATAGGGGCCCAGAAACGTGGAGAGCTAAGATGATGGAGGTGGTGCTGGAAAACCTCATGTTCCAACACGTAAGGGACACTACCAGAGAGAGAGGAGAGGATGAACCAGCAAGACTGGACCTAGTATTCCCCTTGAGTAGTGCAGATATCGAAGACATCACATATGAAAAAAACCCTCGGGGCCAGTGACCACGTGGTTCTGAGCTTCGAATACATAGTTGAGTTACAAGTGGAGAGGGAAGCAGGAAAGGCAGGTTGAACGAAGCCAAACTACAAGAGAGGGGACTACAGAGGCATGAAGAATTTCGTGCACAAGGGTCTGTGGGACAGAGGACTGGCAGGGAAGTCAGTAAATGAGATGATGGAATATGTGACAACAATATGCAAGGAAGCTGAGGAGAGGTTTGTACCCAAGGGTAACACAAATAACGAGAAGGCCAGTATGAGCCTTTGGTTCACTCGAAGGTGTAGAGAGGCCAAAACCAAGTGTGCTAGAGAATGGAAGAAGTATAGAAGGCAAAGTACCCAGGAGAATAAGGAGAGGAGTCGTACAGCCAGATATGAATATGCACAGGTAAGAAGGGAGGCCCAACGACAATATGAAAATGACATAGCAGCGGAAGTCAAATCTGACCCGAAGCTGTTGTACAGCCACATCAGTAGAAAAACAACAGTCAAGGACCAGGTAATCAGGCTGAGGAAGGAAGGAGGGGAGATCACAGGAAACGACCGAGAAGTATGTGAGGAGTTTAACATGAGATTCAAAGAAGTGTTCACAGAGGAGACAAGGGATTCTGGAATGATGTAGAGGTGGGATGCACCATCAAGTGTTGGACACAATACATACAACCGAGGAGGAAATGAAGAGGCTGCTAAGCGAGCTAGATACCTCAAAGGCGATTGGGCCGGATAACATCTCTCCATGGGTCCTGAGAGAGGGAGCAGAGGTGCTATGTGTGCCACTAACATCAGTCTTCAACACATGTATTTAAACAGGGCGACTACCTGAGGTATGGAAGACAGCAAATGTAGTCCCAATTTTTAAAAAGGAGACAGACAGGAAGCACTAAACTACAGACCAGTGTCACTGACATGTATAGCATGCAAAGTCATGGAGAAGATCATCAGGAGAAGAGTGGTGGAGCACCTGGAAAGGAATGAGCTTATCAACGACAACCAGCACAGTTTCAGGGAAGGGAAATCCTGTGTCACAAACCTAATGGAGTTCTATGACAAGGTGACAGCAGTAAGACAAGAGAGAGAGGGGTGGGTAGTTTGCGTCTTCTTGGACTGTAAGAAAGGTTTTGACACAGTTCCACACAAGAGATTAGTGCATAAGCTGGAGGGCCAGACAGGTATAACAGGGAAGGCACTGCAGTGGATCAGGGAATATCTGTCGGGAAGAAAGCGAGTCATGGTACGTAACGAAGTGGGGTTCCACAGGGGTCAGTCCTAGGACCGGTGCAGTTTCTGGTATATATGAACGACATAACGGAAGGAATAGACTCAAAAGTGTTCCTGTTTGAAGATAATGTGAAGTTGATGAGAAGAATTCAATCGGACGAGGACCAGGCGGAACTACAAAGGGATCTGGACAGGCTGCACGCCTGGTCCAGAAACTGGCTCCTGGAGTTCAACCCCACCAAATGCAAAGTCATGAAGATTGGGGAATGGCAAAGAAGATCGGAGATGGAGTGCAGTCTAGGGGGCCAGAGACTACAAACCTCACTCAAGGAAAAGGATCTTGGGGTGAGTATAACACCGGGCACATTTCCTGAGGCGCACATCAACCAAATAACTCCTGCAGCATTCGGGCGCCTAGCAAACCTAAGAACAGGATTCCGACATCTTAATAAGGAATCGTTCAGGACCCTTTACACTGTTTACGTTAGGCTCATATTGGAGTATGCAGCACCAGTTTAGAATCCACACCTAGCCAAGCACGTAAGTAAGCTAGAGAAAGTGCAAAGGTTTGCAACAAGACTAGTCCCGGAGTTAAGGGGTATGTCCTACGAGGAGAGGTTAAGGGAAATCGACCTGACGACACTGGAAGACAGGAGAGATAGGGGGATATGATAACGACATATAAAATACTGAGAGGAATCGACAAGGTGGACAGAGACAGGATGTTCCAGAAATGGAACACAGCAACAAGGGGTCACAGTTGGAAGTTGAAGACTCAGATGAATCACAGGGATGTTAGGAAGTATTTTTTCAGTCACAGAATTGTCAGAAAGTAGAATAGTTTGGGAAGTGATGTAGTGGAGGCAGGATCAATACATAACTTTAAGAAGAGGTATGATAAAGCTCATGTAGCAGGAAGAGTGACCTAGTAGCGGCCAGTGAAGAGGCGGGGCCAGGAGCTGTGACTCGACTCCTCCAACCACAACTAGGAGAGTATAACTAGGTGAGAACACACACACTCACACACACACACACACACACACACACACACACACACACACACACACACTCACACCCACACACACACACACACACACACACACACACACACACACACACACACACACATTCACACCCACACACACACACACACACAAACACACACACACACACAAACACACACACATACACACAGCTTAACATACATGAACTACAGAACCAATTAGAAATCTGATACTCAAATGTTCAGATTTAGTGAACAGCAGGAATGATAAACGTTATATGCATCTCAAAAGATTTAAAATATATCGGATTTATGTTTAATGTAGAGTGAGGATTAATGAGTGTTTATACATCTTTTAGATTAATGTGTGTTTACCTGAACCACTCCCTGAATCTTGTCAATGATACTAAGGTAAAAATTTAATGTAAAAGTAATTTTAATAATAATAATAATAATACTAATAATAATAATTATTATTATTATTATTATTATTATTATTATTATTATTATTATTATTATTATTATTACTAAAATACTACTACTATAATAATAATAATTATTATTATTATCAATACAGTAATAGGATAATGCTGACACTACTACTGCTACTTATAATAATGCTAATACATAATAATAATAATACTAATAATAATAATAATAATAACAATAATAATAATAATAATAATAATAATATTATTATAAAAATAATCATAATTGTAATAATAATAATCATAATTATAATAATTATTATTATAAAATAATAAACAAATATAAAAGTTTATTATTTATTATTTCTGTTTAATATTTTTAATTACCATTTATTATTGCAATGGAGAGTTTAGTTTACTAATATTGTTTGTATTAAATAAGACTTCATATATATTGATACAGACAAAAACAAATTTTCTCTCTCCTCTCTCTCTCTCTCTCTCTCTCTCTCTCTCTATATATATATATATATATATATATATATATATATATATATATATATATATATATATATATATTATATACAGAAATTAGCTTGATTACTCAACAATTACGTTTGTCGAATATAAATGAGTGTAGATTACAGTGGATAAAGGTCAATGCATATAGTCATAGCTCACAACAGCAATGATTATAATAATAATAATAATAATAATAATAATAATAATAATAATAATAATAATAATAATGATAGTAATAATAAATAATAATAGTAATAACATAGTTCTTTATAGAAAGCAATATTAACAACAATAATGCTAAAAAAGATATAATTTTTCACCCACTACTGTACATACGTCGCTAAATGTCTTATGATTTCCGTTAATTATGCGCACTTCATAGGAAGTGAATGGATGCTGGTGAAGGATTCTAGATCCAAAAATTAGATCTGCTTTCACTTTCTTCAGATCAATTTCGGTGCTTCTTATTCCTCTGTCTCTATATGTCCCCTCTGGGTTTATTCCTTAAAAATGTAATAATAATAATAATAATGATAATAATAATATTAATAATAATTATAATAATAATATTAATCCACCTTCCTCGCCACGAACTCTATATGAGGAAAAGATTAAAGTTGCAAAGACATTTTACTGGGACAATGTATTTCTGTGTAGAGCTTTTTCAATTCATTATTTGATAAAGCTCTACACAGAGAGAAATGTCGTAAGGAAGACCGCGAAGAAACCGGACCGCTATTAGTGAACGGATGATCTAGCTTCCATCATCCCTTGATGTGAATAACCCATACGGTTTTAGTTTCATAAAATACAGTAATATTCGTAGATACAAATCCGTCAACTACTTGAGTTCTGAGCGAGAGATAAAACAAATCTAAGCCTTCATTTTTTGTGGCGTTTTTGTTACCATGTCTTCGTTTACAACATTAGGAAAACAATAAGTATTTAAAAGATAGACTCAATCTTCACAATTATTTCCCTTTTCCTGAATGCTAGGTGACCAGCACTTTTCCACAGCCTTTAACCCTTCCCTTTCGTCTCCCCCTTCCTCTCCATCCCTCTTTTCCTCCCTCGCTCCCCTCGCTCTGCCCCTCTGTCCTCTTGTTGGAAGTTCCCCTAGTAGCAGTTCCCTCCATCACTCAGTGCATCAGAAGCAGCAGTGGAGTTAAGAAATTCAACTTAACACCTTCCACGCTGTTTGTTTGCCACCCAGCCTAATATTGTTTTAATTTAATCGTTGACTGAAAAATGAATTCAAGGAATTGGAGCTACCTCGCCTCCGTTGGATTGAACCTGATTGCTTACTATTCCCTCATGTGCTCTGTGACCTTAACGGTCAAGTTCCTGCCTTAATTTCTCGGAGGACTATCAAAAATCGTGCCAAGATGCTTTTAAGCACCCATACTTTCCACAGACCCTTATTCACACTCCCACTATCAAACAACCTTTCACCCAATTTTTTCTTACAACAGCAAGGGTTCAAAAATATGCCACCCCACAGACATGCGAGTCTACGCTCTCTCTCAGACTTTCCAAGGTCCGCCTTTCTTTTTGGCAAACACACAACAGGCTACAGAGCACCTTCGCATTCTGAAACGACCTCCCATCCTCAGTATCCAACAACATTATCTCTCGTCTTACTATCAAGTACATTATCATTAGTAGATATTAAAAAAATCATAATATATTCAATATTTCTTCTTACATTACTACACAATCAATTAAAAATTAAAGATGCTTTAAAATATAAGAAACAAGCAGAGACGCGAGCATCAACTAAGATAATTCATTTGGCATCAAAATCAGAAATCATAATAACAAGGAAATTCTTGTAATAAAAAAAAATCATAATATATTTTGATTAAATACTAAAGAGAATTCATTTCATCTTATTTTTTTCATTAACAAAACAAACAGCTCCCTTCAACGTTTTATACATTTTCTATTTAATTTATTTTTTAATTCCTTCAACAAGCAGCTTTTTTTTTTTGCCCTACTAATAAACGGAAATCTCTCACATTCATAAACGCACAGACACAGAGATCCACCAGCCGTTTCAACTCAATAGAGTCGGGTTTAGCACACGGCAGTCAGTGAACTTCACAGATGAGCCAGCATACTGATGATTTCGTGGTGGCAACCCCCTCAGTACCACTATTTTTCCTTAAAACCTCAGATCTCACTTCCAGATGACTCCACTTCCGCCCTTTACTAGAAATAGGGAACCACTATATCACTGGCCTTTCCTTTCTAATCAGCCAGTTAAGTTTAATCAATTGGATCAGGTCTATACTGACCCTGGGATATGGATCAAACGTGTAGCACGTTTTCAAGTTGCAGATATCTGGACTTAACCATAGTTGATGCCATAAAGGAAAATGTCATGATAATGAGGGGCTCATGATCTAAACAACTGGACTTATCCTCCCTTTCCTTGGATCGAGTCTGACTGTCTCCAATTCATTAGCCGTTATATAACCCTTTCTTTAGCCCTTTCCTTGAATAAAGTAAAATCCTTCTTTTCCTCGTCTCTGTTCTCCTTCATTGGTAATTAAAATAATTTTCTCTGTAGCCAGCTTCTGTCTTACCCCCCCCCCCCTCATAAGGAAGGAACATGGCAATCCCTTAGATATGCAATTCGAGTCAAGGGTTGGGAGGGGGAGTGGGATTATCAAATGATCTGGTTATGTACAATTATTATATTAAGTAAAAGGACACAAATGCAACTAATGTGACATTTTATTGGGAACGTTTCGCTCTCCAGGAGCTTTCTCAGCCGTTACAAGCGATAATGGACATAGTGGGTTTTATATACTCAAAGTGAGGTGAAATACTAGTGGTGGTAGTAGTAGTGATATTAGTAGTAGTAGTAGTAATACCTTATTGTATTACTACTACTACTACTAATATCACTACTACTACCACCACTAGTATTTCACCTCACTTTGAGAGTATATATAAACCCACTATGTCCATTATCGCTTGTAAGCTTGAGAAAGCTCCTGGAGAGCGAACGTTGTCACAATAAATGTCACATTAGTTGCATTTGTGTCCTTACTTAACATATTGTCGGTAATTCTACCAATATTATTACAATTATTATATTACTGATGGTGCAAAACAGCCACAGGGAAAAGTTATTTAATAGCTCTAGACCATTCGTATTGCAGACAACACTTTCTCAAGAGCTTGCAATTGTGCAAGATTAGAAGTGACCTACAAGGAAAGAGCTACTTGGGCCACTCGTTATCCTATTGCAATACTGAAAGCTTTCGAAAAAAATGTCTACAACTTTTTCCTCTGGTTGTTTAACATTTGTTATAGCTTGTTGTCGATTACTATATTATTGATGGTATACAGTACCGACAAGTTGATGTATAAAACACATGTGAAACACCTACAAAACAGGCTTCTTCAGCTGAGTAAAGACGAATATAACTACTATTTATACTGTCTCTTTGGTCTTATTCGCCTGCATTCGAGTAAAGAAGCTTGTTGTGTAAGCAAAACTTTCGGTAATAAAGATGTGCAAGTCTTTAACATGTCTTGTACATCAGTATATAGAAGATGGTGTTGACAATGAAACACCTGTGGTTGGAGTTTGGTTGGTGGTTAGTGGGGTTGGGGAGAAGCTTTTCTGTACCTGGGACAGGGATAAGTTGGAGTGCTTGTGGTTGGAGTTTGGTTGTTGAGGTTGGGGAGGGATTATGAGAGTGGAAGTGTATGAAAGCGGTGAATGTAGGGTAGTGTAATGGGCTACAGTATGGGAGAATAATGGGTGACAGTGGGTAGTATCATAAGCAAAAGTATTAGTGTCATAGGTAAGTGGGGTAGTATAGTGTATGATAGAGAGATAAGTAATAGAGGAGTGTAACATCCTTTCGTCCTCTGTGTCGTCCTCTTATTCTAAGTGATTAAGATGATTAGAATTCATTTCTATTCTTTGTTATTCCTCTACGATCTTATATATGGTTATCATGTGAGAAAGTGAGAAAGGCATTGTTTGCAGTGAGACCTTTCTTATGACTTTTCATCCAAAACTAAACTTTATTAAATATACAAAAACACACAGATTCAAGTTTGCCTTACAAGGCCATGTACCTGATATCGTCCAGTCCTAGGCGAAACATCGTATTAAATGATTCACAGTCAAAACATTGTCTTTGCTTTCTTATATAACTCATTCTGTAGTTCTAGGAGTCTGCGAGTCATACTGCAGTTCAACCCTGGACATTTCCTATTTTATTCTCATGTGTTTATTGTACGTGCGGTCACAGCATAGCCAATGTATATTCCTATTTTGGACAAACATGTTTTGAGAATCGCTTTTGTAGTATTTCCCCGTCCAAATATTTGAAAGCACAATTCAATAATGTGCCAGAGTAGCATATGAGATCCCCAAAATATTGTTTATATGTGATGACAATCTTTGGTTAATAATTGCTAGATGCCTCTGTCTGACACTTTTAATATTTTGTCACATAACCATTATTCTTCATCTGGTATTTCCCCGTTCTCTCCCATTTCCATCACATGTCACTTATCTGCATTAAACTGCGCCATCCATTTATCACTCCATTTGCTCAATTTATCCAGGTCCGCATATAGGGATTTGCATTCATTTTTTCAGTTGTTTTTATCAGTTGTTTTATATATGTATATATATATATATATATATATATATATATATATATATATATATATATATATATATATATATATATATATATATATATATATATATATATATATATATATATGTGTGTGTGTGTGTGTGTGTGTGTGTGTACTCACCTATTTGTACTCACCTATTTGTGGTTGCAGGGGTCGAGTCATAGCTCCTGGCCCCGCCTCTTCACTGATTGCTACTAGGTCCCTCTCTCCCTGCTCCATGAGCTTTATCAAACCTAGTCTTAAAACTATGTATGGTTCCTGCCTCCACTACGTCGCTCTCTAGGCTATTCCACTTCCTGACAACTCTATGACTGAAGAAATACTTCCTAACATCCCTTTGACTCATAGGAGTCTTCAACTTCCAATTGTGACCCCTTGTTTCTGTGTCCCCTCTCTGGAACATCTTGTCTCTGTCCACCTTATCTATTCCTCGCAGTATTTTATATGTCGTTATCATGTCTCCCTAACCCTCCTGTCCTCTAGTGTCGTCAGACCGATTTCCTTAACCTTTCTTCGTAGGACAATTCCTTAGCTCTGGGACTAGTCTTGTTGCAAACCTTGCACTTTCTCTAATTTCTTGACGTGCTTGACCAGGTGTGGGTTCCAAACTGGTGCTGCATACTCCAGTATGGGCCTGACGTATATGGTATACAGAGTCTTGAATGATTCCTTAGTGAGGTATTGGAACGCAATTCTTAGGTTTGCCAGCCGCCCGTATGCTGCAGCAGTTATCTGATTGATGTGTGCCTCAGGAGATGTGCTCGGTATTATACTCACCCCAAGATCTTTTCTTTGAGTGAGGTTTGCAGTCTTTGGCCACCTAGACTATACTCTGTCTGCGGTCTTCTTTGCCCTTCCCCGATATTCATGACTTTACATTTGGCAGGGTTAAATTCAAGGAGCCAGTTACTGGACCAGGCTTGCAGCCTGTCCAGGTCTCTTTGTAGTCCTGCCTGATCCTCGACTGATTTGATTCTTCTCATTAACTTCACATCATCTGCAAACAGGGACACTTCTGAGTCTAATCCCTTTCCCTTATGTCATTCACATATACCAAAAAAAGTACAGGTCCTAGGGCTGACCCTTTTGGGAACCCCCACTCGTCACAGGTGCCCATTTTCCCGACATCTCGTCACGTACCATGACTCTTGTTTCCTCCCAGATATTTCGATCCATTGCAGTGCTTTTCCTGTTACGTGTGCCTGTTCCCTTTTTTTGCATTAACCTCTTTGAGGTTTTTGTCGAACGCCTTCTTTCAGTCCAAAAAAAAGCAGTCTATCCCCCCTCTCTCGTTCTTACTTTCTGTTACCTTGTTTTAAAACTCCAGTAGGTTTTTTGACACAGGATTTTCCTTCCTGAAACCGTGCTGGTTGTCGTTTATAAGCTTGTGTCTTTCTAGGTGCTCCCCACTCTCCTCCTGATGATCTTTCCCTGACTTTGCATACTAAAAACACGTCAGTGACACAGGTCTGTAGGGTTTTAAAGCCTCGTGTCTGTCTCCTTTCTTAAAAAATTTGGGGCTACATTTTCCATCTTCCCGCCTCAGGTAGTTGCCCCGTTTCAATGGATGTGTTGAAGATTTGGGGTTAGTGGCACACACAACATTTTGCTCCCTCTCTAAGGACCCCCGGAGGAAAAGTTTTCCCGGGCCCACCGCTTTTGAGGTATCAGTTCCCTAGCAACTTCTTCACCTCCTCCTCGGTTTTGTGTATTTCATCCCGCACTTGTTGGTATACCTCCCCATTCTGAATTCCCGGAGTCCTACCTGTCTCCGTGTAAATCTTCTTTAAATCT
>WNWK01000033.1:0-277500 GCA_009830355.1 Cherax destructor
CCAGAAAACTAGGAAAATATCCAGAAAACTAAGAAAATATCCAAAAAACGAGGAAAATATCCAGAAAACTAGGAAAATATCCAGAAAACTAGGAAAATATCCAGAAAACTAGGAAAATATCCAGAAAACTAGGAAAATATCCAGAAAACTAGAAAATATCAAAAACTAAGAAAATATCCAGAAAACTAGGAAAATATCCAGAAAACTAGGAAAATATCCAGAAAACTAGGAAAATATCCAGAAAACTAGGAAAATATCAGAAAACTAGGAAAATATCTAGAAAACTAGGAAAATATCTAGAAAAACTAGGAAAATATCCAGAAAACAAGTAAAATATCCAAATAACTAAGAAAATATCCAAATAACTAAGAAAATATCCAGAAAACTAGGAAAATATCCTGAAAACTAAGAAAATATCCAAACTAAGAAAATATCCAAAAACTAGGAAAATATCTAGAAAACTAGGAAAATATCTAAGAAAATATCAAGAAAACTAGGAAAATATCTAGAAAAACTAGGAAAATATCCAGAAAACAAGTAAAATATCCAAAGAACTAAGAAAATATCCAGAAAACTAGGCAAATATCCTGAAAAACTAGGAAAATATCCAAAGAACTAAGGAAATATCCAAAGAACTAAGAAAATATCCAGAAATCACAATATCGTGACTGGAACAATACACACACAACCAGCACATATAAAAAGAGAGGAGCTTACGACGACGTTTCGGTCCGACTTGGACCATTTACAAAGTCACACTAACACGAAGGACAGGTGGAAGGGGTATTTATAGGCAGGCAGACAGGGAAGGGCACAAGAAAGTGGTGGAGGGATAATGGAGGTAGTAGTGATAGTGATAGTGGTAGTAGTAGTAGTGGAGTCAGTCATATTCTAGGAAAGGAGCACTACAATGAAGCTGGCAGCCCGCATAGGACAAATTCAAGGCAAAATAAAAGAAAGAAAACCCAGAGAAAGGAGAAAGAGGAGAAGGGGGAAGAGATAGAAACGTCGTCGTAAGCTCCTCTCTTTTTATATGTGCGGGTTGTGTGTGTACTGAATTTAGGTATCTGTCCAGCTCCCTCTTGAAGGCAAATAGAGGTCTACTGGTAATGCCCCTTATGGCTGGTGGGAGGCTGTTGAACAGTCTTGGGCCCCGGACACTTATTGTGTTTTCTCTTAGTGTACCAGTGGCGCCCCTACTTTTCACTGGGGGTACGTTGCACCGTCTGCTAAGTCTTTTGCTTTCGTATGGAGTGATTTCTGTGTGCATATTAGGGACCAGTCCCTCCAGAATCTTCCAGGTGTAGATTATGATATATCTCTCTCGCCTGCGCTCCAGTGAATATAAGTCTTAGTGCTTTCAGGCGTTCCCAGTAGTTAAGGTGTTTGATGGAACTTATACGTGCAGTAAAGGTTATCTGTACATTCTCTAGATCTGTAATTTCACCTGCCTTGAATGGGGATGTTAATGTACAGCAGTATTCTAGCCTAGAGAGAACAAGTGATTTAAAAAGGATCATCATTGGCTTGGCATCTCTTGTCTTGAATGTTCTCATTATCCATCCAATCAGTTTCCTCGCAGATGTAATAGTGGCATTGTTGTAGTCCTTGAAGGTGAGGTCTTCGGACATTACCACACCCAGGTCCTTCACATTACTTTTCCGCTCTATTGTGTGATTGGAGTTTGTAATATACTCAGTCCTAGCTATTATTTCCTCCAGTTTTCCATAACGGAGTAGTTGGAATTTGTCTTCATTGAACATCATATTGTTCTCTGTTGCCCATTGAAAAACTTGGTTTATATCTTCTTGGAGATTTGCCGTGTTCTCAATGGATGACAGTCTCATGCAGATCCTAGTATCATCTGCAAAGGATGATACAGTGCTGTGGTTTACATCTCTGTCTATGTCTGATATGAGAATGAGGAACAGGATAGGTGCGAGTACTGTGCCTTGTGGGACAGAGCTCTTCACTATGGCAGCATCCGATTTAACTCTGTTTACCACGACTCTGTGTTCGATTGGTTAGGAAGTTGAAGATCCATCTGCCTACTTTGCCAGTTATCCCTTTAGCACGCATTTTGTGTGCTATTACACCATGATCGCACTTGTCAAAGGCTTTTGCAAAATCAGCTTATACTACATCTGCATTCTGCTTGTTTTCCAGAGCATCTAAGACCATATCATAGTGGTCTAGCAGTTGTGAGAGGCAGGAGCGACCTGCTCTGAAACCATGTTGCCCTGGGTTGTGCAATTTTTGGGAGTCCAGGTTGTTTGCTATCCTGCATCTTAGAACTCTTTCAAAGATTTTTATGATATGGGACGTTAAAGCTATTGGTCTATAGTTCTTAGCTACTGCTTTGCTGCCACCTTTATGGAGTGGGGCTATATCCGTTGTTTTTAGTGACTGTGGAATCTCGCCTGTCTAAGCTTCTTCTCCATAGTATACTTAGGGAGAGGGGTTTCTTGCAGTTCTTAATGAACACAGAGTTCCACGAGTTTGGGCCTGGGGCTGAGTGCATGGGCATGTCGTCGATGGCTTTCTCAAAGTCTAGAGGAGTTAGGGTTATGTCAGAAATTTGGCATACATTGGCAGGGTTTTGAGGCTCATTCATTTAAAAATTGTTTGGATTGTCTATCTTTAGAAGGATTAGTGGTTCGCTGAACACAGTCATATTGAGATTTCAGTATCTCACTCATTTCTTTGTTGTCATCTGTGTAAGATCCGTCTTGTCTGAGCAGGGGCCCTATACTAGAAGTGGTTTTTGTCTTGTTTTTGGCATATGAAAAGAAATATTTCGAATTTCTTTCAATTTCACTAATCGCTTGTAGCTCCTCTTGACTCTCCTGGATCCTGTATGAGTCCTTTAATTTTAGCTCAATATTTTCCACTTCCCTGGTTAGCGCTTCCTTCCGTGAATCAGATAGTCCGGCATTCTTGAGGAGCTCAGTGATTCTTCGTCTTCTCCTGTATAGGGAGCATCTCTCTCTCTCTCTCTCTCTCTCTCTCTCTCTCTCTCTCTCTCTCTCTCTCTCTCTCTCTCTCCTGTTTACTTCTTCTCTTCTTTTTTCGTAGAGGAATATGCCTTGAACATACTTCAGCTACCAGGAGGTTGATCTTTTCAAGGCACTGGTTAGGGTCCATGCAATTTAAGATATCTTCCCAACATGTTTCATTTAGGGCATAGTTTACCAGATCCCAGTTGATGTTCTTGTTGTTGAAGTTGAATTTGGTAAAGGTACCCTCATAGCTATATGCGCTTTGCTGATCAGGACTCATGTGCATGTACGTCTGGACTTCGATTAGATTGTGATCAGAATTTGTTGATGTTTGTTATGTTTCTTACCAGGTCCTCATTATTTGTGAAGATAAGGTCTAGTGTTTTCTCTAGTCTCGTTGACTCCACTATCTGCTGACTTAGGGTGTGTTTGTTGCAGAAATTCAGCAGCTCATGTGTGTGTGTCTTTTCATCTGAGCTGCCTCCAGGGATTATTTCTGCTACAACATTATTTGCTATATTCTTCCATTTTGTATGTCTAAGATTGAAGTCACCATGCAGTAAGATGTTTGGGGATGGGGCTGGAAGGTTTACCAGACAGGAGACAATTTTTGATAGTTGTTCTTTGAACTGTTGGGAAGTTGCATCTGGTGGCTTATATACAAGTACAATGACTAGGTTTTGGTTCTCGATTTTTATTGTCAGAACTTCAACTACATCATTTGTGGTGTTCAGTATATTTGTGCAAATGAGCGACTCACCCTGGGTAGCCTCACCCAGTGTAGCCTCACCCTGGGTAGCCTCACCCTGGGTAGCCTCACCCAGTGTAGCCTCACCCTGGGTAGCCTCACCCTGGGTAGCCTCACCCAGTGTAGCCTCACCCTGGGTAGCCTCACCCTGGGTAGCCTCACCCAGTGTAGCCTCACCCAGTGTAGCCTCACCCTGGGTAGCCTCACCCTGGGTAGCCTCACCCAGTGTAGCCTCACCCTGGGTAGCCTCACCCTGGGTAGCCTCACCCTGGGTAGCCTCACCCTGGGTAGCCTCACCCAGTGTAGCCTCACCCAGTGTAGCCTCACCCTGGGTAGCCTCACCCTGGGTAGCCTCACCCTGGGTAGCCTCACCCTGGGTAGCCTCACCCTGGGTAGCCTCACCCTGGGTAGCCTCACCCTGGGTAGCCTCACCCTGGGTAGCCTCACCCTGGGTAGCCTCACCCTGGGTAGCCTCACCCTGGGTAGCCTCACCCTGGGTAGCCTCACCCAGTGTAGCCTCACCCAGTGTAGCCTCACCCTGGGTAGCCTCACCCAGTGTAGCCTCACCCAGTGTAGCCTCACCCAGTGTAGCCTCACCCTGGGTAGCCTCACCCTTTATAGATTCACCCTGGGTAGCCTCACCCAGGGTAGCCTCACCCTGGCCGGGTTGCGAGGATAGAAAAACTCTGGAAATCTATCAAAGGTATATATAAGTTATCTTACTGGTTCTCCTACTCCCACAAACAATTTTACCCATAAAGTTGGTAGTTGCCAGACAAGAGTTGAAGATGAGGCAGCGTGAGACCGAGGGAGGATATGGGAGGGAAGATGGGTGGGAGGTATGGAAGAAGGCGGGGAAAGAGGTAGGGTGGGAGAGAGAGATGGGGAGTGGGTAGGGAAGGAGGGATGGAAATTGGGTAGGGAAGGAAAGGAAGGAATGAGGAAGGGATGGACGTGGTAGGAAAGAAGGGAGGAAGGCCAAGAGGAAGAAGATATGGACGAAGAGAGAAAACAATGAATGAATAAACCAGAGAGATAAAGAGGATGACAAAAATAAAAATGAAGAAAAAGAAGTTAAAGAGAAGGTATCTCAACAATAAATAAAAGTCTCCGTATTCCCTTTTTCACTTTACTCCCTTTTACCCCCTTCCCCTTATCTCCCTTCTCTATCCTCCCCTTCTTCTCCTCCCACATCTTCTATTCCTCTTCCCTTCTTTCCTTTTCTCTTCCGGTTTCCATTTCCCTATCGCTTCTTCCTCTCTTACCCTCTACTTTCTTCACTCCTCCCTTTTTGCCTGTTTCCCATTTGCCTATTCCTCATCTATTTCTTTCCCCTGTGCCGGAGATGTTTGGAAATAAAAAAAAAAAAAGGGGGAGATAAGACCAATGAGACTTTTTAGAACTGAATAGGTTCTTAAAGCTGCTAGAGAGTGTATGAAAGAGGAGTAGGCAGGGTGTATTGTAGCGCGCCAGTCATGTGTATGTTGAGACGAGCCTGGGAGTGTAGTGCAGGGTGGGTGTGTACATGGTTGTTTGATGTAAACACACACACACGACTCCGGCAACCATAACTAGGTGGGTACACACACACGTCACCCAAAACTCGAAATAAACAACATAATACAACATATACTGAAGAAGAAGAAGAAGAATAAATAAATGATGATACTACAACATAATTTATCGCCATGAACACGGCCTCCCCCATCAGAGCACAAACTCTCCTACTATCATGACGTGTTTAAGCACGTCAATATCTTGCTATCACTTGACAACGTCCCCTCACAACCTGTCACCAGACACGTCTACAAGCACTGTCACTTAACAATGGACCGTCATTATGCCGTCAGCCAGACCACACTCCATCCCTTACGAGAGAACAGGTGATGAAAATCACCTGCTCATTAATATTAATAGAGGCGAGGTAGCAGGCCAGCGAGCGCCTCGCCGGCAGCTACAATCCTTAATGGATATAGCACCGTGGAGAACGTCCGCTTGTGTTTACACTCTTGACGTGCTTCTTGTATCTGAAGGGTGGGTGAAGAATGGGTGAAGGGTGAGTGAAGGATGGGTGAAGGGTAGGTGAAGGGTAGGTGAAGGGTAGGTGAAGGGTAGGTGAAGGGTAGGTGAAGGGTGTGTGAAGGGTGTATAAAGAGTGTATGAAGGGTGTATGAAGGGTGTGTGAAGGGTGTATGAAGGGTGCATGAAGGGTGTGTGAAAGGTGGGTGAAGGGTGTATGTAATCATATATTCGAAGTTGCAGGGGTCGAATGTCAGCTCGTTGCTGAGATACGACCTCTGCAACCTGATATTTCTCACGTGGCTTACAAGTCACGTAAGAAATATTATACCTATTTATTAAATAGGTATAAAATATATAATATATATATATATATATATATATATATATATATATATATATATATATATATATATATATATATATATATAATACAGGGAGAATAAACTTACTTCAGGGAAAACTCAAAGTTCTCCCTGAAGCTGTTTGAAAATTTCTCCTACCACCTCCTATATTTTTAAAGACAAAATACATTGACAAGAATACAATATATATATATATATAGAAAATCATATATATATATAAAAAAAAATATATTTTATGATCTTACAGGGATTATCTCTGTGAATGGTAATACATATAATGTTAAGAGGCTTGACCAAGAAGTGATCGATACAGGCTGCCACAGAAATTTTCCATTGGCGATCAACTCCTTGAGCGGGTCGATATGCCAGGCCCCCATTTATTTCATGTCAATGTGCGTGTGATGTATATGATAGTAGTGTTTTTGTGTACTCACTTATATATGTCTATCAGTTTCTCTGAGTATTTTGAGAGTCGTTGTCATGTGTTCCCAAGTTCTTGCATCCTCTGATGTCGCCAGGCTCCATTTTTCTGTCAGTGCGTGTGTATATGTGTGTGTGTGTGTACTCACCTAATTGTGGTTACAGGGGTCGAGACTCGGCTCCTGGCCTGTGTGGTGTGTGTGTGTGTGTGTGTGTGTGTGTGTGTGTGTGTGTGTCTCCATGTATTTCTCCCCAGTTTTGTGGGTCACGTGGCATTCCGAGTCTTCACATTCACAAAGAACAGATTTCGTTTGTCCATCAAACTCAACGTGGAATAAAAAACATTTGTGTCGTTTCATTTGCGATATTTTGTCGATAATGGAAAATACTTGCTTTGGTAAATTGACCTGTCAGTCCCCACAGCTAGACCCTCGTTCTCTTTTTCTTTGATTTTATTTTAAAAACAATTTACGTATTGTTCATTCTATAAACTGTATTTGTTAATTTTAAGAACATTTGTTCATCGTTCAGTCTCTAACTACCCACTGAAACTACTTCCCATAACTATCTATTGTAGCTACCTGTTGAAACACTTTCAAGTAATTATCAATTGTAAGTACCTGTTGAAATTCCTTTACGTATCTCTCCGTTGTAACTACCTGTTGAAACTGCTTAACTACCTGTTGTAACTACCCACTGAAACTGTTTCCCATAATAAAGTGTTGTAACTACCACTTATAACTACCAGTACTTGTCATAAATTGTTATAGTTTTTGTTGCGGGTAATTAACGAGGCCATTAGTGAATAACAGGATACAGTAAGCAGCTCCATTAACTTAATGAAGTCAAAGCAGAGTCTCATTAATGGAAAGTGGGAGACCAATGGGTTCAATTAGTGGAATGTGGGAGAATAATGGGTTCAATTAGTGGAATGTGGGAGAATAATGGGTTCAATTAGTGGAATGTGGGAGACTAATGAGTCCAGTTAGTATAATGTGGGAGAATAATGAGTCCAGTTAGTATAATGTGGTAGAATAATAAGTTCAGTTATGGTATTAGAATAATGGGTTAAATTTGTCGTAAGTACTAGAATAATGGGTTCAGTTAGTGGCAAGTACTACAATAATGGGTCAGTTAGTGGAAAGTGGTACCTAGGCACCCGCACTCGTCAGGAAACTCATCAGATTACGTTGAAAATATACATGTTTTTAAAATCAGCATAAAAAAAACCATTAAAATGTGGCATTCAACTTAATACAAGGGCTCCGACCCCCAAATTAAATTTTGGAACGCAGTGTATGTTCTAAAAATCAGTATTAATAAAAAAAGAGCTTTTCAACGATGTGTCACGCAATATGGTGCAAGAAAAAGTCCTCCTCTTCCCAGGGGCGTCGCACCCAAATTAAAATTTCTGAACGTCATATAGCCTGAAACCTGCTCCTGGGCGCAAGGAAACAGCTGGTGAAGTTTGGTTGCACCGACTTTCACGGGGACTGAGCTATAAAACCACATACAAACCAACATTAATATGACACATTCACACACACACACATCCACACACACACACGAAGTGGAATAGTCTAGAGAAAGATATAGTGGAGGCAGGAACCATACATAGTTTTAAGACAAGGTATGATAAAGCTCATGGAGCAGGGAGAGCAGAGACCCAGTAGCGGACAGCGAAGAGGCGGGGCCAGGAGCTGAGTCTTGACCCCTGCAACCACAATTAGGTGAGTACACACACAACAGGCCTAGTGTCTAATCGACATGTGCCTAGAACAAAATGGTAACTAACACACACACACACACACACACACTAAGGAATCATTCAAGACTCTGTATACCATATACGTCAGGCCCATACTGGAGTATGCAGCACCAGTTTGGAACCCACACCTGGTCAAGCACGTCAAGAAATTAGAGAAAGTGCAAAGGTTTGCAACAAGACTAGTCCCAGAGCTAAGGGATTGTCCTACGAAGAAAGGTTAAGGGAAATCGGCCTGACGACACTAGAGGACAGGAGGGTTAGGGAGACATGATAACGACATATAAAATATCAGAGTAATAGATAAGGTGGACAGAGACAAAATGTTCCAGAGAGGGGACACAGAAACAAGGGGTCACAATGGAAGTTGAAGACTCTATGAGTCAAAGGGATGTTAGGAAGTATTTCTTCAGTCATAGAGTTGTCAGGAAGTGGAATAGCTTAGAAAGCGACATAGTGGAGGCAGGAACCATACATAGTTTTAAGACTAGGTTTGATAAAGCTCGTGGAGCAGGGAGAGAGAGAGAGGACCTAGTAGCAATCAGTGAAGAGGCGGGGCCAGGAGCTATGACTCGACCCTGCAACCACAAATAGGTGAGTACAAATAGGTGAGTACACACTGGACACAATACACACAACTGAGGAGGAAGTGAAGAGGCTACTAAGCGAGCTAGATACCTCAAAGACGATGGGGCCGGATAACATCTCTCCATGGGTCCTGAGAGAGGGAGCAGAGGAGCTATGTGTACCCCTAACAACAATCTTCAACACATCTATCGAAACAGGGCAACTACCTGAGGTATGGAAGACAGCAAATGTAGTTCCAATTTTTAAAAAAGGAGACAGGCAAGTAGCACTAAACTTCAGACCAGTGTCACTGACATGTATAGTATGCAAGGTCATTGAGAAATCATCAGGAAAAGAGTGGTGGAACACCTAGAAAGGAATGAGCTTATCAACGACGGCCAACACGGTTTCAAGGATGGGAAATCCTGTGTCACAAACCTACTGGAGTTCTACGACAGGGTGACAGCAGTAATATAAGAGAGAGAGGGGTGGTTAGATTGCATATTTTTGGACTGTAAGAAGGCATTTGACACAGTTCCACACAAGAGATTAGTGCAGAAGCTGGATGACCAGGCAGGGATAACAGGGAAGGCACTTCAATGGATCAGGGAATACCTGTCAGGAAGACAGCAGCGAGTCATGGTACGTGGCGAGGTGTCAGAATGGGCGCCGGTGACGAGTGGGGTTCCACAGGGGGTCAGTCCTAGGACCGGTGCTGTTTCTTGTATTTGTGAACGACATGACGGAAGGAATAGACTCCGAAGTGTCCCTGTTTGCAGATGATGTGAAGTTGATGAGAAGAATTCAATCGGACGAGGACCAGGCAGAACTACAAAGGGATCTGCACAGGCTGCAAGCCTGGTCCAGCAATTGGATCCTGGAGTTCAACCCCACCAAGTGCAAAGTCATGAAGATTGGGGAAGGGCAAAGAAGACCGCAGACGGAGTACAATCTAGGGGTACAGAGACTACAAACCTCAGTCAAGGAAAAAGATCTTGGGTGAGTATAACACCAGGCACATCTGAGGCGCACATCAACCAAATAACTGCGGCAACATATGGGCGCCTAGCAAACCTAAGAACAGCGTTCCGACATCTTAATAAAGAATCGTTCAGGATCTTGTACACTGTGTACGTTAGGCCCATATTGGAGTATGCAGCACCAGTTTGGAACCCACACCTAACCAAGCACGTAAAGAAGCTAGAGAAAGTGCAAAGATTTGCAACAAGACTAGTCCCGGAGCTAAGGGGTATGTCCTACGAGGAGAGGTTAAGAGAAATCGACCTGACGACATTGGAGGACAGGAGAGATAGGGGGAACATGATAACAACATATAAAATACTGAGAGGAATTGACAAGGTGGACAGAGACAGAATGTTTCAGAGATGGGACACAGCAACAAGGGGACACAGTTGGAAGTTGAAGACTCAGATGAATCACAGGGATGTTAGGAAGTATTTCTTCAGTCACAGAGTGGTCGGGAAGTGGAATAGTTTGGGAAGCGATGTAGTGGAGGCAGGTTCCATTCATAGCTTTAAGAAGAGGTATGATAAAACACATGGCGCAGGGAGTGTGACCCAGTAGCGGCCAGTGAAGAGGCGGGGCCAGGAGCTATGACTGGACCCCTGCAGCCACAACTAGGTGAGTACACACACACACACACGTTTACAGGTTAGGGAATCAAAGGCTGCAAACGTCACTTAAAGAAAAGGATCTTGGGGTAAGCATTATAAGGAACATGTCTCCTGAGGCACACATCAATCAAATAACTGCTGCAGCATATGGGCGAGTGGCAAACCTGAGAATAGCGTTTAGACATCTGAGTAAGGAGTCATTCACGACATTGTACACCGTGTACGTCAGGCCTATACTAGAGTATGCAGTACCAGTATGGAACCCTCACCTAGTCAAACACGTCACGAAACTGGAGAAAGTGCAAAAATTTGCAACACGTTTAGTCCCGGAACTGAGGTATGTCTTATGAGGAGAGGTTAAGGGAACTCAACCTGATGACACTAGAGGACAGGAGGGACAGGGGGGACATAATAACAACATATAAAATACTGAGAGGAATTGACAAGGTGGACAGGACTCGAATGTTTCAGATGAGATACAGGAACAAGGGGCCACAATTGGAAGCTGAAAACCCAGATGAGTCATAGGGATGTTGAGAAGTATTTCTTTAGCCTTAGAGTTGTCAGGAAGTGGAATAATCTGGAGAGTTAAGTAGTGGAAGCAAGTTCCATACATAGCTTTAAGAAGAGGTATGATAAAGCTCATGGAGCAGGGAGAGAATGAATTAGTATCGACCAGTGAAAGGCGGAGACCAGGAGCTATGAATCGACCCCTGCAACCACATATAGGTGAGTACACACACGCACCACACACACACACAAACACACCCACACACACACACACACACACACACACGCACACACACCAGGAGCTGAGTCTCGACCCCTGCAACCACAATTAGGTGAGTACCACACACACACCACACACGCACACACACACACGCACACACACACACACACACGACACACACCACACACACACACGTACACAGAGGAGCATCTCAGAGACCAATCACATCCATGTCGCCCGAAACACAATATTTTTCCCAGCTTCGAAGTAGGATCTAGCCGGAGCAGTTTTCAGATAGTTTCCTTCACGAAGACGTTGGTTGCAATTCATCCATCAGGGCGGAATGCTCATTCTTCAGCGCCAGTTTCGTTGCTCTTCGCCCCGTCTCACTAGTTATCGCCTCCCGAGCGATGGCTAGAGCACACAGGAGACTGTTTATGTGTCATGGGTCGCTATTGAACTGGTAGACAGTGTGCTCTGACGGGAACTTGGTATAGTATGTTAGACATATGTACACACAGTGACGAACACAGACACACACACACACACACACACACACACACACACGGGTAAGAAGAGAAGCTAAGAGACAATCTGAGAATGACAAAGCATCGAGAGCGTAATTTAAACCAAAGTTGCTATACAGTCATATCAGAAGACAACGCACACACACATATATAGGTGAGTACACACACACACACACACACACACACACACTCATATAGGTATACACACACACACACACACACACGGTGGATACAGAAAGGATGTTCCAGATAGGGGACGCAGAAACAAGGGGTCACAATTGGAAGTTGAAGACTCAGATGAGTCAAAGGGATGTTAAGAAGTATTTCTTCAGCCACAGAGTAGTCAGGAAGTGGAATAGTCTAGCAAGTGATGTAGTGGAGGCAGGAGCCATACATAGCTTTAAGACGAGGTATGATAAAGCTCATGGAGCAGGGAGAGAGGGTACCCAGTAGCGATCAGTGAAGAGGCGGGGCCAGGAGCTGAGTATCGACCCCTGCAACCACAATTAGGTGAGTGCACACACACGCGCGCTCGCGCGTGAGTCAGCCAGCCAGAACGATAAGCAGTGGAACTCCCAGCTCGGGAATTTTAAACATGAGGATTTTCTTGCAGTTTAATTTAGGAGAGAGAGAAACGTCGGGTGGTGTCTCCAGTATAAAATTCAAAGGAAAAGAAAACCATGTTACATATTGTGTGTGCGTGTGTGTACTCACCTAGTTGTGGTTGGAGGGGTCGAGGCATAGCTCCTGGCCCCGATGTGTGTGTGTATAGTAATTCTGGTTTAGACATCACTCAGGATACTTTGTCATTCTCACAGTGTCTCAGCCTCTCTCCTTACTCGTGTGTGTTCGTCTCTGGTTATTCTTCTTGCTTCATCATTTCTTAATGTTCTCTGCCTTCATTATTTTTATTTATATCCTTATTAATTTTATATATTTTGGGTCAGTCTTAGCATGTTTAGTTTGTGATAATATCTTTAAAAAATGCATTACTTCTAAAGTAACTTTTTCTATTGCGTTTCTGACAACAGTTTTTCTCGCTGGTTAATTGTAGTCTTTGTTTTTGTCGTTACTAAGTGTGCTAAATAACTCTATATTTCTACTTTTTAACAATGAGTACTGTCCCATATTTATTTTCTAGTCAATATTTAGATTTCTTAGCTCCGATAACATGTTGATGGTCACAGTTACAAAATCTCTGTTAAAATTATCATGTAAATAATCATTTTAACAGACTGGCAAAAGCAGACTTAAACCATTGGATCTGCCAGAATTCAACTGCCATGCTTAATAACGCGAGAGATTTTAATCGTCCTCACCACTGGTTAAAAACTAATATTTTTTATTTAACATGAAAATCATTGGTAGAACGAAATACAAAAAGTATAAAAAATACGAGTTATTATAAACCGTGTTTCAGTCCATATCTTTATATTCTATAGTACATATCTTCATAGTTATTGATATATGTGTGAAGGTTTATATTGATCTGACAGCCCCATCACACAGTCAGGTGATGAAATTACCTAGTTGAACACGGTTTATATATATATATATATATATATATATATATATATATATATATATATATATATATATATATATATATATATATATATATATATATGAGAGAGAGAAATTGTGTATGTCTCTAGAGATCTCACGCTTGATTACGTCTTAGAATTGAGCAAGAAGCCTGAGTAAAAGTTGCTGGAGAGAGAGAGGGATGGTAAGGTAGGTGGTGGAAGGGGGTTGCCCGTGGTGATAGGAAGGGGCAGGAAGGGAAAATGAGAGAGAATACTACTACTGCCATTACTTCCACTACTACTACTATTACTTTTACTACCACTACTACTGCCATTACTTCTACTACTACCAGTACTAGAGATCCGTATATACTGAGGAAGCAGAAATAAATATCTGCCGTCATTTTGAAATGAAACACAAAAACAAATGAATAAAATCAAGAATTCCAATTTTGTTGATGGCAAGAAATTGGACAAGTATCTTCACCAGGTGCCAGATCAACCAGGCTGTGATGGATATGTGGGTCGACGGACCACCAGCAGCAACATATGGTTGAACAAGCAAACACCAGACGAGTCTGGCCTATGGCCGGGCTCTGGGAGTAGAAAAACTTTCGGAACTCATCAGAGGTATAAAGAACAATTTTGAGACCTTGAAAATGTAAAGTAATACTTTTTTGTAACGATAATGATGATGATAATTTAGGTATTAAATAATGATAAAATGAATAATAGGGTTGGTTATGATGGGTATATTATGTTGAAAATTAGACACATATGCAACATATCAGTGGCTTTATCAATACAACATCCAGTAGCTTTATCAATACAAAATCTAGGACATAATTTGAAGACAGTAGAACTATATACAAAAGATGAGGTAATCAGTGCCTCAGTCTTGGAGTTGGTGTAAAGAGCTGAGGCACTGATTACCTTATCTTTTGTATATAGTTCTACTGTCTTCAAATTATGTCCTAGATTTTGTATTGATAAAGCCACTGGATGGCGAACGTCTACACTAAAGATACCCAGATGTTACATGTGTCTAATTTTTATCTTGTCGGTATTGTATACCATTCATGTACATATATTATGTTACTGAAAGACGGGTCACATAATTCCTTCCTGTATATTACATATTGAATGTTTGTTACGTTGTTATATTTCACAAATATCCCGCATATAGAAGAATGTAATTTATGACGATATTTTGGTCCGACTTTGATCATTTATAAGTCACACTAACACAAGAGGTGAGGGAGCCAGTATGTATAGGAGGGGGAAAGGTGGACCGAAACGTCGTATATGCGGGTTATGTGTATTGTTCCAGTCACAGTACTGTGCCTTTTTATTCCTCTTAGATGTATTAAATCCTAAACTAATAAGAATTATGTATGTTTCAAATTTATCCGCATCTCTAACAGATTTAATGTGCCTCGACTCCTCTTCATTAAAACACTGCAGAATTATTTTTCGAAAATAATTTAGATACAATAAAGTATGGAATAAGTTGGCTACAAAAGTGCGTGAGCCAAGAAGACGTATGATCAGCCAGTTTCACCAGCTCTTGGCTTATGTCTCAATTAAAATTGTCTAAAAAATTATTTTGATGATTTTTTCACTGAAAATTATGAGTAAAAATTCTTGACGGTGATAAGTTGGAAGCAGACACATGAGTCAAGAAGAGGAGGATGAATCAAGAAGAGGAGGATGAGTCAAGAAGAACAGTGTGTTTACTGAGGTATGCTGAGTACAGTAGTGATATATGTGTTAGTTACAATTTTGTCAAAGGCACTTGTCGATAAGACACTTGACCTGTCCGGTGTTTATATGTATGTTAGACTGTATTATATGTAATGTTACGTAGAAATATTGTTATTCTTCTGAAATAATGTTTATTGATTCACTGGCTACTGCAATTACTAATGCTACCGCTACTACTGCTGCTACTATTACTACTAATACTACCCTATTACTAGTACTTCTAGTACAACTACCACCACTACTAAAACCAATACTGTAATAAGAATACTACTACTCTTATTACCATTGCGACTACTGATTACTACTAATACTACATTCAATAATAATAATAATTATAATAATAATAATACAAATTATTATAATACCAACATCTTCAACAGATATTAATCTACAACAAGGATAAAGTAGAGAGTAGATAAATTTAAATGGTGAAAAAGTGAGAAATTTGAAAACGAGAAATGGAAGACAAATAAGAAGGATCAGAGAAGAGAAAGAAAAGATGCAAACGTAACTAAAGAATATGAGATGGAAACATAGGATATAAATAAAGAGGTGAAGAGTGGTGGCAGATGAAAGTCTGGTGATGAGAAAGATGCAATAAAGCAGAGGAATAAAAACGGAGATCAGAAGAGGTGAGGAGCACGATGGGAAAATAATCGAGGTAATAAAGGAGAATAAAAAGGATGGAAGGCTGAGTAGGGTACTAGAGAAGGCTGAGGACGGGGAATCAAATGAAGGAAGAGACGGAAAGAAGTGTTAGAGAAAGTGGAATGAAGGAGACACAGAAGTGTTAGAGAAAATGGAATGAAGGAGACACAGAAGTGTTAGAGAAAGTGGAATGAAGGAGACACAGAAGGTTGTTAGAGAAAAGTGGAAATGGAGAAGGAGACACAGAAGTGTTAGAGAAAGTGGAATGAAGGAGACACAGAAGTGTTAGAGAAAGTGGAATGAAGGAGACACAGAAGTGTTAGAGAAAGTGGAATGAAGGAGACACAGAAGTGTTAGAGAAAGTGGAATAAAGGAGATACAGAAGTGTTACAGAAAGTGGAACGAAGGAGACACAGAAGTGTTAGAGAAAGTGGAATGAAGGAGACACAGAAGAATGAAGGAAACAAGCATGTGGAATGATGGAAGACATCATAAGAGATACTTTTACCAACGTACACATTTTCACAAAGCAGTAACTTTAAGGATTTCTCTCCATTATTACTGTGACAAAAATATATTTATATATTTCGAATATGAAGAAAATAAAGTGAGAAGTTTACGAAATTTGCTGCAGTGTATTCTGCGAGTGATGGTATGGTGATTGTTGTTGCCTGGTGATTGTTGTTGCCTGGTGATTGTTGTTATCGTATGGTGATTGTTGTTGTTGTTTGGTGATTGTTGTTGTGTTGTTGCTGTTCCCTGGTAATTGTTACTCAAGGGTGATTGTTATTCCAGTGTGTGTGTGTGTGTGTGTGTGTGTGTGTGTGTGTGTGGCGCTGAGGCTGACAGACGTCAGCACAAACTGACACATTCTGTGTGTAACTGTCATACAGAATAGTGTAGCAGCACACTGCGGATGTATCCAATTTTCCTTATACAAAAAAAACGTTAGCTGTATGACCCTTGTGGGTTTAGAGCTTTTTGAGAATAAGAGTCACAAGGAACAGAGTATGGGGTGTGCTGTATGACACTTACAGGTTTAGTGCTCCATTACGAATATCATAATAACAACAACGATGATAATGATGATAATAGCAATAATAATAATAATAATAACAAATTTAATAATAATAATAACAAATTTAATAATAATAATAATAATAATAATAACAAATTTAATAATAATAATAATAATAATAATAATAATCCCGGGCCACGAGAGTGTCATTGTCAACTTTCATGGTCCGGATATAATTACCTACAATATAAGGTCATATTTTGTTCAGGAAAGTGAGTGTTTATATTGAACGCGGCGCCACAATAGAGCATTTAGATTTCATTTTAGATAACACTCGATGTTATGTTTTTAAACGGCGGAATTTTACGGATCAGTTGGAATTGCGCTTTTTTCAGGTGTGTGGTGCGAAGCTGAATGTAAATAAGGTGATAAAATTGATTGTTTTTAATTTGAGGGTTTTAAACGTATTATTGGACGCCTGATATATTGCTTCATATGCATCATAATATATATATATATATATATATATATATATATATATATATATATATATATATAAAGACTGCATTTTTGTGTGTAATTACTATTAATATACTTATCATAATTTTGATTACATTCTTCCACTACTCTATCTAAAAAAAAAAAATAATCGCGGTATCCCTCAGGTCCCATTATTTCTTAATTCACCTCTGTGGAGTCTTCTTTAGCCCTGTTAAAAAAGAAAACTGCTTTAGATATTCTTTTATAGGTTCTTATCATATTTCTTTTCTTCCTATCAGCCATCTTGACCACCATATTATTTTGCTCTCAGATCCATTATTTTTTTTACCTCTTCTCTGATGCTTCTTTGCTACAGTATCCACCACATTGCTGCTGCATAGTTTAATTTTGGTTTAGTATACGAAGAAATCAGTTTTTTTCTGAATTTTTCCATAAATATACTTCAGAGTTATTTTATAGTCAGTGCAGCATAGGAGTTTTTTTGATAATTTGATTTATGTTGAATTTCTGGTGACTTAGTTTAATATAGTCAGTGTTTGATACTCACAAAATTCTGTAACACAATCTATATTTCTTTATGTGATATACTTGTGACCAGTTTCGAGAGTTTTTCTACTCTCGTAGCTTTGCCAAGGGCCAGGCAACTCTGGTGCTTGAATGGTCAATCAGGTTGTTGCTGTTGGTAGCCCGCATGTTCATCACAGCCTGGTTGGTCTGGCACTTGGCTGAGAAAATGGTCGAGTTTCCCCTTGAAGACTTCTACACTTGCCCCAACAGTGTTTCTGATATCTTCCGGTGGAATGAATACTTTCGACCTGTTAGTTAATACATTGTTGTGTTATTGTAGCCACGACACCCACGCTCTTCACCAGCTTTACGTTACACTTCCTCCAATATCTATCACTCCAGTACTTTCTTATGGTACTGTGTAAGTTTGAGACCCGAATTTCGTTTTTTTCACATTTCCACTTCATGGAATTTTTCAGTATTAAATTCCAGCATTCATTTGTTATCTTTGTTCAATATATCCAGGTCATCTTGTGAAGATTAAAAGTTTATATGAGAGTAACATGAAGTGTCAGGAAGGTAATATTCATGAAGGAATTCATGGAAATTTGCTAGCTGAACTTGAGTCTGAAGGAATATAATAATGCACTGCGCTTATGTTACTTCAGAATACAATCACAGTACATCATATTCTGAAGGATGGGTGGGGATGTTACTGTTCAAACTGTTATTTAAATTGTCACATCTGCAAGTCTTGTGCAAGACAGCTATTGACTGACTGAGTCAGAGTATATCTTATTGACTGAGTCAGAGTATATCTTATTGACTGAGTCAGAGTATATCTTATTGACTGAGTCAGAGTATATCTTATTGACTGAGTCAGAGTATATCTTATTGACTGAGTCAGAGTATATCTTATTGACTGAGTGAGAGTATATCTTATTGACTGAGTGAGAGTATATCTTATTGACTGAGTGAGAGTATATCTTATTGACTGAGTGAGAGTATATCTTATTGACTGAGTGAGAGTATATCTTATTGACTGAGTGAGAGTATATCTTATTGACTGAGTCAGAGTATATCTTATTGACTGAGTGAGAATATATCTTATTGACTGAGTGAGAGTATATCTTATTGACTGAGTGAGAGTATATCTTATTGACTGAGTGAGAGTATATCTTACTGACTGAGTCAGAGTATATCTTACTGACTGAGTCAGAGTATATCTTACTGACTGAGTCAGAGTATATCTTATTGACTGAGTCAGAGTATATCTTAGTGACTGAGTCAGAGTATATCTTATTGACTGAGTCAGAGTATATCTTATTGACTGAGTCAGAGTATATCTTATTGACTGAGTCAGAGTATATCTTATTGACTGAGTCAGAGTATATCTTATTGACTGAGTCAGAGTATATCTTATTGACTGAGTCAGAGTATATCTTATTGACTGAGTCAGAGTATATCTTATTGACTGAGTCAGAGTATATCTTATTGACTGAGTGAGAGTATATCTTATTGACTGAGTGAGAGTATATCTTATTGACTGAGTGAGAGTATATCTTATTGACTGAGTCAGAGTATATCTTATTGACTGAGTGAGAATATATCTTATTGACTGAGTGAGAGTATATCTTATTGACTGAGTGAGAGTATATCTTATTGACTGAGTGAGAGTATATCTTATTGACTGAGTCAGAGTATATCTTACTGACTGAGTCAGAGTATATCTTATTGACTGAGTCAGAGTATATCTTATTGACTGAGTCAGAGTATATCTTATTGACTGAGTCAGAGTATATCTTATTGACTGAGTCAGAGTATATCTTATTGACTGAGTCAGAGTATATCTTATTGACTGAGTCAGAGTATATCTTATTGACTGAGTCAGAGTATATCTTATTGACTGAGTCAGAGTATATCTTATTGACTGAGTCAGAGTATATCTTATTGACTGAGTCAGAGTATATCTTATTGACTGAGTCAGAGTATATCTTATTGACTGAGTCAGAGTATATCTTATTGACTGAGTCAGAGTATATCTTATTGACTGAGTCAGAGTATATCTTATTGACTGAGTCAGAGTATATCTTATTGACTGAGTCAGAGTATATCTTATTGACTGAGTCAGAGTATATCTTATTGACTGAGTCAGAGTATATCTTATTTCATTTGTTTTTTGTGTGACGAGAGACGATTTATAAAGTCAAATGGTATACTGTATTAGTCAATTAGCAAGAACTCATTTAAAATTAAGTCCTTTCTAAAATTTTCTCTTATACGTTTAAAGATATATTTTTTTTCATTTGTTAATGTAAAAATTAATAATTTTGTACCATAAGAACCTTAGAAAACTTACCTAACCTTATTATACCAAGCGCAATTTAATTTAGCCTAATCCAACTAAATATATTTTAGATAAGTTTACAATAATTTAATAACAAACAACACACAATTAAATATATTTTTTCGTTAGTTTCAGAATGATTTTTGCGAAATTATTGCATACACAAATTTTTGCTTGTCTTATTCGGGAATAAGAGCGTTGCTATTTAAGCAAAAATCGCAAGTTTTACCTATTCGTTACGACGTAGACATCCTATATATATATATATATATATATATATATATATATATATATATATATAAAAGGCTTCAAGGAAGAATATTTTGATTTCTTCCTGAAGCCATTTGAATATTCCACTTTCCCTACCACCCCATCTTTTCATTTTTTTTACCAATAGGTATACTTTATTACATATTATGGTACAAAAGATTTAAGAGATACATTGTTGATATAAAGATGGCATATACAGTACACGAGGTGAGAGATACATGTCTAGTACATATTGTTACATGTTTGTCACTGATTATAATGCGAAAATCTCATCAAGCTCCTCAGAGCTGGGGCGCGTGCCCAAAATGCAGCATGCAATACCCCTCTGAACAGCAGCGCTGAGTCGCTGGAACAGAAAACTAGCTGCCCTAGGATCCCTAGTTACCCTGTTGAGTCTTTTGCCCAGCTCCTTGAAGAACTTAGATGCACTCTTTTCCCATGAGCCAAGGGTCTCCGAGCCTATGGGAACCAACATATAATGATGGGCAAGTTCTCCATATTTTCTCGACTTTTGGGACTCCCTGAAGGTGGCAGCTGCCCCTCCTTACTCCCCGGTGTATTGGAGATAGGTAGTCCCACACCACCTGCTTACCGTCTGGTCCAGGCTTGAAAGGTGATACCATCTGGACGCTTTTGGCTGCCATCAAATCTGCATAGTTGGGGTGGCTCCCATATATATATATATATATATATATATATATATATATATATATATATATATATATATATATATATTGTGTGTGTGTGTGTGTGTGTGTGTGTGTGTGTGTTTTGGTGTGTTATTATATATACATATACATACACACACACACTAAGGACAAGGTAAAATAGGTGATGTGTGTGTGTGTGTGTGTGTGTTGGTACCAACACCACCAGCTAGGTGGGGGCTCAATGCACCCAGAGCCCAGCTGTTATCACTGCAATGCACGACTAATCTCCATTACGGTTTAGGTCTCATTGATTTTTTTTAGCGGGGGAGAATCACTAGAAATGAGAATTTTTCCGCTGGCCGCGCGATCCTTTTATCCTGTGAATTAGTGTAGGGCAAATAGTGCGCGCTGGATCAAAAGGTTCGCTAGTCCATCTGTTTCTGTTTTATAGAGTGGTGAGGGTGGGGGACGGGGGAGGGAGAGCAGGAAATGAGGAAGAGGGAGGAGGTGAGGGGAGAGGAAGTAGGAAAGAGAGAGGGATGGTACGAGAGGGAAAGAGAGAATGGAGGGTCATTAATGGATGATTCCAACACTACCCTTTTCAGCTCATTAGCAGGTGTCCTCTGTATCAGGCGGCTAATGACCATGATTAGAGCTTTGATTAATTAACCTTAATTAACCTTTCAGTTTTCCGCTGAAATTTTTTTGTGTACTCTGATATCGCGTAAACCGAGATTATATATATATATATATATATATATATATATATATATATATATATATATATATATATATATATATATATATATATATATATATATATGTCGTGCCGATTAGGTAAAACTTGAGATTTTGGCTTAAATAGCAACGCTCACCTTGCCATATAAGACAAGTGAAAATTTGTGTATGCAATAATTTCGCCAAAATCATTCTGAACATAACGAAAAAAATATATTTCATTGTATTTGTTTATTATTAAATTAATGTTAACGTATCTAAAATATATTTAGTTGGGTTAGGCTAAATTAAATTGCGCTTGTTGTAATAAGGTTAGGTAGGTTTTCAAAGTTTCTCTTGGTACAAAATTATAAATTCTTACATTAACATAAATGAAAAAAATATATCTTTAAACCTATAAGAGAAAATTTTAGAAAGGACTTAGTTTTAGATAAGTTCTTGCTAATTGACCAGTTTTACCTAATCGGCACGATATATATATATATATATATATATATATATATATATATATATATATATATATTTAATCAGGTTAAAGGTAAGAATAATTAAAGAGAACAATATAAATATGTTGGCAGACGCTATAAGATGACAGGTAGAGTGAAGTTGTCAACCTCAACTCCGTGTGGTGAAGAGTAACTGGCCACCACCTAAGTGGTGTGGGCTCCTGCATGAATATGGTCTCCAGTGGCAAAGTAAATGCTTGGTTACCCAGTCATTCTTCTGAATGACTTACTCAGGTGGTCAGCAACTCCAGACCCGAGTTGGCTTTTTGTCTAATACACGTATACTGATATATTATACACGTATACTGATATATTATACACGTATACTGATATATTATACACGTATACCAATATACGATACACGTATACCGATATACGATACGCGTATACCGATATACGATACACGTATACCAATATACGATACACATACCGATATACTACACAACTGTAAACAGTCATGGATGGAATCTTTGTACCTAGAGAACCTGCGCAGTGTTAAATTATTCCTCAGTACAGCCAGCGCAGAAAACACCGTAGATAAAATTCTTTAAGTAATTTATGTAATTTAGTATTTTTGTATAATAACAATTACTACCAATCAATGGTATTATTTTAATCCCCATTTTAGGTCTTAAAATATTCTTGACTGGTGATGAACAGCTAGCACTCTTAATGCCTCTAGTGTAGTCGTTATGCTTTAAACTCAACCAAACAATCAATCATTTCCTAAGTCAGTTATATATATATGGATGTTGATCATAACTATTTAGAAGATCAGCTAAATACATGAAAACGTCCTCCAGGCCATACATGTAAACAGTGTTGTGTCAGCAAGATAGAGTTGTCACAACACTGCTGTGCTGATAGTGAGTAGCTAACACTGGTCACAACACTGCTGTGCTGATGGTGAGTAGCTAACACTGGTTACAACACTGCTGTGCTGATGGTGAGTAGCTAACACTGGTTACAACACTGCTGTGCTGATAGTGAGTAGCTAACACTGGTTACAACACTGCTGTGCTGATGGTGAGTAGCTAATACTGGTTACAACACTGCTGTGCTGATGGTGAGTAGCTAATACTGGTTACAACACTGCTGTGCTGATGGTGAGTAGCTAACACTGGTTACAACACTGCTGTGCTAATAGTGAGTAGCTAACACTGGTTACAACACTGCTGTGCTGATGGTGAGTAGCTAATACTGGTTACAACACTGCTGTGCTGATGGTGAGTAGCTAATACTGGTTACAACACTGCTGTGCTGATGGTGAGTAGCTAATACTGGTTACAACACTGCTGTGCTGATGGGGAGTAGCTAATACTGGTTACAACACTGCTGTGCTGATGGTGAGTAGCTAATACTGGTTACAACACTGCTGTGCTGATGGTGAGTAGCTAACACTGGTTACAACACTGCTGTGCTGATGGTGAGTAGCTAATACTGGTTACAACACTGCTGTGCTGATGGTGAGTAGCTAATACTGGTTACAACACTGCTGTGCTGATGGTGAGTAGCTAACACTGGTTACAACACTGCTGTGCTGATGGTGAGTAGCTAATACTGGTTACAACACTGCTGTGCTGATGGTGAGTAGCTAACACTGGTTACAACACTGCTGTGCTGATGGTGAGTAGCTAATACTGGTTACAACACTGCTGTGCTGATGGTGAGTAGCTAATACTGGTTACAACACTGCTGTGCTGATGGTGAGTAGCTAATACTGGTTACAACACTGCTGTGCTGATGGTGAGTAGCTAATACTGGTCACAACACTGCTGTGCTGATGGTGAGTAGCTAATACTGGTTACAACACTGCTGTGCTGATAGTGAGTAGCTAACACTGGTTACAACACTGCTGTGCTGATAGTGAGTAGCTAACACTGGTTACAACACTGCTGTGCTGATGGTGAGTAGCTAACACTGGTTACAACACTGCTGTGCTGATGGTGAGTAGCTAACACTGGTTACAACACTGCTGTGCTGATGGCGAGTAGCTAACACTGGTTACAACACTGCTGTGCTGATGGTGAGTAGCTAACACTGGTTACAACACTGCTGTGCTGATGGTGAGTAGCTAACACTGGTTACAACACTGCTGTGCTGATAGTGAGTAGCTAACACTGGTTACAACACTGCTGTGCTGATAGTGAGTAGCTAATACTGGTTACAACACTGCTGTGCTGATGGGGAGTAGCTAATACTGGTTACAACACTGCTGTGCTGATGGTGAGTAGCTAACACTGGTTACAACACTGCTGTGCTGATGGTGAGTAGCTAATACTGGTTACATCACTGCTGTGCTGATGGTGAGTAGCTAATACTGGTTACAACACTGCTGTGCTGATAGTGAGTAGCTAACACTGGTTACAACACTGCTGTGCTGATGGTGAGTAGCTAACACTGGTTACAACACTGCTGTGCTGATGGTGAGTAGCTAATACTGGTTACAACACTGCTGTGCTGATGGTGAGTAGCTAATACTGGTTACAACACTGCTGTGCTGATGGTGAGTAGCTAATACTGGTTACATCACTGCTGTGCTGATGGTGAGTAGCTAATACTGGTTACATCACTGCTGTGCTGATGGTGAGTAGCTAATACTGGTTACAACACTGCTGTGCTGATAGTGAGTAGCTAACACTGGTTACAACACTGCTGTGCTGATGGTGAGTAGCTAACACTGGTTACAACACTGATGTGCTGATGGTGAGTAGCTAACACTGGTTACAACACTGCTGTGCTGATGGTGAGTAGCTAATACTGGTTACATCACTGCTGTGCTGATGGTGAGTAGCTAATACTGGTTACAACACTGCTGTGCTGATGGTGAGTAGCTAATACTGGTTACAACACTGCTGTGCTGATGGGGAGTAGCTAATACTGGTTACAACACTGCTGTGCTGATGGTGAGTAGCTAATACTGGTTACAACACTGCTGTGCTGATGGTGAGTAGTTGAAAGTTGTTACAATAATTCTGTGGTGATAGACAGCTGTCACAGTGTTGTGGTAATGTTTTACAGCTGACATCTGTCACAGTGTTGTAGTAATGTTTTACAGCTGACAGCTGTCACAGTGTTGTAGTAATGTTTTACAGCTGACAGTTGTCACAGTGTTGTAGTAATGTTTTACAGCTGACAGTTGTCACAGTGTTGTGGTAATGTTTTACAGCTGACAGCTGTCACAGTGTTGTGGTAATGTTTTACAGCTGACAGCTGTCACAGTGTTGTGGTAATGTTTTACAGCTGACAGCTGTCACAGTGTTGTGGTAATGTTTTACAGCTGACACAGTGTTGTGGTAATGTTTTACAGCTGACAGCTGACACAGTGTTGTGGTAATGATTTACAGCTGACAGCTGACACAGTGTTGTGGTAATGTTTTACAGCTGATGGTTTTCACAGTGTTGCGGTGATGATGGGAGGCTGACAGTTGTCACAATGTTGTGGTGAAAGAAGGCTGACAGTTATCACAGTGTTGTAGAGATGAGGGATGGTTGACATTTGTCACAGTGTTGTTGTGATGATAGATGACTGACAGCTGTCACAGAGATGTGGTAATGTTTTACTGGCTGACAGCTGCCACTCCACCATCAATCCACTACACACTAAAACAAATCTCAGCTAATTTAAAACAGAGCTGCTCGACCCAGCTGTCAACTGTGAACCACGGAGGGTAATTAATGTTTTTGGTGATCAAGAGGTCAAGTGGAGGTTAAGTGGTCACATGGAGGTCAAGTGAAGGTCACATGGAGGTCAAGTGAAGGTCACATGGAGGTCAAGTGGAGGTCACATGGAGGTCAAGTGGAGGTCACATGGAGGTCAAGTGGAGGTCACATGGTGGTCAAGTGGAGGTCACATGGTGGTCAAGTGGAGGTCACATGGTGGTTACGTGGAGGTAAAGTGGAGGTCAAGTGGAGGTCACATGGAGGTCAAGTGGAGGTCAAGTGGAGGCCAAGTGGAGGTCAAGTGGAGGTCACATGGAGGTCAAGTGGAGGTCACATGGAGGTCAAGTGGAGGTCAGCCAGTGAGAAATATCTCAGATATAAATCTTAATATTTTCTTAACCTAAGAATGAGAATATCTTTGAGAAGAATGTAATGTATTAGCAATATTTCCCGAATTTTAATATTGTGAGGGATAATATCCAATTGCTGAAAGCATTCAAGGCCGTACATGTGTACACACACACGGACATGCGTACACACGCACACAGACATGTGTACACATACGCACACGGACATGTGTATACACGCAAGGATGCACGCGCAGAGTGGTCGGGAAGTGGAATAGTTTAGGAAGTGATGTAGTGGAGGCAGGCTCCATACATAGCTTTAAGAAGAGGTATGATAAAGCTCATGGCGCAGGGAGTGAGACCCAGTAGCGGCCAGTGAAGAGGCGGGGCCAGGAGCTATGAATCGACCCCTGCAACCACAACTAGGTGAGTACACATGCCTCTCCCTGTCTGACTTGCTCTTCCACTCTATCGCCTTCCCTTCACACACACACACACACACACACACACACACACACACACACACACTTCCCCCTCCCCGTCCCCCTTCCCCCCCCCCCCACCTCCCGCTACCGCCTAAGCCCAGAATTGCCACAATTTGTCGTTCATCACGTCGTGGTCGTCGTCTGAGCGAGATAATCCCGCTTCAGTCCGGCTTTCTGCCTGAAAAGCTTTTTCCTCTCCCGGAGTCTTTTCAGGCGAGGGCGCTCGAAATAGCCGATGGTTCTTGAGAAGGTTCAACTATTCCCATAATGCCGAGCCGCCACACACCCCAAAATTCACCGCACCGAATTCGCAAGGGAAAAAAATGGTATTAAAATTTCCTCTCGGAGTTTCTGGCGTCAGGGTTGGTATTGGTGGTGGGTGATGGTGGTAGTTGATAGTGGTGGCTGGTGGTGGTGGTTGATGGTGATGGTGATTGGGGGGGTCTCTATTTCAATTATAATATATATAATATAATATATATATATATATATATATATATATATATATATATATATATATATATATATATATATCGTATTGTAACTACTAACGAGTGGTATTTAATCAATAACAACACTGCGACTAGCCGGGGGATCGAACCCGTGTTTTTTTAGCCCGCCTCATGGTGAGCGATGATGTGATGATGAGACGAATTCAATCGGACGAGGACAAGTCAGAACTACAAAGGGATCTGGACAGGCTGAAGGCCTGGTCCAGCAGCTGGCTCCTGGAGTTCAACCCCATCAAGTGCAAAGTCATGAAGATTAGGGTAGGGCAAAGAAGATCGCAGACGGAGTACAGTCTAGGGAGCCAGAGACTACAACCCTCACTCAAGGAAAAGGATCTTGGGGTGAGTATAACACCAGGCACATCTCCTGAGGCGCACATCAACCAAATAACTGTTGCAGCATACGGGCGCCTAGCAAACCTAAGAACAGCATTCCGACATCTTAATAAGGAATCGTTCAGGACCCTGTACACTGTGTACGTTACGCCCATACTGGAGTATGCAGCACCAGTTTGGAACCCACACCTAGCCAAGCACCTAAGGAAACTAAAGAAAGTGCAGAGGTTTGCAACAAGACTAGTCCCAGAGCTAAGGGACATGCCCTACGAGAAGAGGTTAAGGGAAATCGACCTAACGACACTGGAGGACAGGAGAGATAGGGGGGATATGATAACGATATATAAAATACTGAGAGGAATCTACAAGGTCGACAGAAACAGGATGCTCCAGAGATGGGACACAGCAACAAGGGGTCACAGTTGGAAGTTGAAGACTCAGATGAATCACAGGGATGTTAGGAAGTATTTCTTCAGTCACAGAGTGGTCAGGAAGTGGAATAGTCTGGGAAGTGATGTAGTGGAGGTAGGATCCATACATAGCTTTAAGAAGAGGTATGATAAAGCTCATGGAGCAGGAAGAGTGACCTAGTAGCGACCAGTGAAAAGGGGGGGCTAGGAGCTTTGAATCGACCCCTGCAACCACAACTAGGTGAGTACATATATATATATATATATATATATATATATATATATATATATATATATATATATATATATATATATATATATATATATATATATATATATATATGTATATATATATATTACAAAAAATACACATACGTAAACTTAACTTTACATTTACATGGATACAGGTATTTACATCAATATTACTACACACAAGCCAGCACTGTTAGGTACATCAATTCATTAACACATCAGAACATACACACTCCTACATACATAGGAGCATACATCAATAAACGCATCATGAAACGTCAATATCAACATCCCTATATACAAAGAAGCATCAATCTTTGCACACATCTGGGCAGACACATCATTCCATCAACACACCCCAGCAGACACACATCAGTCCAACACACCCCAGCAGACACACACCAGTCCATCAACACACCCCAGCAGACACACACCAGTCCATCAACACACCCCAGCAGACACACACCAGTCCATCAACACACCCCAGCAGACATCAGTCCATCAACACACCCGAGCAGACACACATCAGTCCATCAACACACCCCAACAGACACACATCAGTTCATCAACACACCCCAGCAGACAGACGTCAGTCCATCAACACACCCCAGCAGACAGACGTCCATCAACACACCCGAGCAGACACACATCAGGCCATCAACACACCCCAGCAGACAGACGTCAGTCCATCAACACACCCGAGCAGACACACATCAGGCCATCAACACACCCGAGCAGACACACATCAGTCTATCAACACACCCCAGCAGACACACATCAGTTCATCAACACACCCCAGCAGACACACATCAGTTCATCAACACACACCAGCAGACATCAACACACCAGAGCAGACACCCACCCAATAGCTGGTCGCCAGCAAAACACATACATATGTATCACAAGTGGTCTCGACGTTAATACCTATCTCGCTTAATATTCATAGTCATTCCTTATATGATGAATCTTAAGCGACAGTAAGGCCTTCACGAACCCCTGGCGACGCTGTCTTCAACACGCTTATATATGTGGAAATTCTTGAGGGGAGGGGAGGGAGAGGGGATGGAGGGGAGATGATGGAAGGGGAGGGAGGAAAAAGGGAGGAGAAAGGGGAGAAGAAGAAACTGACTGGGAAGCAACACTACAACTGATCTTGTTACTTTATGTTTCCCTGTTTATTTTTGTTTGTGTTGGACTGATAAAGCCTCTGATGGGCGAAACGTTTCCTTAAGCAAGTTACGTAGCGCTGGCCACAGGAACCTAGTACTATGTGGTAAGAGACAAATGCAGTATAACGCGATCCTTTACTGATGATATCTCGCCCATACAGTGGGCGAAATGTCACATATATGGATGAAAGATCATGAAAGTGCTTGGAATAATAGTATTTTTCACTGTGGTTATGTTACGCCCCCTAGAAGGGGCACAATGTATATAATGTATATTTGATGTATATTATCTTTCATATAATTTTATATAGCTGATATTTTCATTAATAGCTAAAATGAACATATCTTGCTTTATACTATTATTTGACTTGGCTGTCATTAGGTAGAATGTAACATTTACACTTCACTGTGCTCACTGTTTGAGAGTTGTGGTTGGCTGTCAGCATTGGTAAACTGCTTAGTTGACTATCAGCTTGCTTGTTTACCTGCCAGCGTCTCTGCAGTACCAGGGGCGAGTCACGTGATGTCACCTGATGTGAGACCTGTAGTGAGAAATCGCTCTCTCCATAGCTGGTCATCGCTTGACAAGCATGACTCTCTCCATCTGCTCCTAGTCCTGGAAGCATTCCTCTAGTCTCTGTTTGTTCGTTATTTAGACTCTGTTTTGGCAGAGTATGATTTTGCTGGCGAGTCTGAATGTCGGAAACTAATGACATCTTTTTGGTAACTCTGTTCACAGAGCATTGTTCAGACTTAATGGAGTTTTATGACTTTCATGGAGGATCTGCTGATGGTCCTCAGTTAGCGTCGCTATTTTGTCTCCTTGTTCCTGACTCTGTGCTGCTTTGTACATTATTATTTTTCGGCGAATGTTTCGTCACATTGTTCAAGCAAGCTGTTTTGGTTGCCTTGTTGGTCAAGAAGATAGATTATTTGAGAGCATTTACTCAGTCACTGTTTATATCTAAGTCGAGTCTAGTCTTATTGAGACAAACAACTTTGAGCACATGCACACATTTTCACACACCAGACGGTACTTGAGTCGTACTGGTATGAAATGTGCCTTCAGCACTATACTGCTATATGTACAATATAACTTTGCACTACAAGAGAAGTGTTGCAGCTTATATCCTAAATTATATCAAATCCATTTACTTTGATTTTGTCCACTTAGACAACTTTGTTAATAAAGTTTTTATTTCGTTAGTATCCTATCAGTTGCAATCCTAAAGCACTTTTAAAATCTACCTTAATTTTAAAGGATAACTGAACCAGAATACTTTCTGACAAACTGTTACAAAACCAGAAACAGTCTAGATGCTAGAGGGGGATCAATAAATTGATCTTCTAGTATTCTCTGGCAATGTCTATACTTTATAGATATCGCATTTTATAACAGGTTATACTGCATGTACTGCCATATGTGACTTTTTCAAATTTCTTAAAAATATAAGAACGGGATCACCACCTACTACTGCTAGGCCGGAAGTTCTCGCTCGAATGACTATCCACACTATATTTAAAGCTCTCCAAGTTGTTAATGTCAGCGACCCTTCGTGGCAGATTGTTCCATCTATCAACAACCCTTTGTCAAACTAGTACTTAACTGTATTCTTTCTAAATCTGGAATCATTGAAATTGAAACCCTCTAGTTTATTAACCAGCCATGTTTACTCACTCACCTGTAATGAACTTCAACCCAGTATGTTTATCTTGTTTACAAACATAATTAACCTGATTTCTCTGGGCTGATTAACCTGTCATTTTGGCATAACTAACCTGTTCTTGGACATGATTAACCTACCCTCCTTTGCCATGGATAATCTATCCTTGGACATGATTACCCTGACCTTTGATATAATAATAATATATTATTATTATTATTATTATTATTATTAGTACAAACAAAACAGGTAAGTTTCCGTTAAAATTAACAGCTTCCCGTCAAATCTGCTCTTTTTCCCCACCATCTTGGTTCATTTCCCAGATAAAACGGATCATTTCCCGCCAAAATGAATAATTTCCCGCCAAAATGAATAATTTCCCGCCACCGTGGTTCTTTCCCGCCAAAATCATCATGCCGGCCACTCCCTCCTGGAAGACATCAATCACCAGGAGGGTCTGCTGCTCTGGGAGCCGAGGAAGGTGTGAGAACCAGACGCAGGAAGGGTGGAGAATAAAGGAAGAGGAGAGAAGGGAGAAGAGAAAGAGCAGGAGGGAGAAAAGTATAGGACGAAGAGAACATGAATGGAAGAGAGAGAACAAGAACTTAAAGGGAGGCTTCAAGGAAGCAAGGGAGAGCAACGAGTGGAATTTGAGAGACATAAAGCACGAAATAGGAGGAAGAGAGGGAAAGGAAGAGTTGAATGGGACGGAAAGTGGAGAGGGAGAGAGGTGATAAAGCGCAAAAGAAATAAAGAGAGAGAAAAAGAGAGAGGGGGGGGACGAGAAATTGCAGGAAGGTGGGAAATCAAAGGAAAAAACGAATATACAATAACATAGACAGTTGAATGGTTCCGAGAATACTTGAAGTACAGGAGGCAGATAACAACTCGAAGGAGGAAGCTTTAAGCTGGGTAAGTGTGACAGGTGGGGTCCCGCAAGGATCAATACAAGCGTCTATATTATTTTTATATAAATCAACAAACAATTGAGAACGTTCGACTGTTGCATATAACACTTTGAAGACGATCTGAGAATAAACATTCGGTCGGAGGAGAAGAGGAAAGGAGCAGGGAGACTTAGACAATTATCAGCAGCATAGCAGCATTGCGAGACTGGCTAACCCGAGTTATGCTCTATGGTATCTATAAAGTCCTTAAAAACACTCAAAATGTGACATGTCTGGTTAAGCACGTACCACATCTGGTTAAACACGTACCACATCTGGTTAAACACGTACCACATCTGGTTAAACACGTACCGAAACTTGGGAGAGTACAGACGGCACACAATATGAGAGGCTGTAAGAACCTGATGTCTTTGAAATGTGACGAACTAGAGGAGACATAATCATGACGTGGACGATATTTAAATAAAGAAAAATTGGATATCGCAATGGAGAGAGGGATAGGGTAAAGAGGGACAGGCTGTTCGACACAGGGGAGGGGAGATAAGAGGATACAGGTGGAAGTTGAAAATCATTGATAAAATTTGATAACAAAGACATGTACTGTTACATGGAAAATTTATCACTGTCTGCATGAGACTGTTTGCCTCATAGCACGTTGAGTGCAAGGGGTCACTATTAAATGAAGGGCGTGTGATGAAACGTGGACCACCACTCCTGTAGTTCCTTGACTAACTCAAGAGAGCTGAAGAACAGGATGTGGAGCAGTGTGGCAAAGGTCAAGGAAGAGGAAGAACACCAGCAACAGTACCCATCAACCTGTAGTGCCCAGTTCCTCTCAACAAATCCCCATACATTGTTTCACTCATTCATCACCCTTCACACACCCTTCCACATCCCCCACACAAGCACCCAGACTCTCCATGCACCCTTAACACCCCAACACTCCTCTCAAACTCCCCCCTCTTACACCCCCTCCCACACCCTGCCTGAGTCACAAGAGACGCAGCTCAAGATGTTAGTGGTGGAGCCGGCACAGTACAGCTCAACAATACCTGCAATATTTTTCCTCATACCTGGAATGAGCTTCCTTTGAAACAGTGTTTGTTCAGCTTTACATGACCAACACAATAGCAGGTAGGCTATATATTACTCCCTCACTGTTTGCTGGGCTTAATACTCTCATTGTTTGACTACTCTGGCGATGATAGTGCTCATAGTCGCTGCTCTGTTCCTGTGAATGATTCCATGTGGACAAGAGTCGTTAATGCCTGGTTGTGGATGAATGACAAAGTGGCTGCAGGGAAGACTCTTGGAAAAGCTATTCAGGTTGGTTTAACAATTGATTGCTAGAGGTCAACCTGAACAAGGGCAAAGATAAACGGATAGAGGAAGAGAAGACTAGCGATGGTGTATAGCCTAGGGGAGGAAAACTGGCGAAGGAACGTCAGACGTTGCAGAACACACTGTTACTGAGGCAACTTTACATATGTAGAGTTGTATCACGACTTAATAAAGCTCTATATAGAACTAAACGTTGTCCCAATAAAAACCTGAAAATGATGCACAAAGAGAAGAATCTTGGAAAAAAAATATCACGTCAACTACGTCACCGCGCAGGTGTACATTACCTAGCGAGTCTGTGTTCAGATACCTCAACAAGGAAGATTTTAAGAGACTACAATACACACGACATATGTCAGCATGATCTTAGAGTATACAGCGCCAGTATGAATCCCACATCTTGTCAACACATTCATTAACTGGAAAAGGTTTATAGGCTCGCAGGAAGACAAGTTCCAAGGCTGAGGGTGTCACACTGGGAGAGACTAAGGGAACTAATGATAAGAATGTTTGAGGAAGATCAAGGAAAATGTGATTATGGCGCACAGGATTATCAAAGAAACAGAGGATGGATAGGAAAGAAAAAAATGAAAAACTGAAAAATATTTTGGACAAAAATGTGATTGAGAAGGATTGAGTTTGAGAAGGACTTGTCTCCCTTCCCTCCCTCCCTCCCTCCCTCCCTGTTTTCCTCCACTGATGCCTGAATACCTCCCTTCCTCCTCCCACTATGCCTACCTGTCTGCCTTGCTTCCTTTATACCTGCCTGCCTCACTCCTTGCCTGCCTGCCTCGCTCCTTGCCTGCCTGCCTCGCTCCTTGCCTGCCTGCCTCACTCCTTGCCTGCCTGCCTCGCTCGCTCCTTGCCTGCCTGCCTCGCTCCTTGCCTGCCTGCCTCACTCCTTGCCTGCCTGCCTCGCTCCTTGCCTGCCTGCCTCGCTCCTTGCCTGCCTGCCTCGCTCCTTGCCTGCCTGCCTCACTCCTTGCCTGCCTGCCTGCCTCGCTCCTTGCCTGCCTGCCTCGCTCCTTGCCTGCCTGCCTCACTCCTTGCCTGCCTGCCTCGCTCCCTGCCTGCCTGCCTCGCTCCTGCCTGCCTGCCTCGCTCCTTGCCTGCCTGCCTCGCTCCTTGCCTGCCTGCCTGCTCCTTGCCTGCCTGCCTCGCTCCTTGCCTGCCTGCCTCACTGCCTGCCTGCCTCCCTCTGCCTCCTGCCTCGCCTGCCTCCTGCCTCTCCTTGCCTGCCTGCCTCACTCCTTGCCTGCCTGCCTCACTCCTTGCCTGCCTGCCTCGCTCCTTGCCTGCCTGCCTCGCTCCTTGCCTGCCTGCCTCGCTCCTTGCCTGCCTGCCTCGCTCCTTGCCTGCCTGCCTTCCTCGCTCCCTGTTTTCCTTTATACCTGCCTGTCTCGCTCCCTGCCTGCCTCGCTCCCTGCCTGCCTCGCTCCCTGCCTGCCTCGCTCCCTGCCTGCCTGCCTCGCTCCCTGCCTGCCTGCCTTCCTCGCTCCCTGTTTTCCTTTATACCTGCCTGCATCGCTCCCTGCCTACCTCACTCCTTGCCTGCCTGCCTCGCTCCTTGCCTGCCTGCCTCGCTCCTTGCCTGTCTGCCTTCCTCGCTCCCTGCCTGCCTGCCTCGCTCCCTGCCTGCCTGCCTCGCTCCCTACCTGCCTGCCTCGCTCCCTACCTGCCTGCCTCGCTCCCTACCTGTCTGCCTCGCTCCCTACCTGTCTGCCTCACTCCATGTCTGCCTCACTCCATGTCTGCCTCACTCCATGTCTGCCTCACTCCCTGTCTGCCTCACTCCCTGTCTGCCTCACTCCCTGTCTGCCTCACTCCCTGTCTGCCTCACTCCCTGTCTGCCTCACTCCCTGTCTGCCTCACTCCCTGTCTGCCTCACTCCCTGTCTGCCTCACTCCCTGTCTGCCTCACTCCCTGTCTGCCTCACTCCCTGTCTGCCTCACTCCCTGTCTGCCTCACTCCCTGTCTGCCTCACTCCCTGTCTGCCTCACTCTTTGCCTGCCTGCGTCGCTCCCTGCCTGCCTCGCTCCTTGCCTGCCTGCCTCGCTCCTTGCCTGCCTGCCTCGCTCCTTGCCTGCCTGCCTCGCTCCTTGCCTGCCTGCCTCGCTCGCTCCTTGCCTGCCTGCCTCGCTCCTTGCCTGCCTGCCTTCCTCGCTCCCTGTTTTCCTGCCTCACTCCCTGCCTGCCTGCCTCGCTCCCTACCTGCCTGCCTCGCTCCCTGTCTGCCTCACTCCCTGTCTGCCTCACTCCCTGTCTGCCTCACTCCCTGTCTGCCTCACTCCCTGTCTGCCTCACTCCCTGTCTGCCTCACTCCCTGTCTGCCTCACTCCCTGTCTGCCTCACTCCCTGTCTGCCTCCCTCCCTGTCTGCCTCACTCCCTGTCTGCCTCACTCCCTGTCTGCCTCACTCCCTGTCTGCCTCACTCCCTGTCTGCCTCACTCCTTGCCTGCCTGCCTCGCTCCTTGCCTGCCTGCCTCGCTCCATGCCTGCCTGCCTCGCTCGCTCCTGCCTGCCTGCCTCGCTCCTTGCCTGCCTGCCTTCCTCGCTCCCTGTTTTCCTGCCTCACTCCCTGCCTGCCTGCCTCGCTCCCTACCTGCCTGCCTCGCTCCCTGTCTGCCTTGCTCCCTGTCTGCCTCACTCCCTGTCTGCCTCACTCCCTGTCTGCCTCACTCCCTGTCTGCCTCACTCCCTGTCTGCCTCACTCCCTGTCTGCCTCACTCCCTGTCTGCCTCACTCCCTGTCTGCCTCACTCCCTGTCTGCCTCACTCCCTGTCTGCCTCACTCCCTGTCTGCCTCACTCCCTGTCTGCCTCACTCCTTGCCTGCCTGCGTCGCTCCCTGCCTGCGTCGCTACATGCCTGCCTCACTTCCTGCCTCGCTCCCTGCTTGCCTGCCTCACTTCCTGCGTCGCTCCCTGCTTGCCTGCCTCACTTCCTGCGTCGCTCCCTAGCTGCCTGCCTCACTTCCTGCCTCGCTCCCTGCCTCACTTCCTGCGTCGCTCCCTAGCTGCCTGCCTCACTGCCTGCCTCGCTCCCTGCCTGCCTCACTCCTTGCCTTCCTCCCTGCCTGCCTCGCTCCCTGCCTGCCTGGTGCTGTTCATTAGGCCAGGACAGACTGATAGCGGGACAGAGTTGCCTTATGATTAATGGCGACACTCCCGCCACCATGTGAACCACTTTGTTCAAACCCTCTCATATTTTTCATCCTATTTCTCTTTTTATAGTGTCAATGTAGTACAAAGGGAGACAACGAGAGAGAGAGAGAGAGAGAGAGAGAGAGAGAGAGAGAGAGAGAGAGAGAGAGAGATGACAGTACAAGAGAAAGGCAGACAGAAGAAGACTTTAGAGTATCTGCTGATAACTATACGTTTCTACCTTGTTTAAATGCTGTCTATTTTATCGAGACGGTCGAGGCAAGAATAGTAAAGCAAAAGGCTCTCATCGCTTCTCCCAGCCACTGCCAGCATGAAACAAAGGCAAAAAAATGTCCCGTGCTCCACTGAAAAATCACCCTGGAATTTATAGGAAAAAACAGAAGTAGATAGAAGGCATCGGTTATACGCTACCTCTACTACACACTAACTACTTCTCTGCGAGAAGACAGCTTCTATACCACAAGACGGGCAGCAAACAGCAGCTACATTCTGGCTGAAACATCTTCAAGGACATCTCCTTGAATGACTCGAGTCTGGAACATGTTAGACACTGTAAAATAATGCTTTTTAACCAAACAATCTTCATTTTATTGGAAAAACTAAAAAAGTGTGAAAATATTGTAAAATGTCGAGGTTTTCGACATATAAAAATTCATGAAATAAAGTTAGGTGACGGAATGAAATTTCTGGCCCACAGCTGATTCCAACTTTATTCTCTTTATTTGCAGGTTTAATAATAATAATATTAATAATAATGGCAGCGAAGGCTTTTAAATAAGATGAGGTAGGTAGAAGCTCTTAACTCGTAAAGGTAAGAACTCTTGAAATAACTCTATAAGACCATTTGACTGGAAATGAGAGAGGGAGAGAGAGAGAGAGAGAGAGAGAGAGAGAGAGAGAGAGAGAGAGAGAGAGAGAGAGAGAGAGAGAGAGAGAGAGACATACCGACAGACAGACAGACAGACAATTTAGAGTGAGGGATGATGATAACGATACATCTTCATCAATCTTCCTCACCGCCCCAATAAACACCACCAACAGCGCTGAAATCAAATTGATGGCGATTACGGCTTTGGCGCAGGCGAGTATCTGCAGTGAAAGGTAGGAAAAGAGAGAGAGAGAGAGAGAGAGAGAGAGAGAGAGAGAGAGAGAGAGAGAGAGAGAGAGAGAGAGAGAGAGAGAGAGAGAGAAACATGGGAAAGGAGGATATCTGAAGACATTACGGTCTACATCGAAGCTATCTGCTAGGGACCAACTACTGTCTAGCTGAACTTATACTATTAGTATTACTTCTATTCCTATCTGCTGGGTTGTCAGGTGCTCTTCCTGGAAGTTGGTGGACCACATAAAGGCTCCAGGAGTGGAAGCCAGCCCTGCACAGTGACTAGATGACTGCAGTATCTGAAAAGTGCTTGTCCATCCACCTATTAGAGAAAAGTATATAGTTTTTCCACATACAACTTAAGTGGACAGTCTCTTCCAGTGTTCTATAACTTTTTTAGGTCCACATTAGTAGTGCACCTCTTGTTTCAAAGTTTCATGCTCTTTGACATTAATAAATTACTTTACATATTAAATTCTTCGTCTCTGAGTGTGTCAAATTTGTTCAGTAACTTGAAGATTCGAATGAATTTCTTTTATAGTCTTCGTTTACTGGGGGAACGCAAATAAAATTCTCTGGGTACATTCTCAAACAGTTGGGATCGTAGCAAGGTACGATCATGAACGTTCTCTGTTCTGTTCTCAGTTTACTTCAGTCTTTACGTAATTAGGGGGCCAAAACCAGACACCATATACAAAGTCATGTTTGACATGTACGTTGTATGTATATATATATATATATATGCTAGGAATTCGCAGGAGCAGGCGAAATATTCACAAACACTGATCTCTGGCCGACGGAGACTCGACCCTACGAACCTTGTGACAGGAACGCAGTGCTTCGACGTACCACACTGGACAATACTGGCATCAGTTGCTAGACGTTTCCAGGCAGCCAGCTTTCAGGCAGGAAGCTTACAGCTTTCATCTCATCTGCATGCATCGACACAACTAGAGATTTACAATGCTAGAATTCGCAGGAGCAGGCGAAAATTAAACACTGACTCTTGCCGACGGGACCGACCCTAGAACAGAACGCAGTGCTTCGACCGACACACTGGACAACCTGGCATCCAGCTGCTAGACGTATTCCAGCAGCCAGCTTCAGGCAGGAGGCTTACAGCTTCATCTCATCCCTGCATGCATCGACACACTAGAGATTTTACAGCTAGGAATTCGCAGAGAGGCGAAATATTCACAAACACTGATCTCTGGCGACGGAGACTCGACCCACGCTGACAGGAACGCAGTGCTTACCGACCGACACACTGGACACCTGGCATCCAGCTCTGACATCCAGGCAGCCAGCTCAGGCAGGAAGCTTACAGCTTCATCTCATCCCTGCATGCATCGAACAACTAGAGATTTTACAATGCTAGGAATTCGCAGGAGCAGGCGAAATATTCACAAACACTGCCTTGGCTGCCTTGGAATAACGTCTAGCGAAAGCTGGATGCCAAGGTATTGTCCAGTGTGGTACGGTCGGTAAAGCACTGCGTTCCTGTCACAAGGTTCGTAGGGTCGAGTCTCCGTCGGCCAGAGATCAGTGTTTGTGAATATTTCGCCTGCTCCTGCGAATTCCTAGCATTGTAAAATCTCTAGTTGTGTCGATGCATGCAGGGATGAGATGAAAGCTGTAAGCCTTCCTGCCTGAAAGCTGGCTGCCTTGGAATAACGTCTAGCGAAAGCTGGATGCCAAGGTATTGTCCAGTGTGGTACGGTCGGTAAAGCACTGCGTTCCTGTCACAAGGTTCGTAGGGTCGAGTCTCCGTCGGCCAGAGATCAGTGTTTGTGAATATTTCGCCTGCTCCTGCGAATTCCTAGCATTGTAAAAATCTCTAGTTGTGTCGATGCATGCAGGGGATGAGATGAAAAGCTGTAAGCCTTCCTGCCTGAAAGCTGGCTGCCTTGGAATAACGTCTAGCGAAAGCTGGATGCCAAGGTATTGTCCAGTGTGGTACGGTCGGTAAAGCACTGCGTTCCTGTCACAAGGTTCGTAGGGTCGAGTCTCCGTCGGCCAGAGATCAGTGTTTGTGAATATTTCGCCTGCTCCTGCGAATTCCTAGCATTGTAAAAATCTCTAGTTGTGTCGATGCATGCAGGGGATGAGATGAAAAGCTGTAAGCCTTCCTGCCTGAAAGCTGGCTGCCTTGGAATAACGTCTAGCGAAAGCTGGATGCCAAGGTATTGTCCAGTGTGGTACGGTCGGTAAAGCACTGCGTTCCTGTCACAAGGTTCGTAGGGTCGAGTCTCCGTCGGCCAGAGATCAGTGTTATATATATATATATATATATATATATATATATATATATATATATATATATATATATATATATCGTACCGAATAGGCAGAACTTGCTATTTTGGATTAAATAGCAACGCTCATCTTGCCATATAAGACAAGAGAAAATTTGTGTATGCAATAATTTCGCAAAAATCATTCTGAACCTAACGAAAAAAAATATATATTTCATTGTTTGTTTTTATTAAATTATTGTAAACGTATATAAAATATATGTAGTTGGCTTAGGCTAAATTAAATTGCTCTTGTTATAATAAGGTTAGGTAAGTTTTCTAAGGTTCTTTTGGTACAATATTATTAATTTTTACATTATCACAAATGAAAAAATATATATCTTTAAACGTATAAGAGAATTTTTTAGAAAAGACTTAATTTTAAATGAGTTCTTGCTAACTGACCAGTTTTACCTATTCGGCACGACATATATATATAAAAGGTAGATAGATTCAGTAAAATGTGGGTGAGAAGAAAGAGAGGTTATAAAAAATAAAACGGAGGGATGAAAATGGATGGAGAGGGAGAGGATAATAAAGACGAGGTAGAGGAGGAGGATTAATCATGACCGCGCGGCTATGACCTTATCCTCTTCCTAATAAACCACTGGACCACCACCACGCACTGCAATGATCCGATGGTCTAATGGTCTACTGGCTAGGGCTTCAAACAGTCTATGGTTCAAGTGGTTCATGGTTCAGTTGCTGTATTGGTGAAGTAGTGTGGTGTTCAAGTGGTCTACCAGTGTAATGATCCAGAGTTTAAGGTCTAGGGTTCAAGAGGTCTATTGATCAGTGACTTAAGTGGTCTGTGAGAACATAATAGTGAAGCACTGCAGTAGACCTACTGACAATAAGATACTATTCGCAAACAAACATCTATATTTCAAAGCCTGCAGTATGGAGACCAGCACTGAGCCGCGTAATATAAATGAAGCCTTACTAATGACGTCTAGAGCTGCAAAACAACATTTGCTTATTTCTAGAATAACCTTTCGCCGACTGGTTGCTTGGCTGTCTAACTGGATGTTTGACTGAGTGACTGGGTGCCTGATTGGCTGAGTGTCTGGGTGCCTGACTGGCTGGTTTGCTGAGTGCTGGTGACACTCCCAGTAACGATCACAAGGCTCCAGACTTAATTACAAGAGGGAGGCCACAATGGATCTCATATTATAATGTGAGAGCCAGAGTTTTTGGCCTCGAAATGGAGTTGTAAACAATATTTTTTGACATAGGGGTGAGAGAGAAAGGGAGAGAGAGAGAGAGAGAGAGAGAGAGAGAGAGAGAGAGAGAGAGAGAGAGAGAGAGAGAGAGAGAGAGAGAGAGAGAGAGAGAGACACACACACACACAGAAAGAGAAGCTACATTCTACTTATCTGTAATTTTGTCTTAATGATTAAATGTGGGATAAAGGCACATGTGCAACACTTAGTGAGCTTATTATAGGAACGTTTCGCCCACTTTGGGTTTCGTCAATCCCATACAGAGACATGGCTTAAATAGTGAAGAGAGAGAGCTGCTGAAACAGACCCAGGTGAGGTCAGGAGGAAGTAGTGTGTGGTGGTGGGGTGTTGTTGTTGTTGTTACCTGAGTGTAGGGTCTCGTTGACGTAATAATAATCTTTGTACATAAACCAGAGATACTGTGTCTGCCTGAGTCTTCTACGACAGTCTTAGATACTGTTATCTTGGCTGCCTATAAACAATTGCATTTCTATCGGCTTCTTTTATTGGATGATGTGAAGTTAAGGAAGAGCATATAACAGGCAGGGAGGACAGGGAGAGTATATAACAGGCAGGGAGGACAGGGAGAGAAGATTGTGACAAGTCGCAGATTTTTTTTTTTTTTTCAACAAGTCGGCCGTCTCCCACCGAGGCAGGGTGACCCAAAAAGAAAGAAAATCCCCAAAAAGAAAAAACTTTCATAATCATTCAACACTTTCACCACACTCATACATAATCACTGTCTTTGCAGAGGCGCTCAGATACGACAGCTGAGAAAAGTCCCTCCCAGCTGTCACTATCTCAGACCCCTCCTTTAAAGTGCAGGCATTGTACTTCCCATTTCCAGGACTCAAGTCCAACTAAATCAATTAACTGGTTTCCCTGAATCCCTTCACAAAATGTTACCCTGCTCACACTCCAACAGATCGTCATGTCCCAAAACCATTCGTCTCCATTCACTCCTATCTAACACGCTCACACATGCTTGCTGGAAGTCCAAGCCCTCGCCCACAAAACCTCCTTTACCCCTTCCCTCCAACCTTTTCGAGGACGACCCCTACCCCGCCTTCCTTCCCTACAGATTTATACGCTCTCCAAGTCATTCTACTTTGATCCATTCTCTCTAAATGACCAAACCACCTCAACAACCCCTCTTCAACCCTCTGACAAATACTTTTAGTAACTCCACACCTTCTCCTAATTTCCACATTCCGAATTTTCTGCATAATATTTACACCACACATTGCCCTTAGACAGGACATCTCCACTGCCTCCACCCTCCTCCTCGCTGCAGCATTTGCAACCCATGCTTCACACCCATATAAGAGTGTTGGTACCACTATACTTTCGTACATTCCCTTCTTTGCCTCCATGGATAACGTTTTTTGTCTCCACAGATACCTCAATGCACCACTCACCTTTTTTCCTTCATCAATTCTATGGTTAACCTCATCCTTCATAAACCCATCCGCTGACACGTCAACTCCCAAATATCTGAAAACATTTACTTCTTCCATAATCCCTCTCTCCAATGTGATATCCAATTTTTCTTTATTTAAATCGTTAAGTCTCAGATATGGTCAAGAATTTGAATTCAATGTTGATATTTATAAGGTGATGAAAATAGATGGTGTGAGAAGACTGGACATGGAATACAACAAGCAAGAAGAAAGATCTGGGAGTAAACACTTTTCTAAGCATGTCACCAAAAGTAGATATAAGTAATATGACTTTATCAGCATATCCAAACTAGCTAACTTAATTAAGAACATGCTTTCAGGGACCTTACAAACTATTCACTTAGGGCAGAATGCACACTGTGGGTTAACCCACCATGGAGTATGTAGAGCCTGAGTGGAACCCACACCTGATAAAGTACGTCAGGAGAAACTAGAGAAGATCCACTGGTTTACAAAGAGATTAGTGCCGGAACTAAGAGAAAAATGGACGACGGAGAGAAATTTAAGGAACTGAAACTAACATTAGAAGAGAGAAGAACCAGAGAAGACATGATCACTGCATACAAAATACTCAGGGGATTACACAGAGTGGATATAGTCAGGCTGTTTGAGAGGTGAGGAGAAGCAGCCATAGGACATGGTTAAAGACGCCAAAGAGCCATAGGAACTTTAGTATATACAATTACAGTCACTGGATGATGAGTAAGTGGCGCACACTAAATGAAGAGGTGATGGAGGCAAACACTATATAGTATACACAGCTTCAAGAGTATATATGACAGTGCCCTGGAGGCCAGAAATCAGTGAAACCGGCCGATGAGAGTTACAAGGCAGGACCAAGAACCATGATTCGACCCCTGCAAACACAGCTTGGTGGGTACACACACACACGAGAGGTATGATAAAGCTCATGGAGCAGGGAGAGAGAGGATCTAGTAGCGATCAGTGAAGAAGCGGGGCCAGGAGCGGAGTCTCGACCCCCTGCAACCACAAATAGGTGAGTACATGCACACACACACACACACACACACACACACACACACACACACACACACTAGGACCCTTTCATACTTTATACAACACACTGAGTGCAATATACACTGGCTGTGTTTATTTATACCCTAATTCGCCCTCCGCCCCTGTCGTTCCCGGCCCAAAAACACGACATACACTGTAATTAGTCCCGGCAATTAAACTGCAGTGGTTGTAATCAAAGTTGTTTGTCTGTAATCTTCTCCTTCCCCCTGCCTACACGCTGGCCTCGCTCTACTCACTGTGTTCCAGTCCCACTCCCTGTGTTCCAGCCCAACTTCCTGTGTTCCTGCTCCACTCTGTTTTCCAGCCCCACTCCCTCTGTTCCAGACCCACTTTCTATGTTCCAGACCCACTCCCTGTTTTCCAGCCCCACTCCCTATGTTCCAGACCCACTCCCTGTGTTTCAGACCCACTCCCTGTGTTCCAGCCCTATTTCCCGTGTCCAGACCCACTCCTTGTGTTCCAGACCCACAAACACACACACTGGGAAGAGAAGACAAGAGGCGGAATACAGCTGGGGACGTGAGAAACTGTTATTATCGCTCAGGAAGAAAGATCTTAAAGTGAGCATTACTTCTAACATATCTCCAGAGATGCACATCACCCATAAACCATCTGCAGCACATGACACTTTACTTACAGTTTTTACAGTAAAAATAATATTCATTAACTTCATTATATAGGACTAATTCAATGTGACATGGAATCTATAAGAAATATATATATATATATATTATATATATTATATATATTATATATATTATATATATTATATATATTATATATATTATATGTATATTATATATATATATATATATATATATATATATATATATATTATATATATTATATATATACATATATATATATATATATACATATATATATATATATACATATATTTCTATTTGTATTCTGAATATTTATACGTATCTGGCTTCTCCACTTTCAACAATTCTCACGTTAGTGAGAATTCTGTTTCGTTTTTTCTCTCCATCTCTCCCTCACTCTATTTATCTGCCTGTCTGTCTATATCATCGTTTCTTCTCCATCCCTCCCTCCCTCCCTCCCTCCCCTCTCCCTCTCTCTCTCTCTATCTCTCTCTCTCTCTCTCTCTCTCTCTCTCTCGGACGTTCCAGTCTCCACTCTTTTCTGATTTTTGTTTTATATTTCCAAGTTTTATTGTCACTTCCTTTCCACCCCCCCCTCACTCTTCTTTTTCATTCCCTCATGCACGCTTCTCAGCTATCATTGTCTTCTCTTTGTTTTACGACATTGCCCTCCCTCCCTCTACCTGGTTCCTGCTTCCCGGTTTCATCCCTTGTTTCGCTTTACACCCTCATCGTGTTTCTGGCCTATCTCTCCTCCTCGTCCTCCTCTTATGATATTACTCACTCATAAAATGCTCTAAGTCCTTTTAATCAGGTTTATCACCCCCGCGTCACCACTCCACCAGCTATGTTGTTCACAGTCACCTCTCAGCTGTAAACACACCACTTCCAAAACGGAAGGAAGAATTTTTTTAGGGAAATGAATTATCGTAGTATCAATGGAAAAGTATTTTGATGCTGGAGGATATATATATATATATATATATATATATATATATAAACACCGGCCGTCTCCCACCGAGGAAGGGTGACCCGAAAAAGAAATTTATAGTTTTTTTACATATAGTAATACAGGAGAAGGGGGTACTATCCCCCTTGCTCCCGGCAGTTTAGTCGCCTCTTTAAGACACACATGACTTACAGAGGAAGAATTCTTTCCCACGCTTCCCTGGCGATAAAAGGAAATAAATAAGAACAAGTAATAGAGAAGAATTCTTCCTCCATAAGCTACGCTTGTCGTAAGACGCGACTAACCTGCCGGGAGCAAGGGGCTAATAACCCCTTCTCCTGTATAAATTACTATATGTAGAAAGAACTATCATGAAAATAGAAGAAAACTCAGATGGGTATGTATACATATACATGAATGTGCTGTGTGAACTAAGTGTAAGTAGAAGCAGCAAGATATACCTGTTATCTTGCGTGTTTATAAGACAGAAGGAAAAAAATATCAGCAATCCTACCATTGTGTAAAACAATTACAGGTTATATTAAACACCAGAGGAGTGTTGATAGTGCATTTTTCCTCGGTATTTTAAGTGGATTTGCATTAGCTTTGTATACAGCAGTGCACTGCCTTCTGAACACCCTTTACACGTGAGTTACCTACAGAGGGGAAGACAGGGTGAGATCATGTTGAGGCCAGGGTTAAGTCATGTGAGATCAGGGCTATTGCATGTGAGGTCAGGGTTATTGCATGTGAGGTCAGGGCTAGGACATGTGAGGTCAGGGCTAGTATATGTGAGGTCAGGGCTATTACATGTGAGGTCAGGGCTATTACATGTGAGGTCAGGGCTAGTACATGTGAGGTCAGGGCTAGTACATGTGAGGTCAGGGCTAGGACATGAAGTCAGGGTTAGGACATGTGAGGTCAGGGCTAGGACATGTGGTCAGGGCTATTACATGTGAGGTCAGGGCTAGGTCATGTGAGGTTATGCGACTTGGAAGAGGCAGACTGTGAGGTAAACAATGGAGCTATGTATGAGACCTGGCAGCTCCTGCATCATGCACACTGGATAATTTTAAGGAAATACTAACTGGCTAGGTCTCTGTTTCTGCAGTATCGTGTGTGTCAGGGAGTTAGCCATGTTGGTTCTGTTCAATGGTGTCTGCCCTAGGTCATGGTTAATGCCGTCTCTACACAACTATATTTCTTCTCCCATTTTTGGAGACAAGAATGACATCCTCCCATGATATCAAGCACATTAATAAGACTCGCGTTGTTGATATTGTATGTTCTAAACCCAGCACGGTGTTCCTATATTTCGGTGCTAAAATTATTGGTAAGTTTATTTATGCACATGTACACATAAGTACAATTATCGTACAAAGTGTAAGCTACCTAGGAAAACCCTAAAAAGTCAGAGTGACTTATTTCCATTGGGGTCTTTATGTACTTTTCTGGCCACAGCGTTTCACTGTGTTTACGTGACTTTAAAACGTGTTACACAGAGCGAAACGTCATGTCTATAAAGGCTTGTTAAACAGCTTGTGTATGTGTGTCTTGATGAGGCTTGCCGGACCATCACTGTCCGTCTCTCAGTATCCCCTTGATCCAGCCAGGTGCACTCGGCGTTCTCCCTGCCGGCTCTTCCAGGGTATGGATTAGTCTCTTGTGGGATCAGTAGTAATTACCTTCTTGCACCTCTGAAACATACACTGCACCCAGCCCTCTCTCTTACTAACACACACTCCCCCGTACTACCAATAATTTAATTCATTCGAGTCTCCTCAACTAGGCGTGTGTGTTGGTCTTGCTCAAGCTCAGTCTGTAATTGTGTTATTCCACTACAGTGTTTGTGTGACAACAGGTTGATGGGGGGAGAGTGGGAGGCAGAGTGAGGGAGACACAATGAGTGGAGAGAGAGTGAGAAGGAAACAGTGGGAAGGAGAGAGTGAGAAGGAAACAGTGGGAAGGAGAGAGTGAGAAGGAAACAGTGGGAAGGAGTGGGAGAGAATGGGAAAGAGAAAGTGAGGGGGAGAGAGAGTAACTTACCTGTGATCAGTCTCAAGAGTTATTCTACCCTCGTAGCCCAATATGAGACCAGGTCTTACCTGTTGACCTTTGCCGTCGCCGCCGCCACGTAACACCGACACTCACTGCTACAAGCGGCTCCTTCAGTAATATTTAACCTCAAGAATGTTACATTATTCAACAAGATTTTTTCTTGGCCAAGTTTCAAAATTATTCAAGTTTATTTTCTTTTCGTTGCAAATGTGTGTAAAAAAATTAACTTAAGTAAATTTTAATTTTTCTTCACTAATTTTCTTATTATTCTCGTAATGTATTTTTCTCAGGTATTTTTTTATCTAAGTGTATTTTCTTCTAATATTGTATTTTCTTCAAGTGATGTAATTTTCTTCATGAAATGTCGTTTTTTCATGCATTTTATTTTCATATGTGTTTTCTTCACCTAACCTATTTTTCTTTGGTATTATTGCTTCATTCTTGTAAATTTTGCCCACGTCTTGTCTCTTTTAGTCTTGTTTACTAGGCCATGAACCAGTTAATGATCGAAGATGGACCGAAACGTCGTCATAAGTTTCTCCTATGTCCGGGTTATTTGTGTACTGTAGCAGCCAAGGTATCGTGTCCTTTTATTCTTGAACCTACGTAGGTTCTTAAGCCACGTCAACATGGCAGCCATACCATCTGAAACCTTACGTGAGTTAACCGTATCAAACGCGTCAACACGGAAGCAGCCGTGTACAAGATCCCTGGCGAAACGTGTGACAGACTAGTGAAACAGCATGCTGCCTACACACCACAACCGTCAAGCCTCGAAATTAAACATGAATGTGAAACTCACAGTCAATACAATGCCTATGTTATACACAGAGACAAACACACATGCCTAGTGAAGCGGAAGACCACAAGACTGGGTGATGTTTGACGCAGCAACCATGCACATCTCCAACACTGCAGAGGTATTTATTACTGCCAAGTCACCTCCTAACTCATGCAATCAAACCCAAACAGGTGACGACGATGCCCCCTCATATCACAGCCACAGATGTTACCTGACGCTCACCTACTTCACCGCCCCATTTACCTAACCTGTACACATGACTCACGAAATTGTAATGACACGATTGCAAACAAACCATACCACGGGTAGGGTTCGAACCCGCAGTCAGAGTCTCAAAACTCCAGACCGTCGCGTAAGCCACTGGGCCAGCTAGCTTCAATAAGATTCATCCAACTAGGTATATAGTGGAAGCTGGCCCAGTGGCTTACGCGACTGTCTCGAGTTTTGAGGCTCTCTGACCGCGGGTTCGAACCCCACCCGTGGTATGGTTTACCTAACCTGTATATACCGCCCTGCCGCATTATTCCTTTAAGACCTGATAAAGCCAAACTACTTAGCAGTAACTACCGTCCAACAACACGAAAGACGTAAGTACATATTGAAAAATATAAGAAAACGGAAAACAGGGCATAGGAAAATGAGAGAAAATGTTGAAATATGGAGGAAGAATATGAAAAAAAAATTGAGAGAAAAATCTCTGAAGAAAAATAGAGAATCTTTTACTTCCATGATTGACTTAATTCCTTCAGACTTCTCTAAGTAGTTGGAAAATGGGAACCCAAGGCAGTGGAAGCAATCATTGGTACCTTGTAGACTGAGTGGAAGCAATCATTGGTACCTTGTAGACGGAGTGGAAGCAATCATTGGTACCTTGTAGACGGAGTGGAAGCAATCACTGGTACCTTGTAGACGGAGTGGAAGCAATCATTGGTACCTTGTAGATGGAGTGGAAGCAATCATTGGTACCTTGTAGACGGAGTGGAAGCAATCACTGATACCTTGTAGACGGAGTGGAAGCAATCATTGGTACCTTGTAGACGGAGTGGAAGCAATCATTGGTAACTCGTCAGACGAATGGAAGCAATCATTGGTACCTTAGTAAACGGCAGGGAAGCAATCATTGGTACCTTGTAGGACGGAGTGGAAGACAATCATTGGTACTTTGTAGACTGATGTGGAAGCAATCATTGGGACCTTGTAGACGGAGTGGAAGCAATCATTGGTACCTTGTAGATGGAGTGGAAGCAATCATTGGTACCTTGTAGACGGAGTGGAAGCAATCATTGGTACCTTGTAGACGGAGTGGAAGCAATCATTGGTACCTTGTAGACGGAGTGGAAGCAATCATTGGTACCTTGTAGATGGAGTGGAAGCAATCATTGGTACCTTGTAGATGGAGTGGAAGCAATCATTGGTACCTTGTAGACGGAGTGGAAGCAATCATTGGTACCTTGTAGACGGAGTGGAAGCAATCATTGGTACCTTGTAGACGGAGTGGAAGCAATCATTGGTACCTTGTAGACGGAGTGGAAGCAATCATTGGTACCTTGTAGACGGAGTGGAAGCAATCATTGGTACCTTGTAGACGGAGTGGAAGCAATCATTGGTACCTTGTAGATGGAGTGGAAGCAATCATTGGTACCTTGTAGATGGAGTGGAAGCAATCACTGGTACCTTGTAGACGGAGTGGAAGCAATCATTGGTACCTTGTAGATGGAGTGGAAGCAATCATTGGTACCTTGTAGACGGAGTGGAAGCAATCATTGATACCTTGTAGACGGAGTGGAAGCAATCATTGGTACCTTGTAGACTGAGTGATCTTGGGTGCCACTAACACTGGCACTCAGTACTCTGACTACAACATGTGGATATACCTCAATCTCACTCTACGTTATGCTTTTTTCCCATCTTTTCCCTCTCTACTTTCTCCTTTCCTTCCATACTGCTTTCTCTTGCACCTCTTCCTCCTCCCATTAACCACCTTTCTCAAATTCTACCTCCATCCCATGTCATCTCCCCTCCTTTCACTATGGGAGCCCCTTCCCTCCACCTAGCTGTCCCTCCCTCCACGCAGGGAACTCCCCTCCACGCAGGGAACTCCCCTCCACGCAGGGAACTCCCCTCCACGGAGGAGAAGGCAGTCATCTGAAAACCCTCCAGGGAATGAGACCTAATTTAAATGCTCTATAAATCTTGTCTTTTATTCTTATTTCAAAATTTGGATAAAATTTAGAACCTTAACTTTCATATGTTTTTTATTCAGTTGAGGAAACTTGACAGGAGTATAAATTGCGAGTTTTTTTTCAATGGTAGTTTGAAGAATGACGGGTTGTTTATTTATAATGACCAATTTATGTCTGCTTAGCCTCCTATGTTTGCTTCGTTATCCAGAATTATTGATTACCATTCTCTTTACCCCCTATCATTCCTAATTCTAAAACTATGCATTAAATGTGTATCCTGGCGATGGGCCATGTGCCCAGAATGCTGCAGGCATTTCCTATCTGGATCACAACTTTGAGTCTGGAAAAGGAAGCTGGTCACTCTTGGGCCCTCAGGTTTCTTTCAGAAATCTGAGAGCACACTTGCCTTATGCTCCAATTGTCTCCAAACCTATTGGGACGAGACTACAGCATGGTACCAGCCCGTTGTATTTATTGATCTTCTGGATCTCCCTGAAACTGGGGGTACCACCCCCTTCAGTTTCAGAGTACTGTAAGTAGATCAGCCAATATAGATGTATGGTGACTCCATCAGGCCGCTTCTGATTGCCATCAGGCCTCAGTACCTGAGATTCCCGTTTTGCTAGGCACAAATTTCTCTACCTTTGGCTTCACAACATGTCAACACCAAGTACAAATGCACTCTTCCAACATCCACAAGACTTCGTTTTGTACCACAGTTGGCTTCTTCGAGTACAAAAGGATGCGAGTGGATGGACAATATTTTTGCCTCTAGAAACTCATTCCAGTATTCTACCAATCTATTTATTAAAAAAAAATAATAGCATAATTTCACTACAGCTGTCTTCATATATAATGATCTTTACTTAAACTTGTCATTTATATAAGAATTACAAAAATAAATTCCCACAAATTATATAGGACCCTTATTCATTACGTCCAAAACCACCACGAAAACATCTCTGATAAAATGCAAGCTGCAAAGAGCAACGCAAATATCCAATAAAAAAAACCCACCAAAACTCAATTTACAGACTCCGGGACAGGAACACAGCTGGAAAAAAAAATCCCAGTTTATTCACCATCAACAATATTGTTTTGAGGCTTAACATAAACTCTGTTCCAACAAGTGGAAGGACGCAGTCAGACCAATGATATCAGCTTTAATCTTCACATTGGACTCCGTCATACTGACTCAAGGATAAAGGATTTTTGACAAATGAACCCCTCTTGCTAGGCTAACCCCACAACTTAATATTTTCGGTTATTCTCACATAATCAGGTGTCCTGCATCTTTCCTATGATCCTTAACTTCATCTATATATTCCACAATTCGTATGTATTCTCTATAGACTCGAAAAAAAATTAATCTCCGTGCGATTCTTATCGGAATTTTTATACTTCTTACATCCAGTTTTTCACCTATTATAATGGCAGAAAGATTTGATATCTGAAAGAAAAGTGAATAAAGAAAAAATATGGTGACTTAGCGTGAGTGCTAAATACTGAAATATTTCTAATACACTAAATGGTGAATGAGTTTAGCAATATGTGTTTATGAGAAGACATAGACAAACACGTCCTGTTGGTGATGATTATCCTGAGATAAAGCACTCACCGTCCAGGGTAGTAATGTATCCAGCACGGACAGCAACACTCACCCAGCGAAAGGCAGGACGTCACGCCTGCTCCAAAGCCTCTTTTTTTTAAGCCTTGGGAGAAGGTGAAGGCTGGGTAGGCCTAGGGATATCCTAATAATTTAAAATTAAAGATTTTGTTGATGAAGTGCATACAAAGTGTGGGAGGAGGAGGAGCAGGAGCAGCAGGAGGAGGAGGAGGAGGAGGAGCAGCAGCAGCAGCAGCAGCAGAGCAGCAGCAGGAGCAGCAGCAGGAGCAGCAGGAGGAGCAGCAGCAGCAGCAGCAGCAGCAGGAGCAGCAGCTTTTGATAGAGTACCGCACCAGAGACTATTAAAGAAAGTAGCAGCTCATGGCATTGGGGAAAAAGTGCTGTCATGGATCGAGTCATGGCTCACCAATAGGAAGCAGAGAGTGTGCATAAATGGGGTTAAATCCGAGTGGGGATCTGTAACAAGTGGCGTTCCACAGGGATCAGTCTTGGGCCCGCTGTTGTTTACAATATACATCAATGACCTTAATGAGGGAATTACCAGCAGCAGTAGTAGTAGTCAGGAAACACGGACTGACCCTTCAACAGGAATTAACCCCTTCCCTTCCTTGGATCAAACCTCATTACTTTCTATCCATTTCCTAATGATATAGTTCAAGTATCCTTGAAAGGTGACGCAGAAGTGATATGCAACCTTATCATTACTGTTATTATTATTACTATTATTACTGTTATTATTATTATTATTACTATTATTACTATTATTATTATTATTATTATTATTATTATTATTATTATTCACAAATGCTGTTTTAAAAATTGAATTATCTACACAATAATATTAATAATGATACGAACAACTATAAGATAATAGAAGACAGTAGATGATACATAATAATATATGACAGAAAATAACAAAAAATAGTAGATACTAGTAGATGGTAGCATATAATAGTAGATGTTAGTACGTAAGAGTAGATGATACTAGAATAATAGAAGATGACAAGTGAAAATAATAGATAATAGTAGGCAGTATTACGTAAAAGTAGATAATAGTATATGATTGTAGACGATGCTATATTTTACGTGATAGTAGATAATATAAGAGTAGATAATAGTGACAGATAATAGTATATAATAAATTACAGAGATGATAGTAGGTAATAGTATAAAATAGTAGATGAACAGAGATGACAGAATATAACAGTAGTTGATAGTAGATAACAGCGGACAGTAAATAGCAGATAGTAGATAATGGAAGTTAGATGATGATATTAGATAATATTAGATAATAGTAAACGATAGGTGTTAGTAGAAAGTAGTAGATAGTACTAGACAATAGTAAATGATAGGTGATATTAGACAGTAGACAATAGTAAATGACAGATGCTAGTAGACAGTTGTAGAAAATAGTAAATGATAGATGCTAGTAGACAGTAGTAGATAATAAAAGACAATAGTAAATGATAGGTTCTAGTAAATAGCAGCAGATAATAGTAGATAGTAGATAGCAGCTATTAACGAAGACCTTCAGAATTTAGATAGTTCACCATTTTCCCGTCTCTGATAATCATGGCTACCAATATATTCTCTGGTAATTCCAGACAGACCACCCAACCCCCTAAAAAAAAAAAAAATGTTGAAATGGGAGCCTCATTAAAGACCCGTGGCCAACTAATTCCAACTTTTCAAATCAGATTCCTCAATTAAGTATTCCAATTAGGTGAAATGAACAGGTACGTGTGGGGGATTTTCCTAGGAAAAGAAGAGGGGGAAAAATGTCGGGACGGTGGGGATAATTTTTTTGCTTGTCGACTGGTGGTGGTGGTGGTAGTGGTAGTGGTAGTGGCTGTGGGGACTGATGGTTGTGGTAGTTGTTGGAGGATTGGTGGTGGTTGTGGTAGTTGTTGGGGGATTGGTGGTGGTTGTGGTAGTTGTTGGGGGATTGGTGGTGGTTGTGGTAGTTGTTGGGGGATTGGTGGTGGTTGTGGTGGGGTAACTGGTGGTGGTTTTTGTGGTTGGGGACTGGTGGCGGTGGTTGTAGTGGGGGACTGGTTGTGTTGGTGGTTATGGTGGTGGTGGTTGTGGTGATGGTGGTGGTGGTGGAACTGATGGTGGTGGTAGTGGTTGGGGGATTGGTGGTGGTAGTGGTTGGGGATTGGTGGTGGTAGTGGTTGGGATTGGTGGTGGTTGTGGGGGAACTGGTGGTGGTGGTTGCGATGGTGGTTGTGGGGACTGATTGTAGTGATAGCTGTTGGAGGACTGGTGGTGGTGGTTGTGGTGGGGGACTGGTGGTTGTGGTGGGGACTGGTGGAGGTGATTGTGAAGGACTGGTGGTGGTGACTGAGAGGGACTGGTGGTGGTGGTTGTGGGGGACTGGTGGTGATTGTGGTTGTGGGGGGACGGTGGGAGGGGACGGTGGGAGGGGACGGTGGGAGGGGATGGTGGGAGGGGGAGCTGGGAGGGGATGGTGGGAGGGGAGCTGGGAGGGGATGGTGGGGGTGGTGGGAGGTGGTGGAGGATGGTGGGAGGGGGTGGTGGGAGGGGTGGTGGGAGTTTGTGGTTGGAGGGATGGTGGAGGGTGGTGGGGAGGGATGGTGGAGGGGTTGGTGGAGGGGAGTGCAAAATTAGCTGCAGTGACTTGGTGATGAATTGACGTATGAAGTGATTCGTTGATGAAGTGACTTACGAAGTGACTTGATGAAGTGACTTACGAAGTGACTTGATGAAGTGACTTGATGAAGTGACTTGATGAAGTGACTTACGAAGTGACTTGATGAAGTGACTTACGAAGTGACTTGATGAAGTGACTTACGAAGTGACTTGATGAAGTGACTTACGAAGTGACTTGATGAAGTGACTTGATGAAGTGACTTGACTGAAGTGACTTGATGAAGTGACTTACGAAGTGACTTGATGAAGTGACTTACGAAGTGACTTGATGAAGTGACTTGATGAAGTGACTTGATGAAGTGACTTGATGAAGTGACTTACGAAGTGACTTGATGAAGTGACTTACGAAGTGACTTGATGAAGTGACTTACGAAGTGACTTGATGAAGTGACTTGATGAAGTGACTTGATGAAGTGACTTGATGAAGTGACTTGATGAAGTGACTTGATGAAGTGACTTACGAAGTGACTTGATGAAGTGACTTACGAAGTGACTTGATGAAGTGACTTACGAAGTGACTTGATGAAGTGACTTACGAAGTGACTTGATGAAGTGACTTGATGAAGTGACTTACGAAGTGACTTGATGAAGTGACTTACGAAGTGACTTGATGAAGTGACTTACAAAGTGACTTGATGAAGTGACTTACGAAGTGACTTGACGAAGTGACTTACGAAGTGACTTACGAAGTGACTTACGAAGTGACTTGACGAAGTGACTTACGAAGTGACTTACGAAGTGACTTACGAAGTGACTTGATGAAGTGACTTACGAAGTGACTTACGAAGTGACTTGATGAAGTGACTTACGAAGTGACTTGACGAAGTGACTTACGAAGTGACTTAGTGATTAATTAACTCTAACTTAATAACAAAGTAACTTAATAATAAAGTAACTACTTTTTCCTTCTTTCTTTCCCTCCTTTCTTCTTTTCTTCCTTCCTTAATCTACTCAAATTATTCTTTTCTATCTTGCTTTCCTCTACTAACATTTGTGTTTCTGTTTCCTTCTTTTCATTCGTTTTATTTCGTCATACTCTCTCCTTTTTCTGCTTCTCCTCGTCTTTCATTTGTTTCCTGTCACGTCTTCATTGATTCAGTTTTTCTTTTGCAGTCTCCCTGGATCACGAGCCCTTCACTGGTGACGTTTCACTCACTTATTGATCCTCTGTGTCTCTGCAACTCTGTTTGGCTCCCAGTTCTCACACACTGTAAATACGGCATTTAAATTCTCTACCTGTATGACCCATACGGTTATAGTGATTTTTAAAGTGATACTACTACTAATAATAATAATAATACCTATTTTACTCTTTTTATCATTCTTTTCTCATTATGCAGCATCTGGCAGGGAAAACTGTATCTGCAACCATACGAGTTTCCTTCGCTTCTGTAACTGTGATGAGATCTAACCTTCTTTTATGCTTCCATATAACTCGTGAGTTTTGTAATCCTGTCTATGTTTGCATACATTACTTTGATGTTTTTAATATATTACTTTGATGTTTGTATACATTACCTAGATGTATGTTCCTTTCTGGATAGCTTATGTGTGGTCGTGGTGACGGAAGACTTAGCAGTGATGGAAGCGGAAGAGGGAGAAGGCTGGGAGGACTCGTCATTCAAGAAATTAATGCTACCCTCCCTCTCCTTGGATCAAACTTGATTACCTCCCTGCAGAGATGCTGTATGGTGGTGGTGGTGATGGTGTGTGTGTGTGTGTGTGTGTGTGTGTGTGTGTGTGTGTGTGTGTGTGTGTGTGTGTGTTATGTGTTTGAGAAAGAGTATTAATGTTTGTAAGCTACTTTGAGTGTATGAATCTGACGGCCTTATTGTACGTACAGTCTTGTATGCACGCGCGCGCGCGCCACACACACACACACACACACACACACACACTTGTATGGCGTCGTAAAATGGAGGGCTCCATGGGATGCGAAGCAATAAAAGTCGGGAATGGTGGAGGAGGATGAGAAGGTGAAGGCAGAGGAGAATGATGAGCGTGGAGGAGGGAGAGAGTGAGTAGGTAGAAGAGGAGTAGGAAGGAGGACAGAAAGCAACAGAGACATAATATTTGACGGGTATTATTTGAGGTGTGGTGGGTGTGAGTGATACCCACACCCACAGTGTGATGGGTGTGAGTGATACCCACACCCACAGTGTGGTGGGTGTGAGTGATACCCACACCCACAGTGTGGTGGGTGTGAGTGATACCCACACCCACAGTGTGATGGGTGTGAGTGATACCCACACCCACAGTGTGATGGGTGTGAGTGATACCCACACCCACAGTGTGGTGGGTGTGAGTGATACCCACACCCACAGTGTGTGGGTGTGAGTGATACCCACACCCACAGTGTGGTGGTGTGAGTGATACCCACACCCACAGTGTGGTGGGTGTGAGTGATACCCACACCACAGTGTGGTGGGTGTGAGTGATACCCACACCCACAGTGTGGTGGGTGTGAGAGATACCCACACCCACAGTGTAGTGGGTGAGGATACCCACACCCACAGTGTAGTGGGTGTGAGTGATACCCACACCCACAGTGTGATGGGTGTGAGTGATACCCACACCCACAGTGTGATGGGTGTGAGTGATACCCACACCCACAGTGTGATGGGTGTGAGTGATACCCACACCCACAGTGTGATGGGTGTGAGTGATACCCACACCCACAGTGTGATGGGTGTGAGTGATACCCACACCCACAGTGTGATGGGTGTGAGAGATACCCACACCCACGATATATTTCCTTTTATTGGGCAGCAATAGATCAAGGTTCTCAGAGATTTACGAGTCGCCAGTAGAGCCTCTCTTGTTATTGTTGTGAGGGGCTAGGCTGGCACCATAGTGCTACCCCCTTCCCTTACCCCTCTCACACCATTTCCCCTGCCCCTCTCTCTCCCTTTTCCCTACCCCCTAACCTGATTTATCGTCACTCCGTTATCACGACTTATGAGGCGGTGACCCTCAACCAGATTCCTATTGTGCCCTCTTATTTCCCCAGTTCGTGCCCCCTGCCCTTACACTCACCAGTTCGTGCCCACTTCAGGTAAAAATGTTTTATTTTTTTTAATTCTTATATACTTATCTCGAGACTGACATTAGAATAAACCCAACACGTGACAATGTTCGCTCACAAAGCAAAAAAAAAAAAAAAAACAGTGTCACAATGTCACATTTTGAGTACTGCTGACGAAGTGGCGACAACAGAACATGACCCACACACGTCAAGACTACGTCAGCAGACAGGACGTCACGTCAGCATATATGGTGTCACGTCAACAGACAGAACGTCACGTCAAGAGACATGTCACCACGTAAGCAGACTGGACATCACATCAGCACAGGATATCATGTCAGCCGACAGGACCTCACGTCAGTAGACAAGACATCATGTCAGCCGACAGGATACCAGGTCAGCAGACAGGGCATTAAGCTGACGAAGTGGCGCCAACTGAACACCATCGACACACGTCAAGAATACGTCAGCAGACAGGACATCACAACAGTAGACAAAACATCACGTCAGCAGAAAGAACATCATGTCAGCAGACATTACATCAGCAGACAGGACATCAAATCAGTAGACAGGACATCACGTCAACCGACAGGATATCACGTCAGCAGACAGGACATTACGCTGACAAGTGGCCAAGATTACGTTAGCAGACAGGACATCACAGCAGCAGGCAGGACATCACGTCAGCTGGCAGGACATCACGTCAGCAGACAGGACCTCACGTCAGTAGACAAGACATCATGTCAGCCGACAGGATACCAGGTCAGCAGACAGGGCATTAAGCTGACGAAGTGGCGCCAACTGAACACCATCGACACACGTCAAGAATACGTCAGCAGACAGGACATCACAACAGTAGACAGAACATCACGTCAGCAAAAAGAACATCATGTCAGCAGACAGGACATCACAGCAGCAGGCAGGACATCACGTCAGCCGGCAGGACATCACGTCAGCAGACAGGACATCACGTCAGCAAACAGGACATCACGTCAGCAAACAGGACAACACGTCAGCAAACAGGACATCACGTCAGCAAACAGGACATCACGTCAGCAAACAGGACATCACGTCAGCAAAGAGGACATCACGTCAGCAGACAGGACATCACGTCAGCAGACAGGACATCACGTCAGCAGACAGGACATCACGTCAGCAGACAGGACATCACGTCAGCAGACAGGACATCACGTCAGCAGACAGGACATCACGTCAGCAGACAGGACATTAAGCCAGCCGACAGAACATCACGTCATCAGACAAAACACAACGTCAGGCGACAGAACATCACGTCGGTAGACAGGACGTGACGTCATCAGTGAGGAGAACTTAGCAATATATGTACAAACATCAACTCAAGTCGTAACTGACGAAGGTTAGTGAATAAACAGAAGAAAGGAAGAAGACTCGAACCGTGGTCCGTACATATAGCAGGCTTAACCCTCCAAGGCTGATTGGTTACAGTGCTGGGCTTGTTATAATCACGGACCACGGTTCGAGTTCCTCTCCATTTTTGGCTTTATTCATAAATGCTCATGAATACTGCGCATGTGTGGTAGTGAGGCAGTGTTAATTGTGCGTATTTCTGTACTGTAGTACTTACAACCATCTGACCCTTACCCAACCATTAACACCCTTTCCCTCTCACAATACCCATTAACCCCTTACCACCTCACCCCTTCCCCTTAGCCTGAATGACTTCTCTTTCTCCTGCCCACGAGGAGTGTCAATGTAGGCTTCAGCCAACACACTCTTTCCATTAGTTTAATAGTGCTCTCATGGGGGTTCACGACCCCCGCCCCCTGACCCCTCCCTATCCTCCGCTCATCCTCACGAAGACCCCCTAACACCTTACTTTACTACCTTTATTGTTACATATATTACTGTTATTTTTATTAATACTGCTAAAAGTAGTAGTAATAGTAGTGCATTAATTTACTTTTACTTTTGTTTTATATATATATATATATATATATATATATATATATATATATATATATATATATATATATATATATATATATATATATATATATATATATGTCGTGCCGATTAGGTAAAACTGGTCAATTAGCAAGAACTCATCTAGAATTAAGTCCTTTCTAAAATTTTCTTTTCTACGTTTAGAGATATATTTTTTTCATTTATGTTAATGTAAGAATTTATAATTTTGTACCAAGAGAAACTTTGAAAACCTACCTAACCTTATTACAACAAGCGCAATTTAATTTAGCCTAACCCAACCAAATATATTTTAGATACGTTAACATTAATTTAATAATAAACAAACAATGAAATATATTTTTTTCGTTAGGTTCAGAATAATTTTTGCGAAATTATTGCATACACAAATTTCCGCTTGACTTATATGGCAAGAAGAGCGTTGCTATTTAAGCCAAAATCGCAAGTTTTACCTAATCGGCACGACATATATATATATATATATATATATATATATATATGCAAATTGTATTACTTATCTTTTGACTTCTTTTAAAATTGTAATTAGTTTGATAATCATTATCAGTAATTTTACCGAGATTCATTATACCTGCAGCAGTTCAGTACGTAATTTGATTCATCCAAAACATCATGATAGTCAAACGTGGGTGGTGAAGTCCGCAGACGTATCCACATTCTAACTGTGTAATCATCTCTCACCCACGACGCCGCATGTTGCCTGAACAATATTCTGATGTTTCCAGTAGGCAAGGTTAGCCTTATTATTATTATTATTATTACTTATGGGGGAGAGCTAAACTCGAAGGGGTGGTCATACAGCGCCTAGGGCAATAAATTCAGAGTTGGTATTCACAAGTTATGAAAAAAACAATAATAACCAAATTTCTTCAATAAAAATGGCAAATTAGGACATACACAGCCCTAAACTAGTTCAAACCTTCCAATAAGAATCACCAGCTTTGAACACAAAACATCATGAATTGATGAATCCAAAGAGGGGGAGCATAAGTCCAAGAGCCCTCACCGGCATCAAGGAGCCTCCCTTGAGGGGTAAGGTTTGCCTCAGAACCCGTATCTCTGCCAGCACAAATAACAATAAAAGCAAGAAGATATGTAAGGCTTGTGAGATGAAAGACATACATGATGCTTATTATTCAACACCTTTGAAGACATTCGAAAGCGTTGTGCATAACAGGTTCAGTGTCCAAACACATCAACTCTCAATCTCTACGGGTTCCAATCTGGGAGGCGCACCCACGGTTGCTTTGTTGTTTTTGACACACCTAACAGAGAACTTATAGTGGAACAATTGCACAGCTTCATTGCCAAAAGGAAACTACTAACTTGGACCGAAAGATACCAGAACAACAGAAAGTAAAAGTAATATATATATATATATAGGTGCCAAAAGTGCCACAAGTGCCTTATTGGAGTTAGGTACACCTAATGGTTGAGCATTCATCACCACACTTCAATGTACTGATGAATAGACTTCTGTCAACCATCCCTACACAGGATGAAGCCAGCTGACATCCCTACACAGGATGAAGCCAGCTGACATCCCTACACATAATGAAGCCAGCTGACATCCCTACACACGATGAAGCCAGCTGACATCCCTACACACGATGAAGCCAGCTGACATCCCTACACACGATGAAGCCAGCTGACATCCCTACACACGATGAAGCCAGCTGACATCCCTACACACGATGAAGCCAGCTGACATCCCTACACACGATGAAGCCAGCTGACATCCCTACACACGATGAAGCCAGCTGACATCCCTACACACGATGAAGCCAGCTGACATCCCTACACACGATGAAGCCAGCTGACATCCCTACACACGATGAAGCCAGCTGACATCCCTACACTGAGAGAAGCCCAATCAGCTGACATCCCTACACACGATGAAGCCAGGACATCCCTACACACGATGAAGCCAGCTGACATCCCTACACACGATGAAGCCAGCTGACATCCCTACACACGATGAAGCCAGCTGACATCCCTACACGATGAAGCCAGCTGACATCCCTACACACGATGAAGCCAGCTGACATCCCTACACACGATGAAGCCAGCTGACATCCCTACACACGATGAAGCCAGCTGACATCCCTACACAGGATGAAGCCAGCTGTTGGAAAACTAGCTTGCCATGACTTCGAGTCTTCCTCTTCCCTTTCGTCCTCTTTTCTTCTTCTTCTTCACCGTCTTTATCTTCGTCTACTGCTTCTTCTATTCCTCCTCCTCCTCCTTCTCCTCACTGTTAAATATTCCCAGCAAATCTTGTTTCTCGTAGCAACGTTTATCCTGACGACGTTTATCCTGACGATGTTTATCTTGATGACGATTATACTGACCACTTTTATCCTGATGATAACGTGTTGTTTAATCTAGCGACGTTTATCCGGATGACATCCTGACGACGTTTGTTCTAAAGTGGATAATCATGACGACGGTTTCTGTGACGATGTTTATCCTGTCGTCGTTTATCCTGACGATGTTTATCCTGTCGTCGTTTATCCTGACGATGTTTATCCTGTCGTCGTTTATCCTGACGATGTTTATCCTCTCGTCGTTTATCCTGACGATGTTTATCCTCTCGTCGTTTATCCTGACGATGTCTATCTTCTCGTCGTTTATCCTGAAGATGTTTATCCTGACGTCGCTAAGGAACTAGAGCTACATGTACACTTCCGTGGATCAAACCTGATCGCCTCTCATCCTCATCCCCCCCAGCAGGTATACGATCCACACGGGTTTAACGCTTCCCTGCAATTGCAGGAATAAATCACAGAGCAAATAAATCACACAATACTCGCATATAAATTCATAATTAACACACTGCAGAGCTAAAAAAAATTCTTTCCAATTAATTCTGTAATTTCAGGTTTATTTAAAAAAACAGGAAAAATCTATTACTTCCACTGTGATGTAATGAGTTTTTAAAACAATTTCAGTGTGATTACTTATTTATGAAGCGATTACCTTTCTGCATACACTGCACCAATTATATTTTAACTAAACTTTAATGATCAATTGTCAAATTACAGAGACCCATAAAATTCAGACATTCACGCACACATACGCACGTACACACACACGATACACACACACGACACACACATATATATATATATATATATATATATATATATATATATATATATATATATATATATATATATATATATATATATATATATATATAGTGTAAGGATTACCGGAGACGTAAGATGAATGCTTGGACTCACCAGTACTCAAGTGTACCTGCTTAGTTAACAGCTTGCAGAAAACCTCTCTGTGTGGGTAACAGACAATGATTTGCTCAGTCACATGGGGCCTTTGACCCTCGTGTAGTCGATCGGCTTTAAACCCATTAAAGCGATCATCCTTAAGTCCCATCTTTCTGTCATCTGATTTTGTCTCTTAATTATTGTGGGGAGCATCGCCCCCGAGGCCTGGTCCCGCATCAGCCCTCATATATTAGAAAGGAAATATTACAGTCATTGGACCTATTAAAAAATACACAGCAAAGATTAATTCACATGGAAGTGCGTAAGATTTACCTGTTCTCTTACGTGTTCACCAGACAGAAAGAAAAGACCAGCAATCCTGCCAGAGTGCAAAACATTTAATAGGCTTCCGTTCATCAGTCCCCCATCCATCACCAGGTAATTACGCCACATTGAGGAAAACCTGAAATAGCAGGTGTGTGTGTGTGTGTGTGTGTGTGTGTGTGTGTGTGTGTGTGTGTGTGTACTCACCTATTTGTGGTTGCAGGGGTCGAGTTACAGCCCCTGACCCCGCCTCTTCGCTAGTCTCTACCAGGTACACTCTCTCCCCGCTCTAAGAGTCTTGTCGTACCTCTTCTTAAACCTATGTATGGATCCTACCTCCACTACATCACTCCAGATTGTGTGAGTTTCTCTTCCTTTCTCTTTTTTTTTCTCTCTCTCTCTCTCTCTCTCTCTCTCTCTCTCTCTCTCTCTCTCTCTCTCTCGTCTTGAGACATCCACTCAACCTTCCTCCATCACAAGGTCATCCATCACTAGCTAATCCCACTACACTGGACCTCTCACACCCTCTGCTTCTCCCGTCTCTCTCTCTCTCTCTCTCTCTCTCTCTCTCTCTCTCTCTCTCTCTCTCTCTCTCCTTACTCGCGTTCCTTCTTTTGCCTGCTCCTTCTCTTCCTTCTCTTACCTCTTCCGCCTCCCCCTCTCTTCCTAGTGTTAAAATTGACGATTGGTTGTTAGGATGTCTAGACCCATTATTGGTTGCTAGGATGTCTAAATCTATAATTGACTGCAAGGATATCAAAAATCTATAATTGACTGCAATGATATCAAAAATCTATAATTGACTGCAATGATATCAAAATCTATAATTGACTGCAAGGATATCAAAATCTATAATTGACTGCAAGGATATCAAAATCTATAATTGACTGCAAGGATATCAAAATCTATAATTGACTGCAAGGATATCAAAATCTATAATTGACTGGTAGAGCGAGAACAAAATTTCATCGACTTCTAAATTTTTTTGAGATAACTCATTTCTGGGAGACTAAATATTCTTAAGAGCATCCAGGGCGTCTTTTAAAAAACAGTATTGACTGACTGTGAAGTCATTACCAGTCATACTGACGCTGTCACTGCTAACTGTGGCAGCCAGTCAGTCATATTTGCTTACCTTATTGAACTGTGATGATTAGTTTCACTGGCTTTTTCTTGCAGTGAATTGCCTGTCTTGTGTCCTGAATAGTTCTGTCTTGTGTCCTGAATAGTTCTGTCTTGTGTCCTGAATAGTTCTGTCTTGTGTCCTGAATAGTTCTGTCTTGTGTCCTGAATAGTTCTGTCTTGTGTCCTGAATAGTTCTGTCTTGGGTATATGAACCCATGGGATTACAAGGATTTCTAAGGAGGATTTGATAGAAATTATTTAATTCGCAGCGACCAATGTATGAAAGACAGTAACCCCAGACGTATTATTATTATTATTATTGTAATTGTTGTATTTAAGATGAAGCTCTAGTCACGTAGAGGTCATACAGCGCCTAAGGAATGGGTAGCAATCAAGTTCCATCCGAGGCATGGAGGGGCAAATGCAATTCTTTTTGATCAAGAGCCCCTCGCCCGCATCAAGGAACCTCCTCCCTCAAGGGAGGACGACAAAACATCGATAAACATTACGTCTTGCTTACAGTTTCACAAAGTTGGTAAAGCACTTACTGAGAGAAACAGCACTGAGTTCCGAGTACCTTAATGAAATAAACAACAAGAGAGACAAGAGAGAATTTCTGAAATGCAGTGAGAGTACCTAGCAGTGAAGTACTGGGAGACAGAGGGCAGAGGGTAAAATTTCAAACACAGAAGAGGAGGCAACGGAAAGAACAGAGCCTGTAGTAGTAGTAAGAGTTATCGTAATAGCAGCCGTAGTAGTAGTAACAGCAGTAGCATCAGCAACAAATACGAGGAATAATAGCCGTAGTAGTAGTAAAAGTCATAGTAGCAGTATATTAGTAACAAATAACAGGAATAACAGTAATAGTAGTAGTAGTAGTACCAGTGATAAACTATCATACCACAATATTCACACTTGTACAAGTGCATTTTGTTTACTTTCATTTTTCTTTGGCGCTGGAAAGTATAGCTAATCTTTTTCGCCGCAAATATTGTGGTTAAAATAAAGTTGGTAATATTTTATGGTGCTCCAGTAACTGATGAGCTGCTGCTGCTGCTGCTGCTGCTGCTTCAACCCTGCTGCTCTTACTGCTACTACTGCTTCAACCCTGCTGCTCTTACTGCTGCTTCAACCCTGCTGCTCTTACTACTGCTGCTGCTTCAACCCTGCTGCTCTTACTGCTGCTACTGCTTCAACTCTGCTGCTCTTACTGCTGCTGCTCTCAACCCTGCTCTGTTCTTCACCCTGCTGCTCTTACTGCTGCTGCTGCTGCGCTTCAACCCTGCTGTTCTTACTGCTGCTGCTGCTGCTTCAACTCTGCTGCTCTTACTGCTGCTTCAACCCTGCTGCTCTTACTGCTGCTTCAACCCTGCTGTTCTTACTACTGCTGCTGCTGCTGCTTCAACCCTGCTGTTCTTACTGCTGCTGCTGCTGCTTCAACTGCTGCTCTTACTGCTGCTTCAACTCTGCTGCTCTTACTGCTGCTGCTGCCTCAACCCTGCTGTTCTTTATGTGTGCTGCTCTGCGTTTTTTCTTAACCTGCTGCTTTACGTTATGGTGCTGTTAACTGCTGGTGACGTGTGCTGTGTGCTAACTGTGTCATGCGCTGCTGCCAACCTGCTGCTCACGCTGCTTCAACCCTGCTGTTCTTACTGCTGCTGCTGCTGCGCTCACCTGCTGTTGCTGTGCTGCTGCGCGCCTCAACCGCTGTTCTTACTGTGCGTGCTGCTTCAACTCTGCTGCTCTACGCTGCTTCAACCCTGCTGTCTTACTGCTGCTTCAACCCCTGTTCTACTGCTGCTGCTGCTTCAACCGTGTTTCGCGCGCTGCGTCAATCGTTACTGCTTCGCCTCAACCCTGCTGTTCTTTATGTTGTTGCTGCTGCTGCTGTTTTTATCTAACCTGGTGCTGTTGACGTTATTGGTGCTGTTACTGTTGGTGACGGTAGTGCTGTTGTCTCAACACTGCTGCTGTTGCTGCATTTGGAACTGTTACTGCTCGTGCTGTTACTCTTACTGTTGTTGGTGGTAGTGCTGTTGTTGTCTCAACCGTGCTGATATTGTTGATAAGACGCATGTGCAAAGCTTGCATATCTCTATTACCGAAACGTATCACCTGCGCAGCAGACTCTTTCAGTCGAACACAGAGGCTACTTTCATATTTGTGTAACCAGTGATTTAACAAAACAAAACAAGAACTAGCATTGTTTGTTACGTAAGTTTAAAAATAGGTTTGAAAGACACAAGGGTGAGAAGGGTTGAATTTGAGTGGGCTTTGAAGAGCCTGGGTCAGCAGGGTTATTAAACCTTAGAGTTGGGTGCGCCTTCAAGAATAGTTTTGACGAATTTTGCACAGAAACGAATATTTCAGTTTTATCAGTTTTAATAAAACTGTGGTACATACATAGCTAAAAATAAGTTAGAAGCTTCCGCTAAGTTTAATGAACCAGCGTTGAAACCTTTGAAGCCGAGCAAAAGAAGCATTTTCAAATTATACCTTGGAAACCAAAATCAAATGACCTGAGAAGGACCTGCATGTATGGGCCAGTAGACCTACTGCAGTGTTTTTCAATTACAGTTTTATGTATATGAAATTCCTTGTAAAAACTGTAACAACTCGAATATATGATTCAGTTTCAGCATCTCACAAGGCAAGTGGAAACCTGATGCTATAATCATCTCTTTTTTCCGATTTTATTTCTACCTGCATCGCTTATACATATTTTAATTTCCTGAAGGACTGTTTTTAAAGCCGAAATTTACAGTACTCGATCTGTCTTATGCTTCACAGTCTTCATGTGGGATTTTGTACGACTGTAAGAAGAAACTAGTTTAAGAACGTGAACAATGAACGATTTTAATCTGTCTGTCTTTTTACACAGGGTTTAACAAGGTTAGGTTAAGGTTCCTAACTTTATTTACAAGCTAAAAGCTGTTACCTACATAAGATCATTTGAAAGCCTTTTTTTATTATGAGACATACAAATATGGAACAGGATAAAGCTGGAGCCATCTGTGGGCCAGCGATTTCATTCGGTGACGTCATTATGCTGTACGAACATGTTCCAGACTCGAGTTTCTCTCTCTCTCTCTCTCTCTCTCTCTCTCTCTCTCTCTCCTCCAGGTCTCACACAAGCACACTACACGTTACCTTAATTGGATGGCCCCTACAGGCTGGAGATGCTCAAAGCATTCCAGGTGATATTGTTCAGTAAATACGTCAATAAGGCCTCACCTCCTCTGCCTCTACCTCACCATTAGAGATAATTGGGTAATTGGCTGATATACCTGACTCATCAGCTGGACCCTCGCTGCCGCTCTTATCAACCTTACTAACCCTAATTACTTTCTCTCCTGCCAATTGCTTTTGGCTCTGCAATTTAGATATATAAATGGAAGAGAAAATAAATAATAACGGAATAAGCACATTGAATGATAAAAAATAAAAAGTGACGGTATTAGTATTATTATTATTATTATTCGTAGTAGTAGTAGTAGTAAATAGTGTTAAATAGCAGCAGCAGTAGTAGTGGAGGTAGTCCATAACAGCAGAACAGAGGACTGCAGGAGAGGTAATGGCCCACGGGGGGGGGAAGAAGAAAATCCCCTGTGGGAGAAAATCCCAACAGGACAGAACACACCTAAGCAGAAGACAGGAAAGACAATGAAAATATAGGAAAAGTGAAGAGGAGGTGGTAAAGATCACGTCAAGTCAGGAGCGCTCTGAAGTTTAGAACATTTGACACTGTAATGAGAAAGGAAGGCATCAACAGAGACAAAACCACGACTAAGATTCATCCAAGGAATACACAAGTGTGAAACACAACCATGTTCATCATTCTACACTCATACCAGCACTGAATGATCCATCATTCTACACTCATACCAGCACTGAATGACCCATCATTCTACACTGATACCAGCACTGAATGATCCATCATTCACCTAATCCAGCACTGAATGATCCATCATTCTACACTAATACCAGCACTGAATGATCCATCATTCTACACTCATACCAGCACTGAATGATCCATCATTCTACACTCATACCAGCACTGAATGATCCATCATTCTACACTCATACCAGCACTGAATGACCCATCATTCTACACTCATACCAGCACTGAATGACCCATCATTCTACACTCATACCAGCACTGAATGACCCATCATTCTACACTCATACCAGCACTGAATGACCCATCATTCTACACTCATACCAGCACTGAATGACCCATCATTCTACACTCACACCAGCACTGAATGACCCATCATTCTACTCATACCAGCACTGAATGATCCATCATTCTACTCATACCAGCACTGAATGATCCATCATTCTACACTGATACCAGCACTGAATGATCCATCATTCTACACTCATACCAGCACTGAATGACCCATCATTCTACTCATACCAGCACTGAATGATCCATCATTCTACACTCATACCAGCACTGAATGATCCATCATTCTACAGTCTACACTAATACCAGCATTGAATGTTCCATCATTCCACACATACCAGAACTGAATGATCCATCATACCAACGCTGAATAAAGGTTAATTATCTAGCATATTAATGTTATAAACCAGACATGAAAATTGCATTAGCCTGACGCGTCATTAGTAGTGAGCATTTTGGGTCATTAGTGGAAAATGAGGCAAGCCTAGAATTTTAATTTTGGGAGAGTAATGACATATGTGTATTTGTATGTATTATTTACGTTTATGTATGTATATGTGTGTAGTATGTATGTTCGTATGTATGCATGCGTACCCACCTATTTGTACTCAATTGTTTGTGGTTGCAGGGGTCGAGTCTCAGCTCCTGGCCCTGTCCCTTAACTTGCCACTTGTTGGGTTTACTCCCTCCCAGCTTCGTGGGCCCTGTCATACTTATTCTTAAAACGGTGCATGAATTCACATACAGTTTTAAGATTGTTCCACTTCTTGATCACCCCGAAGCTGAAGAAATACTTCCTGACATCCGTGATTCAACTGATGTTTTAAATTTCAGCTGTGCCCTTGTGTACCTGTTTCCAGGCCTTTCGAAAGTCTATCACTGTCCACCACATCAATTTCTTTCCAGTATTTTACGTATCGTTATCACATCACGGAAGTTGTGACCACTGACTTACCAGTGCTGGACTCAGTGGTCTGAGTGTCACTGTGGTGGACAACAACAATGACCACTGACTTACCAGTGCTGGACTCAGTGGTCTGAGTGTCACTGTGGTGGACAACAACAATGACCACTGACTTACCAGTGCTGGACTCAGTGGTCTGAGTGTCACTGTGGTGGACAACAACAATGACCACTGACTTACCAGTGCTGGACTCAGTGGTCTGAGTGTTGTTGGTCTTCTGAACAAACACAAACATACATCTCGTGTAATATCTTACACACTATACATACATATATTTTTTGCTGTGCGTTCCATTAAGTATGTTTCTGCGCGCGCACGCGTGTGTGTGTGTACTCACCTAGTTGTGGTTGAAGGGGTCGATTCATAGCTCCTGTGTGTGTGTGTGTGTGTGTGTGTGTGTGTGTGTGTGTTAAATCCATAGAGTGCTGCTAATCGAAGTAAATTATATAATTTATATGTAGGTTTGAGATTTTCCGAGACAAGCAGTCAGTCTCTCCCTCTCCTTTATCTCTAATTCCTTCCTCCTCTCCTCGCCTCTCCTCGCTCTCCTCGCCTCTCCTCGCCTCTCCACCATTTCACAACCTCTCAAGTTTTAATGGCAGCAATTACTTGTAAAAAAAAATCACAGAAAAAAAGCACAAAACTTTTGTCGACGGGATCATAATTTTGGCGACTTAAATTGAGCGGATTTGTGGGAATAATTCTTCCTCGATGATTTATATATGCGCTGGTGCCCATTTTTGACTCTTGGCTTATAGTGTACAAATGAGCATTTTGCCTCATAAAGCATACTGCGCAACTCCGTATTTTGCCAACTTCTTGGAATTGTTATGCAGAGCATTTCCGGTAAATGTTCTGCATAATATATGCAGAACATTTCGGGCAATTTTGTCCCAGGATGCGACCCACACCAGTCGACTAACACCCAGGTACCCATTTTACTGATGGGTGAACAGGGACAACAGGTGTAAGGAAACACGCCCAATGTTTCCACTCTTGCCAGGAATCGAACCACGGACCCCTCAGTGTGTGAAGCGAGAGCTTTGCCTACCAGGCCACGGGCCACCTGTAATAGGGATTAAACTCCTTGTACATATACAAAGAGGCATAAATCTCTCAGTATAGTATATATTCTGTTACCTTGTTGCCAACAACTCGAGAGTAACTAATTTTCGCATGTGACCCATCACCTCCGTACTGGCAGAACCTCACACAATCTCTTTTCTTAGCCAAACATATATCCAAATGTCTGCGTACTATCAGTAATACACACAACATTCTGCGTACTTAGTCATGCATGTGACATTAATATCAGGAACAAGAAACTCGCTACCCAGCTTATATCTTACTCCTCTGTGTTTATTTTTTTTTAATAATATTCCGGTATCTTACAGGCAAAAAATCGCCATGATAATAGCGTTCGAGATCAGCGAAGTCTTGGCCATCCTATACCTGGAACACATGATTACACAAAGCAGATGGCAATCTTCTGAACACACCAACATGTTTCAACCTTGAACACTTCCGCGAACAACTCAACACCATCGACTTCTTCACCTAATTTACACAGGAAGTTGAGAAGAATGACTCTCCAATTTTTCTTGATGTAAAACCCAGCAAACAGGACAACTTTATGAAGCATGAAGTCTACAGTTCACCTACCAACAAAGTGACCTTTTTCACCTCTCCCATCCCAGCCAATATTTCCTTCCTATTTTAACTCAGACTGTAGACAGAGAGCACAACAAGTAGCGAGGAGCCCCAAGGAAGACGCCATCATTAAAAGACACATTCTACCTACAGGAAATATAACCATTACCATCTCCAGAACTCTCAAACATAATAGCACAAGTATATCTGTTCCTGAGCCAAAAACCAACCACACAATCGTCACAGCCAACGTTAAGCAGACGTCTATAAACTTCCCGTGTTTAGAAAAGACTAACGTAACTAGAGTCCTAGACGACAACTATGCGTGCAAAGCCCACAATTACAACAATATTTCAAGACACTACATAACATAGGCTAGTAGGCCTACTGCAGAGCTCGTTTTATATTATATTTTTAACTGAATATAAAATTTGAATATCTAAATCATAAACAAATTGCAAATAAATATCAAATTTAAATATTAATATAAATTTAAATATAAATGTGAAAATAAATCTAAAGAAAATATAATAAACTTAACTTCTAAAAAATAATTATCTCATCCTAAACCGAAATTCTACATCAGAATAAATCTAAACCTGAAATTCTAAATCAAAACGAATCCTAAGTGAATGATAGGGTAGGTAGGAGCGGCCATAAGCTGCCTGAGTGCGTCGGAGCGACGAATCCTTCCCCAGCAGTAAGAGTTGAATTTACGAGAGTATCCCCGCGTCAAGATTTCATTTAGATCGGATGAAAAACCTCTTGAATATTCATTTCTCGGCGTGAAAAACACATTAAACGAACGCTAACAAGCCATCAAGTGTTGAGTGCGAGAAGGTCATAGAGTGAGGAGAGTCGGGATGATCGGATTCCCACATGGGGAGGCGTGGGATTCTCGCCTTTATAGGGTGTGTGAGGTATGTGACTGTGTTGGACTTTATTGGGTGGATGTCCCCCATAACTGTGCTTGTTACCTTCAGAAATTCATTTTGGTGTCTGGCTCACTGCAGATTCTCGTTTTAAGTGTGTGTGTGTGTGTGTGTGTGTGTGTGTGAATGTGTGTGAGTGAATGTGTGTGTGTGTGAATGTGTGTGTGTGTGAATGTGTGTGTGTGTGTGAATGTGAATGTGTGTGTGTGAATGTGTGTGTGTGTGAATGTGTGTGTGTGTGAATGTGTGTGTGTGTGAATGTGTGTGTGTGTGAATGTGTGTGTGTGTGAATGTGTGTGTGTGTGAATGTGTGTGTGTGTGAATGTGTGTGTGTGTGTGAATGTGTGTGAATGTGTGTGTGATGTGTGTGTGTGTGAATGTGTGTGTGTGAATGTGTGTGTGTGTGAATGTGTGTGTGTGTGTGAATGTGTGTGAATGTGTGTGTGTGAATGTGTGAATGTGTGTGAATGTGTGTGTGTGTGAATGTGTGTGTGTGTGAATGTGTGTGTGTGTGAATGTGTGTGTGTGAATGTGTGTGTGTGAATGTGTGTGTGTGAATGTGTGTGTGTGTGAATGTGTGTGTGTGTGAATGTAGATAACAGGAGAAATATTTCTAAGATGATTCAAGGGTGAATCTAGAATAGCTCTAGGCTGAGACGAGGGATAATATGTCTAAGATGAATCTAGGTGGTAATACTTTTATGGTAAGTTGTTGGTAACATTAACTTTTGGACCGTCTAGTGGTAATAATACATTATTGTGAGTCAATGAGTAATACGTCTAGAATAAGATTAGGATCAAATATATATCAAAGTTGAGTCCAGGGATAATACCTCCAGGGAAATAATAGTAATATTATCTTTAGGTTGAGTGATAACTTTGGGTTCAATCAAGAGGTAATACCTCCTGCTTTTCTTCCCCCCCCCCTACTCTTCAACATTATATTTCTCCTCCTTCTATTCTCCTTCCACCTCCTTCTTGCTCCTCCTAAACCTTCTCTTTCTCCTGCTCCTTCTCTCTTCCACCTCAACCTTCTTTCTCCTCCTCTTTTCCTTCTGCTCCTCCTCTGAGTGAGTTAGAGGGTGATCAGAGTGACCACAGTCAGCCGTGTCTATAAACTTTAATAATTGCCTGAAATTACACCTGAAAATACAGGAGTGTGCAGCGTGGTCTGTGCCTCTGCCCTCTCTCTCTCTTTCTCTCTCTCTCTTAACCCTTTGTTTATTTAACTCTTTACCTCTATACCCTAATCCTTTACCCTTCCCTTTATCATTCCTTTCCTATTTCCCAATTCCTCGTTTATCCTCTCTTTACAGTCTTACTCTCCTACCCTCCTTTTCTACCTTCCTTATCTCCTACCCTCTCTCCCTCCTTCCTATCTCTCTTACTCCTACTTATTTTGCTTCCCTCACTTTTTCTCCGGATGAGCTTCCTTACGCTTACCTTAACCAGCTAGTATATGTTATCTTAACCAGCTAGTATCTGTTATCTTAACCAGCTAGTATCTGTTATCTTAACCAGCTAGTATCTGTTATCTTAACCAGCTAGTATCTGTTATCTTAACCAGCTAGTATCTGTTATCTTAACCAGCTAGTATCTGTTATCTTAACCAGCTAGTAGCTGTTATCTTAACCAACTAGTAGCTGTTATCTTAACCAGCTAGTATCTGTTATCTTAACCAGCTAGTAGCTGTTATCTTAACCAGCTAGTAGCTGCTATCTTAACCAGCTAGTAGCTGCTTATCTTAACCAGCTAGTAGCTGCTATCTTAACCAGCTAGTAGCTGCTATCTTAACCAGCTAGTAGCTGCTATCTTAACCAGCTAGTAGCTGCTATCTTAACCAGCTAGTAGCTGTTATCTTAACCAGCTAGAAGCTGTTATCTTAACCAGCTAGCAGCTGTTATCTTAACCAACTAGTAGCTGTTATCTTAACCAGCTAGTAGCTGTTATCTTAACCAGCTAGTAGCTGTTATCTTAACCAGCTAGTAGCTGTTATCTTAACCAGCTAGTAGCTGTTATCTTAACCAGCTAGTAGCTGTTATCTTAACCAGCTAGTAGCTGTTATCTTAACCAGCTAGAAGCTGTTATCTTAACCAGCTAGAAGCTGTTATCTTAACCAGCTAGAAGCTGTTATCTTAACCAGCTAGTAGCTGTTATCTTAACCAGCTAGTAGCTGTTATCTTAACCAGCTAGTAGCTGTTATCTTAACCAGCTAGTAGCTGTTATCTTAACCAGCTAGTAGCTGTTATCTTAACCAGCTAGTAGCTGTTATCTTAACCAGCTAGTAGCTGTTATCTTAACCAGCTAGTAGCTGTTATCTTAACCAGCTAGTAGCTGTTATCTTAACCAGCTAGTAGCTGTTATCTTAACCAGCTAGTAGCTGTTATCTTAACCAGCTAGTAGTTATCTTAACCAGCTAGTAGTTATCTTAACCAGCTAGTAGTTATCTTATCTTAACCAGCTAGTAGCTGTTATCTTAACGCTAGTGTGTTATCTTAACATAGTAGCTGTTAATCTTAGTGTATCAGCTAGAGGTGATAGTCTGAATCCAGATAGTAGAGTACTCCAGATAGCTCGATCTTAACCGTCTTTAGCATCAAGGACTCCTTATCTTTATCTCCGCTGTACTTCCTTTATCTCCATGTAGCTTTACTCCTTATCTCCTGACGTTTCTCCTATCTGATCTACCCTGTACTTCTCCCCTTTATCTCCTGTACTTCTCACCTTTATCTCCTGTACTTCTCTCCTTTATCTCCCTGTACTTCTCTCCTTTATCTCCTGTACTTCTCCCTTTTTGATCTCCCTGTACTTCTCTCCCTTTATCTCCCTGTACTTCTCTCCTTTATCTCCCTGTACTTCTCTCCTTTATCTCCCTGTACTTCTCTCCTTTATCTCCCTGTACTTCTCTCCCTTTATCTCCTGTACTCTCTCCCTTTATCTCCTGTACTTCTCTCCTTTATCTCCCTGTACTTCTCTCCCTTTATCTCCCTGTACTTTCTCCCTTTATCTCCCTGTACTTCTCCCTTTATCTCCTGTACTTCTCTCCTTTATCTCCCTGTACTTCTCCCTTTATCTCCTGTACTTCTCTCCTTTATCTCCCTGTACTTCTCTCCTTTATCTCCCTGTACTTCTCTCCTTTATCTCCCTGTACTTCTCTCCCTTTATCTCCCTGTACTTCTCTCCCTTTATCTCCCTGTACTTCTCTCCCTTTATCTCCCTGTACTTCTCTCCCTTTATCTCCCTGTACTTCTCTCCCTTTATCTCCCTGTACTTCTCTCCCTTTATCTCCCTGTACTTCTCTCCCTTTATCTCCCTGTACTTCTTCTCCCTTTCTTATCTCCTGTACTTCTCTCCTTTATCTCCCTGTACTTCTCTCCCTTTATCTCCTGTACTTCTCCCTTTATCTCCCTGTACTTCTTCCCTTTATCTCCCTGTACTTCTCTCCCTTTATCTCCTGTACTTCTCTCCCTTTATCTCCCTGTACTTCTCTCCTTTATCTCCTGTACTTCTCTCCCTTTATCTCCTGTACTTCTCTCCCTTTATCTCCCTGTACTCTCTCCCTTTATCTCCCTGTACTTCTCTCCCTTTATCTCCTGTACTTCTCTCCTTTATCTCCTGTACTTCTCTCCTTTATCTCCTGTACTTCTCTCCCTTTATCTCCCTGTACTTCTCTCCTTTATCTCCCTGTACTTCTCTCCCTTTATCTCCCTGTACTTCTCTCCCTTTATCTCCCTGTACTTCTCTCCCTTTATCTCCCTGTACTTCTCTCCTTTATCTCCCTGTACTTCTCTCCCTTTATCTCCTGTACTTCTCTCCTTTATCTCCCTGTACTTCTCTCCCTTTATCTCCTGTACTTCTCTCTCCTTTATCTCCCTGTACTTCTCCCTTTATCTCCCTGTACTTCTCTCCCTTTATCTCCCTGTACTTCTCTCCCTTTATCTCCCTGTACTTCTCTCCTTTATCTCCCTGTAATTCTCTCCCTTTATCTCCCTGTACTTTCTCCCTTTATCTCCTGTACTTCTCTCCCTTTATCTCCCTGTACTTCTCTCCCTTTATCTCCCTGTACTTCTCTCCCTTTATCTCCTGTACTTTCTCCCTTTATCTCCCTGTACTTTCTCTCCTTTATCTCCCTGTACTTCTCTCCCTTTATCTCCCTGTACTTCTCTCCTTTATCTCCTGTACTTCTCTCCCTTTATCTCCTGTATTCTCTCCTTTATCTCCCTGTAATTCTCTCCCTTTATCTCCCTGTAATTCTCTCCCTTTATCACCCTGTAATTCTCTTCCTTTATCTCCTTGTAATTCTCTCCCTCTATCTCCCTGTACTTCTCTCCCTTTCCCTTCTATATTTCCTTCATCCCTCTATCACTTCCACTTGTCCCCTCCATCATTTCCTTCCCCCTCCATCACCTCCACTTGTCCCCTCCATCACCACCACTTGTCTCCTCCATCATTACATCATTTCCCCTCCCTCACCTTCACTGTCTCCCTTTCTCTTCCATCATCTCCTCCATCCATCACTTTCACTTCTGTCCTCTATCTTCCTCCATTACTCCCCACTTCTCTCCCTCTGCCCCATCACCTTCATGTCTCTCCCTCCCTCCGATTCCCGTCTCCATCCTCTCCCTCCCTCCCTCCCTCCCTCGGATCCCCGTCTCCCTCCCTCCCTCGGATCCCCGTCTCCCTCCCTCCCTCCCAAGCGTCACTCCAGGAACCCAGATTTTTCATTATTTTCACAATTAAGACTTTTTCCTTCATTTAGTCTTTTGTAGAAACTCTAAGATATTTTTGTGATTCATCAAAGGTGTTGCAGAAACTCATTAATGTTGCACAATGCAACACTCAGCAACACCCTTGCTCTTTCATAACTCTCCTCTTGCCTTCAAAATTACGACTCGAGATTTAGATTGCTGAAGTGATTGTCTCTGCTCATGTTTCGCCCGCTGATGTTTCGCCCGCTAGATCTCCTCTCAGAGATATTCTCATCATGAAATGTGTTGCAATGTTAACAATAAAATTCAGATAGACAAGAAAGAAACACACACACACACGAGCAAACAAAAGAGGTCAAGTGTCTATCGACAAGCATCCTTGACAAACTGTAACTAACACATACACACACACACAGTCACACACACATATTATATATATATATATATATATATATATATATATATATATTTCAACAAGTCGGCCGTCTCCCACCTAGGCAGGGTGACCCAAAAAGAAAGAAAATCCCCAAAAAGAAAATACTTTCATCATCATTCAACACTTTCACCACACTCATACATAATCACTGTCTTTGCAGAGGCGCTCAGATACGACAGCTGTGAATAGTCCCTCCCAGCTGTCACTATCTCAGACCCCTCCTTTAAAGTGCAGGCATTGTACTTCCCATTTCCAGAACTCAAGTCCAACTAAATCAATTAACTGGTTTCCCTGAATCCCTTCACAAAATGTTACCCTGCTCACACTCCAACAGATCGTCATGTCCCAAAAACTATTCGTCTCCATTCACTCCTATCTAACACGCTCACACATGCTTGCTGGAAGTCCAAGCCCTCGCCCACAAAACCTCTTTACCCTTCCCTCCAACCTTTTCTAGGACGACCCCTACCCGCCTTCCTTCCCTACAGATTTATAAGCTCTCCAAGTCATTCTACTTTGATCCATTCTCTCTAAATGACCAAACCACCTCAACAACCCCTCTTCAGCCCTCTGACAAATACTTTTAGTAACTCCACACCTTCTCCTAATTCCCACATTCCGAATTTTCTGCATAATATTTACACCACACATTGGCCTTAGACAGGACATCTCCACTGCCTCCAGCCTCCTCCTCGCTGCAGCATTTGCAACCCATGCTTCACACCCATATAAGAGTGTTGGTACCACTATACTTTCGTACATTCCCTTCTTTGCCTCCATGGATAACGTTTTTTGTCTCCACAGATACCTCAATGCACCACTCACCTTTTTTCCTTCATCAATTCTATGGTTAACCTCATCCTTCATAAACCCATCCGCTGACACGTCAACTCCCAAATATCTGAAAACATTTACTTCTTCCATAATCCCTCTCTCAATGTGATATCCAATTTTCTTTATTTAAATTGTTTGATACCCTCATCACCTTACCTTATCTATGTTCACTTTTAACTTTCTACCTTTACACCCACTCCCAAACTCGTCCACTAACCTTTGCAACTTTTCTTTAGAATTTCCCATAACCACAGTATCATCAGCAAAAAGTAACTGTGTCAACTCCCATTTTGCATTTAATTCTCCGTAATTTAATCCCACCCCTCTCCCCAACACCCTAGCATTTACTTCTTTACAACCCCATCTATAAATTTTAAAATGTGACATACAATCCTGTCTAGACCAATTTACGAAGTAATCCCTTCTCCTACAACCTAACCTGAGCTACTATCCTCTAAAAACTCTTTACAGCCTTATTATATACCTATATATATATATATTAATAAAATAATTATTTATATATATATATATATATATATATATATATATATATATATTTTGTAGTGGGGTTAGGGTTATGTAAAATTTTGGAGATGCTGGTAGATTTTAGTTCTGATGGGAAAATCACCTTCACTGTCAATGTTTACTTTGATGAACGTCTCACTGAACACAAGTGTCATTTTGTGATGTCAATATTTGTGTGTGTGTTTGCTGTTATCAATGTAAGCTCCGTCTCCTCAAGCAAGGGTTCAATACTAGCTGTTTATTTTTTTGTCCTGGGTTTCGCATGTGAGAAAAATTATATTGGGGTTCTTTCATTTTCACTAGAGATTTTTTTTGTTCGTTCTGTCTCTTTCCTGAAGAGTGATTTACGTGATTTACGTCAGAAGTTATTTTGTGAGTTACGTAGGAAGATGATTGAATTTAAATATCTTTTGTTTCCTACTTGCTCAGGGTTTGTTGTTCTCAGTAGCAGGCAAAAATCCTCTCAGTAGCATGCAACATTCTCTCAGTAGCATGAAAAATCCTCTCAGCAGCATGCAAGAATTCTCTCAGTAGCATGCAAAATTCTCTCAGTAGGATGCAAAATCCTCTCAGTAGCATGCAAAATCCTCTCAGTAGCATGCAAAATCCTCTCAGTAGCATGCAAAAATTCTTTCAGTAGCATGCAAAATCCTCTCAGTAGCATGCAAAAATCCTCTCAGTAGGGTGCAAAATCCTCTCAGTAGGATGCATCGCACCTACAACGCTGAGCTTAAAACGTCACTGCGGGATTTTTCCTGATTTAAGTAATAAATTTACTTGGCATCTACCTGAGCTTCCCTTGACGCAAGGGCTCCCCAAAACACATTACAGTAACAGTTCTTTAAGACCTATAATGTCTACTAGAGGCAGTGTGTGTTTTATGAAGTTATCTTCTAGAGGCAGTGTGTTTTATGAAGTTATCTTCTAGAGGCAGTGTGTGTTTTATGAAGTTATCTACTAGAGGCAGTGTGTTTTATGAAGTTATCTACTAGAGGCAGTGTGTGTTTTATGAAGTTATCTTCTAGAGGCAGTGTGTGTTTTATGAAGTTATCTACTAGAGGCAGTGTGTTTTATGAAGTTATCTACTAGAGGCAGTGTGTTTTATAAAGTTACCTTCGTGGATAAGCTCCTTGTTTTCCCCGTCTCTACCTCAGCTTTTTACGTTCATGACTATGAAATTCAGTGAACTTTATTTGTAAACAACAAAAAGTCACAATACCGTGACTGGAACAATACACAAATAACCCGCACATAGAAGAGAGGAGCTTACCACGACGTTTCTGTCCGATTTGTTTACCTGTGTTAATAGTTAATAGTCCAAGTCGGACCAAAACGTCGTTATAAGTTTCAGTTTTGTATATGTGGGTTATTAGTGTAGTCTGTGTGCTTTGTAAATTTAAAAAAGTTAGCCATGAAAAAAAAGGAATACTAGTTAGTGTGGATGCGGATGACTTGTTACGTAAGAACATAAGAAAGAAGGAACACTGCAGGAGGCCTACTGACCCATGCGAGGCTAGTCCATGTCCCTCCCCGGCTTAGACCTGACTACCTGGAGTTAACTTTCTCCAAGTAAACTCCAGGTAGTCAGGTTACTTCCACTTAAGGAGCACGGCATAAGACCAAGTAGCACAAGTTACTGTTAATTATACGACTGATGTTCGAGTTAAATACTCTGAATGGGATCCAAATATTTCTGCACACTACCACACGGTGTTGAGTCTCATCTATTGTGTTTCCAAGACAGTTTACGTGTGAAGGAGTTTCTTTACAGTGAAGTGTATGGGATGCCAGTGCTTTCCTTCGTCATTTAGTTTAGCTAACAAATTTATGGCATAGTTTGAGAGTGAACTTGTGAAGTTCTTACAAGAGGATGAATGATTTTATAATACATTTTCTAAGGTTATGCTCAGACTTTTATAGACTTTGCTCATTTTTCGGTCAGAGGTAACTTAGGGGGGTGGGGAAGTGTGGAAAAAGGGAAGGTTGAGGAGAGTGGGAAAGGTGTGGAGAGTGGGGAGGGTGTGGAGAGTGGGGAGGGTTGGTAAGGTGATGAGAGTGGGAAGGTTGGGGATGGGGAGGGTTTGGAGCGTGGGGATGGGGAGGGTGTGGAGAGTGGGAAAGGTGTGAGAGAGGGGGTGTGGAGAGTGGGGAGGGTTGGTAAGGTGATGAGAGTGGGAAGGTTGGGGATGGGGAGGGTGTGGAGGGTAGGATGGAGGTGTTAAAGATAAGAAAAACTTTGAAACTAGAAATATTATTGTCGTCCCTCACTTGGACGAACTTAAATCTGCAAAAGGAAATTCTCTCTCATAATCGTTTAAGACTTCGGTATAAAATTTTTGTAAGCTTCCCAGATTAATATTAGCATTTACATCCTATACAGCGACTGACGACTATTACACTGAGAAAATATATGATTTTAATGGTCTCCTGCGTGAACACAGACACTGTACTGGAGGTAGGTCGGGATATAAGTACAGAGAATTTTAAAATTCCCTTCAGTGACGCTGAAGTAGAGAAACTTCAGGAAACTTCAGAACTGAAGTAAGTAGGAACACTGCAGCAGGCCTACTAACATAAGAACATAAGGATGAACACTGCAGCAGGCCTACTTACATAAGAAAGGAGGAACACTGCAGCAGGCCTGTTGGCCCATACTAGGCAGGTCCTTCACAATCTATCCCACTAACCACTGGACCATGCTAGGCAAGTCTAACTCACACTCACTCATTTACATAAATTCATGTTCCTAATTTCAGATTCGAGCTTCTAATGACAACGTTGCTTTTTAAATCTGACAACAGACAGTAAGACGAGGCTTAAATAAATGTTATATTAGGAATTAGTTCCAGATGAAGCCTGGTCACAGAACGGGCCGCGGGGGCGCTGACCCCCAAAACCCTCTCCAGGTATATTCCAGGTATGGAAAATGCGGGAACGTACTCGTTTAGAGTTATGGATGAGTGGAAGAAACTCCCAAGTAACGTCATTAAATCGAGAACTTTGAGTAGCTGTTACAGAAGGATCAAAATGGAAATAAGTCACTCTGAATTTTGGGGGATTTACCCTGGGTAATTTACTACCTATGATAATTGTACTTATGTGGACCTGTACCTAAATAAACTTAAAAGGCTGGACGGGTGTACGAGTGGGTGTGGATGAGTGTGAGTTAAACTTGCCTAGCGTGGGCCAGCACACATACTGCAGTGCTCCACTAATTTTACGTTCTTATCACAGTCATCACAATCCTCACAATTACGATCACCACCATCATTACCACCATCACAACCAACACCACCAGCATCACCACCACCATCATTACCATCACCATCATCATCATCACCATCATCACTGGAGCTTTGATCTAGGCAGCATCCACCAACATCATCATTACCATCACCAACATCATCATTGCCATCACCATCATCACCATCATCACTGGAGCTTTGATCTAGGCAGCATCCACCATCATCATTACCATCACCAACATCATCACCAACATCATCACCATTATCACCATCACTGGAGCTTTGATCTAGGCAGCATCCACCAACATCATTACCATCACCAACATCATCACCATCATCATCACCATCATCACTGGAGCTTTGATCTAGGCAGCATCAAAGGCTGCGCCACACGAGGACATTTTTAACCCCTTGAGTATAATTAACTTCCTTGTGAATAATGTGAGGGGAAAGGGGGAGGGGGAGGAGGAAGAGGGGGGAGAGGAAGTGGGAGGGGAGGAGGATGAGGGAGGGGAGGAGGATGAGGGATGGGGAAGAGGGAGGGGGATGAGGAAGAGGGAGGGGGAGGAGGAAGAGAGAAGGAGAGGAGGAGAGACGGGAAAAAAGGGAGGGAGAAGGGGAGGAAGGTAGGGAGGGAGGTGAGAGAAGAGAAGCACAATATCCACGTACTCTCACGTACAAAGTCCACGTACCTCCACGTACAATATCTGAGTACCTGCAATTAGAATATCCTTGTACTTGCACGTACAATATCCACGTACTTTCACGTACAATATCCACGTACTTGCACAAGCAATATACGTGTAGTTTCACGTACAATATCCATGTACTTGCACGCACACTATCCGTGTACTTGTACGTACAATATCTATGTGCTTGCACGCACACTGTCCGTGTACTTGTACGTACAATTTTAGTCACAAACTAAAATATTTCCCTCAAGATCCCAGACTCCGGCGAGGCCATTCTTAAACGACACTTGCATTTAAGAGGGTCATAAGCGCCTCTCAGGAACGCGTTGGATAAACTACCTTGTGTATAAGTGACATAAGGGAGAGAGTCGAGTGACTCTGTGTGAGTCCCAGAATACATTTCTCATGTTAGAAATTAATCTCTCAATAGAGAGAGAGAGAGAGAGAGAGAGAGAGAGAGAGAGAGAGAGAGAGAGAGAGAGACCAACAAGAAGAGACACGTTACAGAACAAAATTTTGTTGATAAAGTCCCCTATATGTGATAAAGCCAGCCCCATTATGTGTGATAATGCCCCAGTATGTGTGAAAAAGCCCCATTATGTGTGATATAGCCACAGTATGTGTGATAAAACCGCACTATGTGTGATAAAGCCCAATTATGTGTGATAAACCCTCACTGAATGATAAAGCTCCACTGTATGTGATAAAGCTGTACTACAGGTGAAACGTCATACACTGAAGACTTTCTTTTGCATAAAGTGTCTTTGTATAGGCACCTGTCCACTTACCTCAGTGTCTAGCTAAGTGGTGCTATCAAAAAGTTTCTGGACTGTTGCGAAAACAATAATTATATATATATATATATATATATATATATATATATATATATATATATATATATATATATATATATATATATATAATAGTTGAAGTTGTCTCCCTCGAAGTACTCTCCCTGGGCGGCTATACTCGTAGGTAGGGAGGAAATTTGGAAGGACTGGAAGGGAGCATGATGAAATAGGAAGGGGACAAGAAAAATGAGGGAGAGGGGAGGAAGAAAGTGAAAGGGAGGGGAGCATGGTGGGAAGAAAGGGTCAGAGGCAGGAACAAAGGCGAAATGAACAGGGACAAATGGGGGACCAGGAGCGAATGAGGTCAGTCCTTGATCTCAGACAGAGATAAGGGAGGTCCAGGGCAAGGTGGTCACAAGTTGTGGGGAATGAGTTAAAGAGGTAGACCAGTCTGATAATGTTGAGGCAAGATGTTCTCATTAATGTTGAGGCAAGATGTTCTCATTAATGTTGAGGCAAGATGTTCTCATTAATGTTGAGGCAAGATGCTCTCATTAATGTTGAGGCAAGATGTTCTCATTAATGTTGAGGCAAGATGTTCTCATTAATGTTGAGGCAAGATGTTCTCATTAATGTTGAGGCAAGATGTTCTCATTAATGTTGAGGCAAGATGTTCTCATTAATGTTGAGGCAAGATGTTCTCATTAATGTTGAGGCAAGATGTTCTCATTAATGTTGAGGCAAGATGTCCTCATTAATGTTGAGGCAAGATGTTCTCATTAATGTTGAGGCAAGATGTCCTCATTAATGTTGAGGCAAGATGTCCTCATTAATGTTGAGGCAAGATGTCCTCATTAATGTTGAGGCAAGATGTTCTCATTAATGTTGAGGCAAGATGTACTCATTAATGTTGAGGCAAGATGTTCTCATTAATGTTGAGGCAAGATGTCCTCATTAATGTTGAGGCAAGATGTCCTCATTAATGTTGAGGCAAGATGTCCTCATTAATGTTGAGGCAAGATGTCCTCATTAATGTTGAGGCAAGATGTCCTCATTAATGTTGAGGCAAGATGTCCTCATTAATGTTGAGGCAAGATGTCCTCATTAATGTTGAGGCAAGATGTCCTCATTAATGTTGAGGCAAGATGTTCGCATTAATGTTGAGGCAAGATGTTCGCATTAATGTTGAGGCAAGATGTTCGCATTAATGTTGAGGCAAGATGTCCTCATTAATGTTGAGGCAAGATGTTCTCATTAATGTTGAGGAAGATGTTCTCATTAATGTTGAGGCAAGATGTTCTCATTAATATTGACGGAGAACTTTCTTTTAAATCTTGAGAAATAATCGTGATACCCAAAAAATATATTAAAATAGCAATCTGGGTATTTATTATTATTATTATATTATTATTATTAAGGTCTACAAGCAAAACAAGTTGGAATTATGAATTTAACAAAGAAAATGGTAGGGTGGCGTGAACCATGGTTGTGTGAATGAGTCTAGCACCTTGTTCCTAGCACCACTACCTAGAACCATGGTTGTGTGGCTGAGTCTAGCACCTTGTTCCTAGCACCACTACCTAGACCCATGGTTGTGTTGCTGAGTCTAGCACCTTGTTCCTAGCACCACCATCTACTCACCTTACAGGGAAAAACCTGCAACTCTCACTACCATCTATCAACCCTAACACACTTACCAACACTGCCTAACAACCCCACCGTAGCTACCACCACCGTCTAACAACCCCACCGTAGCTACCACCAAAGTCTAACAACCCCACCGTAGCTACCACCACAGTCTAACCCCACCGTAGCTACCACCACCGTCTAACAACCCCACCGTAGCTATCACCACCGTCTAACAACCCCACCGTAGCTACCACCACCATCTAACAACCCCACCGTAGCTACCACCACCGTCTAACAACCCCACCGTAGCTACCACCACCGTCTAACAACCCCACCGTAGCTACCACCACAGTCTAACCCCACTAAAGCTACCACCACCATCTAACAACCCCAGCACAACGCGTACTCTTTCTCCCACTTGTTCTGCCATTTTCCAAATTTTATTTAGAACTCACTATCCCACTCATCCTAACTCTAGACTTACTCTAATTCAAGCCATGACGTCTGTTATTGGTAGTCTAGCCGAGACTAAACTACCAATAGCCAATTGGCACCCACAAAGCCCAAAATTAATAAAAATATATTTTAAATTAATATACACTATTAGGGTGTATCACATGTCAGTGAGATGCTATAACCTAGATGAAGACAAAACCAAGACGGGTTGTCTCTATAATTCGACCTCCAACTGAGATCCTCTTGTTTTCAAGCGTTTGGGATGCAAAATCAGAGTTCCTTAGAGCACTTTACTACTGACTATTTTCTTGCCAAGTTGTCTTGAGGCATCTTAAGGGAGATAGGTGGTACGTCTGGGTTGGTTGGGAACTCAAGACGGGATGGGGATTAGTTGGCACGCAGAGAGAGAGATCTAGATGCTTATATCTGAAGTAATTGGTACGTGGTTTGTTTGTTGAGTGGGTGTATGTATATGGAGGGTATGGGAAAGATGTGGATAGATGGAGTAGGTGGTGGCGTAGTTGGAGATCATCAAAGTAGGGTGGAAAGTAGGTAATGCTGTAAGTTAGGAGTCCAAGGTGTGTGTACTCACCTAGTTGTGGTTGCAGGGGTCGATTCATAGCTCGTGTGTATGTGTGTGTGTGCAAAAAAATATGAAATCAATTACAATAATAACATATACCGTAATACTAATGCTGCTGCTACTACTACTACTAATAATAATAATAATAAAACTAACAATAAAAGCGAAAACTAAAATTACATTTAAAAAACCCAGGAAAAAAAGCGTCCTTGGGCGTGTATCTGCAGCAGAATTTACGACCCCACGTCTGGCTCTCGACCAACACACACTCGCTGATAAATAATTGCTGAGGATAATCTGCGGAAAACAGTCATCTGTGGCCATTTTTCATGTTTTTGTTCCCAAGGGCCGCGACCAAAGGCTCCTGCAACAAATGTCTCGCTCAAGATTTAGTTCGTAAATTTCCTGCTTGATGTTGTCTTGGTCCGTAAATGTCGCGTTGAAGATTGCTTTGATTCGTTACAGTTTCGTGAACTGTGCCTTTGGCTTGTAAATGTATCGCTGGAGGCGGGTTGTTACGTAACTCTATCGGTAGCGGTGGGTTGTTACGTAACTCTATCGGTAGCGGTGGGTTGTTACGTAACTCTATCGGTAGCGGTGGGTTGTTACGTAACTCTATCGGTAGCGGTGGGTTGTTACGTAACTCTATCGGTAGCGGTGGGTTGTTACGTAACTCTATCGCTAAAAGTGGGTTGTTAAATCGTTGGCGATGGGTTAAGTTTATGAGTCTCTTGAGCCGAGTCAGGTTCATCACCGCCTAATGTTTAGTTAATGCTAGCTAAAAAGCCTTGATAAAGCCTGGTTTACTTTGTAAAAGTCCCGGTAAAGCCTGAAGTGGTAACCCAGTGAGTTATCAGAGTTTCAAACAAGATATAAATATACATAATGCACAAGTGTTAAGAATGGAAGGGGATGAGTAAGACACGTGTTAAACAGTTTTTCTTTAGTGAGGAGACGTTTCGCCTGCTTAGCGGGCTTCTTCAGTCGAAATACAGAGACAGCAGAAGTGGTGATGTAATTACGGGGTGGTCAGTTGCTGAGCGTTGAGTATATGTTTGTGATGGTCAGTCCCTCCCGTCTTGGTGTGTGTTAAGCTTCGATGGTAATGGTAATGGTAATGGAAGAAAGGAACTTTGTAAAGGATGGTGCAAGAGTGTAAGACAACACCTAATCTGTGGTTTACTCGTTAAGATCGGGTTGCTTCCTGTCTCGTTAAAGACTGGTTTAATTCATTTATATGTTCAATTCATCTATTTGTAATTCATGTGTCTGTAGCCGCTAAAACTTCACGTCTTGCTAAATGATCTCGCTTAAACCCTGGTAGACTTAATAAAAATATCTCGCTAAAACTTGGGTTCTCGTTAAACCTCTGAATATCTCTTAAAGTCTCGCCATAAGTCCCGTGTAGAAAGCCTCGGCGAAACTATCTCGCTAAAGTTTCTGGGAAAGTTGTCGGGGTGAGAGAGATCGCTGGCCACGCTTGAGAGACTTGGTGACCTAACTGTGGAGTCGATATCAAAGGGACGAGACAAGATGTATTCACAAGGTCCATGAATTGGTTTACCATAAATGAATATGGTTGGGAAGAGGAAGAAGAGGATGAGGAAGAGGAGCAAGTGAAAGAGTAAGAGGAGAAAGAGGAAGAGGGGGACAAGCATGAGGGGTCAAGTAGTATTTTGTTTTATGTTTGTTAGTACAGGAAGAATGCTCAGCAGTTTAGTTAATCGCGATGTTCTTTGTGCTAGTTATGTGAAATTTATTCCTCAAAAACATTCATTGGGGAGGAGGATATGTATTCATAATTTTGGGGGGGTAATTTTCTGAAAACAATTATTTTTTCATTTCATGTCAGTTAAAATTAAATACATTTGCTGAAATATCGTGAGTAAAAACAAATACTCATTTCTATGTACTCATGTCTATATACTCATCTCTATGACAGGGATAAAACAAAGACACATCGAGTGAAGCAAGATTATTATGACAACATTTTGCGCTTGAGCTTATCATAAGTAGATTAAGTTTCTCTTGAGCGAAACAATGCATTAATTAATATAAAGTTACTATGTTCTAGGTGTCATTGTATTACCTGTATCTGTGGTCACTCTGCCTTACACTCACCTATATGAGTTCGCAGCTTGAACTTCGTATATTAATCAGCACTCAATGTGATGAATTATTAATCTGATAGATTCTAGACCCAGTCCTAAAGAACAGCTGGATTTTCTTTACTCTTTGGAAGCCTGTATCTTGTACACAGTGATCATGTCTCTTCTGAAGTTTACCCTCATAACTCCATTAATTTCAAGGATTAATCTGATGGAAAGTTGCAGTTTTTCATGCCTTCCCATGAGTCTGAGAAGGTGTGGCTTCCTTGTTGGTGCCAAAATAAAGTGTAAAATCACTAAGGATTTTTTGTGAATACATATCCTCAAGAATATGTATTCACCGATTGGTGTATGCGGGGGTCGAGGCCCAGCTTTTGATTTCGCTTGTTACTTCGACCTGTATTACTGGTTTCTGGCTTCTTGAATCTTATCATATCTGCTCTTGAAACAGTGTATTAAACTTACCTTCAACACTTTCTCAATCAAATAATTCTCCTTTTCAACGGTCCTGAGGCTAAAAAACATACTTCCTAACATCCTTACCGCTCATCTGTGTCCTCCGCTTAACTCTGGTCCTCTTAATTTGAAAAGTTTATCCCTATCTTCCCTACAATTCCTCTTAAAATGAAGTGCCTCGTTATCATGAAAGCGTACACGAGCGCGTGTGTTAGTTACCGGTTGTCAAAGGCACTTAAAGATAAACACTTGGTCGTTTGTGTGTGTGTGTGTGTAGTTACCTGTTTCCTGAAACCCCATCATTCTTAGCAATGCACGAAGGGTATAACACCTGACAGCCTCTAACACTTGAGTGCACACCTCACCTCCACAGCTATCCCTCAATCATTCAGGCTCGCCATACCAACCTCAACCTCACGTAGCCTGGAATGTCTTCTGTACGACCTCCGTGGGTATAGCGCATTATTACGAATTTAATAATAATTCGATTCCCGGATTTATACCTCCTGGTGCTCCTCCTCAAGCTGAAGCGACCACCAGTCTTTTCTGCTGTTGGCCACCGCTGGAACATTCGTCTAAGGAGCGCTGACATCCCCACTGGCCATCCATTCACTAACCATTGTCTCCCTTGGTGCCATCCTTTACTCCACGTGTCTCCTGCCTTTGCTCAGCAATGACGAAGTAAACCCGAGCAGCCTCACACTTGCCACCTCTCACCTTCCCATGATTGCCAAGGTCCTCTACCACCTCAACCTCATAGACCCTAATTCCCACCTGAGAGTCATAATAAACACCTTACCCATTAATTGTGATAAGGCCCACCAGGTCCTACTACCACCTCAACAACACCTCATACCAGCCAACACTCACCTAAACACCTTCCCATGGAACCTGAAGTAAACCCCGAGGCCCACCAGGTCCTACTACCACCTCAACAACACCTCATACCAACCACCACTCACCTAAACACCTTCCCATGGAACCTGAAGTAAACCCCGAGGCCCACCAGGTCCTACTACCACCTCAACAACACCTCATACCAGCCAACACTCACCTAAACACCTTCCCATGGAACCTGAAGTAAACCCCGAGGCCCACCAGGTCCTACTACCACCTCAACAACACCTCATACCAGCCAACACTCACCTAAACACCTTCCCATGGAACCTGAAGTAAACCCCGAGGCCCACCAGGTCCTACTACCACCTCAACAACACCTCATACCAGCCAACACTCACCTAAACACCTTCCCATGGAACCTGAAGTAAACCCCGAGGCCCACCAGGTCCTACTACCACCTAACACCTCATCCCAAACCACCACTCACCTAAACACCTTCCCATGGAACCTGAAGTAAACCCCGAGGCCCACCAGGTCCTACTACCACCTCAACAACACCTCATACCAGCCAACACTCACCTAAAGAAAGTTTTCACATCTAACATACATAACCTGTCCTCTCTTCACCGAAGGCTGACCTCTCCTAATATTAACATTCCTCTTGATTCTAGCCTCACTACCTCATCTGCAGCTGACTTCTGCACATGATTCAGCAAGGTTGAGGGACTGATTACCTCTTCATCTAGTCTTCCGTTCATGGCACTGGTTGGAGAAACGTTTTCAACTAAAAATACCCAGATGTTGCACCTATTTATTTTATCAACCGTACCTATCTTAGCCATACTACCGGTTAGAAAAGAAAAGGTTCAAAATTTAAGCGACATTTTCGAAACCGTTTGAAAAAAAAAACCGGCTTTTTCTTGCACATTTGGCAAAATGGTCAAGAAAACTATCGTGACCTTTTCGAAGCCTGCTGGTGTAGTGTAGCAGAAGACTGCTGTTGTTCCCACAATGTAACTATCATACAAACTAGTGTATCAACACTGCTGTTGTTCCCACAACCTAACTATCATACAGTTCTGAAAGAATAAAAACTCACAGTACCGTGTCTGCAACAATGTACATAAAACCCGCACACAGGAGACTGAAACGTATGACGACGTTTCGGTCTGTTTTGGATCATTAACCAGTCACACAAAAACACTTTTTCTGACTAGTTAATCAGGTCGGATCGAAACGTATGTGCGGATTATTTGTGTATACAGAGTATTGCAGTAACACACTGCTGGTGTTCCATATTTATTAAATAACTGTTCTCCCCTCTTTTCTCTTCATCTTTCTTTCTCCGTCGTTCGGTTTTGCTCTTTTCCTTTCAATTTCATTTCTCTTACCTTCTTCACCCTCTAATTCTTTCTCTTCCCGTCTCACTTTTCTGTTTACCCCTTTCTTCTTTACCTCATTCTTTCCGTTTATTTTCCTTCCAATCTTTTACTTTTTCTTTTACTGTTACCACATCCATTTTCTTTAATATCTCTATCCCGTTTCCGTTATTCCCCATTCCTCTAACCCATCTTCTTGCGCCTCTCTTTTATTATCCTTTCCCGTCTATTTTTTTCCTTTTAACCTTTCATACATCCTTCCTCATATTTATCTCTTCTAAGTTCGTTCTCTCTCTCTCTCTCTCTCTCTCTCTCTCTCTCTCTCTCTCATCTCTCATCTCTCCTTTTTTCGGTTCGTTCATCTCCTTCCTTCCCATCTCTTTACCTCTTCTTCATTCTTTTCTTTACTCTTTTTCCCACTTTTCCTCCCAGCTTACTCTTTCCTGTATCTGAATGTCTCGCTGCCGACAATAGTCAAGACAAGCGTTTCAACAGGGTCAACGTTTCGCCCTGTACAATGCTTGGGTCAACGTTTCGCCCTGTACAATGCTTGGGTCAACGTTTCGCCCTGTACAATGCTTGGGATAACGTTTCGCTCCGTGTATAGTTTTATTGAGACATCGCTTCTCCCTGTGTAATACTTGGGACATCGTTACGCTCCTTGTAGAGCTTAATTATGACAGCTTCTCGCTCTGTGTAGAGCTTTATCAAGACACGATAAAGCTTTTCACAGGACGACAGTTGTGTCTTACTCTCCCATTACGTCTTTCTCCTCTCTCTCTCTCTCTCTCTCTCTCTCTCTTATTGCCCCTTTCCATCCTTTCTCCTTGTCTCCCCCTCTCTCATATTGCCCCCTTCCATCCTTTCTCTATTCCTTCTACCCTTTCCTCTGTTCGTTGTCACACCTCAACATTCCTCCCTCTCTTGCAACGTAATCGGATTACCTTCAACGTAACTACTCTCGACCAATCCCATTACAGCGGCAAGTTCACTGCTCTAGAAAATGGAATATGATTGGCCGATATCCCGAGCCTCGCGCTGGATCCTTGGATTTTGATTGGCTGTTGTGGGGATTGGTAGGAAGGCTGGGACTGGCTAAATTAGTGGATGGTAGTATTAGGCGATTGGCTGTTTAAAGGAAGAGGTGGTGAGTGGATGTCAGGAAGGATTGTACTAACGTGATTGGGTGATGGGACAGATTGACTGGATGATTGGAGGAAGAAACATTGTTAGTTGTTGCATTGTAGGATGGAAATTGATTGGTAGCTTCGGAGGACAGACTTGATTGGCTGCTGTGGTGAAGGGATGGAAAGTGATTGGCAGCTAGCAGCACAGACATGATTGGCTCCCGGGAGAAATGGTTGGGACTTTTGGTTGAATGGAAGACAGAGCGAGAAATTGACTGCTCTATTGTGCTCTCCATCGCTGCTTATTGTTCCATCTCTTACTCTCTCTCCTCTCCTTCCTCTTCCTCTCTTCTCTTCTCCTCTTCCTCTCGTCTCCTCAATTATCTCTATTATCTCCTATTTTATAGCATTTTTTACATGAATTTTAGGGATTATGCAGCACGTGAAACAAGGCAGTCAGGGTAGATCTGATTCCTTGGATCAAGAGCATTGCACAGGCATCAAGGCAGCTCCCCTCCCCCACTGAAGAAGGGGAAATAAGTAAGGGTGGGCTCGTGTTTCCCTCCCCACTCTTCCGATCCTCTCTCTTGTTATATATTCATGGCCGCCTCCACCAGGCACCTCCTCCTCCGCTCTAAACTACATTCTATTACATTTTAATCTTGGTAATATTTATATTTTTCTAGCGTGTAGGTTGCTTTGAGAGAGAGAGAGAGAGAGAGAGAGAGAGAGAGAGAGAGAGAGAGAGAGAGAGAACATGGGAAAGGCAGATGGCAGCAGTTTTTACAGTTCACACCGAGGATGGCTCCACGGAAGGTCACTTTACTACTATCTTGATGGAGAATTATATATTATCAGTTGGTTGAGTCAAGGAAATTAAGGCAGTCGCCTTCGACAATAAACACTGGAGAGGGGGATACTATCCAGTGTTGAAAAAAAATAGACAAACTTTATAGGTGGCTAGGTAGAAGTGGCTGGAAGACACGAATTGGCACTACCTCTAATATACTAACTAGTGTTGCAACAACAGAAACTACTCAGCTGGTAACTGCTTACCACTGGCTCTATTTGTAAGAACTCTTACCCAAAAAACTCGAAGCCAACCATACACCATGTGTAGCTCTGGAACTTCCACCAGGATACCAGTGGCAGCCGCTTAAAGTGGACTGTAACAGAATCCTATATTTGCAGTGTACATCCAGCCGGTTCTTAGAAGACTTAAATTATTTGGCACTAACAACTTTAGCAGAGAAACAATTCAGCGCTTCACAACTCTGAGGAAAAAGTTCTTACTCACATTTGTGTTAAGTCCTTTGCCACGTAGTTTTCATTGTATGATGTACGTATACTACACATCAAAATTTTCACTCTTATGTTACAGCTCTGTTTAATATATTAAAAGTTTGCATGAGGTCACCTCACAGCTCCGTTCTCACAGAGATAACAGAGTGAGTGATGTAATTCTTCGTAAAGTTTCTCCTAAAAGATAAAAGTTTTGTTTTCTTTCCTCTCTCGTAAGTTTATCGACGCCTTTTAGGCAACCAAGTGACAGGAACTGGACAGCATATTCAAGTTAAGGTCTTTTTAGATGTATTGTTCAATGTTTAGGAACTTGTGAGTTAGATATTTGTTGCTATGAAATCCATTATGGTTTGCTTCTTGCAACAAGACATTATTCGGCATTTATCAGGAAAATGTTCATGTTAGGTGAAGGGACACAAGTGCAACTAATGTGACATTTTATCGTGTCAACGTTTCGCTCTCCATGAGCTTTGTCAATCCGTTACGGCTTGATAAAGCCGTAATAAAGGTAATATAGATAATCAGTCCCTCAACATGGAGTCGAGTTGAATCTAGGCTCAGGGACTGATTACCTCGAACTCCTCCTCATCTTCCACCTTTCTCTGCATTGTACTGAAGAAGCCACTGCGTGGCGAAACGTTTCCAGAAAACAAATTCCCAAATGTTGAACAAGTATCTCATTTATCAACTCAACATGTACTGAGTAACTCTTATCTTTTTCGAAATCACACTACGAGTGTTGGAGTAGAAAAATAAAATTTAGGTTCGACTTTTGGTGTCCTGGGTTAATCTCTGACCTAATATATTTAAATCCGTTGATGGATTTCCTGGTGTGTGAGAGGCCGAGGGCAGGAACACTGTCTACAAGAACTGACCTCACCTACCAGCACTCGCAAGGCCGAGGGCAGGAACACTGTCTACAAGAACTGACCTCACCTACCAGCACTCGCGAGGCCGAGGGTAGGAACACTGTCCACAAGAACTGACCTCACCTACCAGCACTCGCGAGGCCGAGGGTAGAAACACTGTCTACAGAACTGACCTCACCTACCAGCACTCGCGAGGCCGAGGGTAGAAACACTGTCTACAAGAACTGACCTCACCTACCAGCACTCGCGAGGCCGAGGGTAGAAACACTGTCTACAAGAACTGACCTCACCTACCAGCACTCGCGAGGCCGAGGGTAGAAACACTGTCTACAAGAACTGACCTCACCTACCAACACTCGCGAGGCCGAGGGTAGAAACACTGTCTACAAGAACTGACCTCACCTACCAACACTCGCGAGGCCGAGGGTAGAAACACTGTCTACAAGAACTGACCTCACCTACCAGCACTCGCGAGGCCGAGGGTAGAAACACTGTCTACAAGAACTGACCTCACCTACCAACACTCTCGAGCGGAGGCCGGAGGGTAGAAACACTGTCTACAAGAACTGACCTCACCTACCAGCACTCGCGAGGCCGAGGGTAGAAACACTGTCTACAAGAACTGACTCACCTACCAGCACTCGAGGCCGAGGTGACTGTCACAGAACGCCTCACCTACCAGCACTGCGAGGCCGAGGGTAGAAACACTGTCTACAAGAACTGACCTCACCTACCAGCACTCGCGAGGCCGAGGGTAGAAACACTGTCTACAAGAACTGACCTCACCTACCAGCACTCGCGAGGCCGAGGGTAGAAACACTGTCCTACAAGAACTGACCTCACCTACCAGCACTCGCGAGGCCGAGGGTAGAAACACTGTCTACAAGAACTGACCTCACCTACCAGCACTCCGAGGCCGAGGGTGAAACACTGTCTAGGGCATAGAAACACTGTCTACAAGAACTGACCTCACCTACCAGCACTCGCGAGGCCGAGGGTAGAAACACTGTCTACAAGAACTGACCTCACCTACCAGCACTCGCGAGGCCGAGGTGAAACACTGTCTACAAGAACTGACCTCACTAAGCCTACCAGCACTCGCGAGGCCGAGGGTAGAAACACTGTCTACAAGAACTGACCTCACCTACCAGCACTCGCTGAGGCCGAGGGTAGAAACACTGTCTACAGAACTGACCTCACCTACCAGCACTCGCGAGGCCGAGGGTAGAAACACTGTCTACAAGAACTGACCTCACCTAAGCACTGAGCCTAAAAATGTTACGGCTATGCTCTTTACATTCTCCAGTACTTACACGTATTTCTTGAATGTGTAAATGTTATACAGTACGACATGTTGATACGTAAGACACTTGCAACAGTTAGGTATCTTTATTACGGAACCTTTCCATAGTCTGGAACAATGTTCCAGACTATGGAACAAAACTCTTCTCCAGGCTGAGGGACTGACCACCTCAAGGGTGATGGACTGATTACATCGTCTTCGCATCTCTACTACTTCTGCTGCCTCCTCTGTACTCGACTGAAGAAGCCTACTGTGTAGCCGAAACGTTTCGGAATAAAGATACCTAACTGTTGTACATGTGTCTTACTTATGAACGTGTATTTCTTGCCCCTTAACCCATCATCCATTCCATAATTAAACCTCTAATATAAAGCGAAAACTAAAGACACGAGAGAGAAAGAGAGAGAGAGAGAGAGAGAGAGAGAGAGAGAGAGAGAGACAGACAGACAAACAGAAACAGACAGAGCCAGGCAGAGAAACAGGGAGACAGAGAGAGACATATTTACAACATTTTCCAAACATTCGGTAATGATGTTCTATATAAACTATTTAATTATCATTGTTTCCATATACATGTTTATATTTTATATTTACTGCTCTGTTTACTCAGTTATTAAATGAGTGGTTAAGGAAACTTGTGTACAGTTCAGGACATTTGTTACAGGAAACGTTTCCTGTAACAAATGCCTAGTACTGTAAACAAGTGTCCTTTTCCACATTTTTTCGGTATTACTAAATCATTTACAACCAAACCATTTACAACCAAACCATTTACAACCAAACCATTTACAACCAAACCATTTACAACCAAACCATTTACAACCAAACCATTTACAACCAAACCATTTACAACCAAACCATTTACAACCAAACCATTTACAACCAAACCATTTACAACCAAACTCATATACAGCCATGCCATTTACAGTCATACCATTTACAGTTATACCATTTACAGTTATACCATTTACAGTTATACCATTTACAGTTATACCATTTACAGTCAAAGCATTTACAACACTGCCATATTAAGAGTGCAGAACATCTCGTTTTATCTTGTTTCCTTCTTATACGTGGATCCCATTTTCTCTCTGGTCATAGAGACTAAATTGAGTAGAGAAGAACAGTTTGACACAATGCATACTAATACCCTAGAATATTCTGGTGCGAGGGAGAGAGGGAGAATCGTGGGGAAGAAGGAATAAGTGAAAGATGAAGGGAAGGAGCGAGGGAAGGAAGGAAGGAGACAGAAGGAGGGAGGGAAGGAAGGTCGGGAGGGAGGGAGAAACACAGGAAAGGAATAAGTGAAAGACGAAGGGAAGGAGGGAGAAACATAGGGAAGGAATAAGTGAAAAACGAAGGGAAGGAAGGAGACAGAAGGAGTAAGGGAAGGAAGGTAGGAGGGAGAGCAGGAAGGAAAGAAGGTAGGGAGGGAAGGAAAGAAGGTAGGGAGGGAAGGAAAGAAGGTAGGGAGGGAAGGAAAGAAGGTAGGGAGGGAAGGAAAGAAGGTAGGGAGGGAAGGAAGGCGACAGAAGGAGTAAGAGAGCAGCATAAGGAAGAAAAGAAGGAAGGGGGAGCACCTAGAAGAGGAAATGTGGGAAGGAACAAGGGAGGGAGAGAAGGAAGGAGGAAGGAAGAAAAAGAAAGGAAGCAGCATGAGAAAAATGGAGAAAGGAGGGAATATAGAGGGAGGGCGAAGGGAAGAAAAACAGAAATAAGAAAATAAAGAGAAAGAAATTTAAAGAAAGGAGCCCGAAATACCCCGGCATGATAGTGGCTTTCTGTGTACCAATCAAATTATGAACTGTAAACACATTGTAACCTTAGCAAAGAAATAAACTTTTGTTTTGTTTTGTAAGATGAAGAGAGAGAGAGAGAGAGAGAGAGAGAGAGAGAGAGAGAGAGAGAGAGAGAGAGAGAGAAAGAGAGAGACCGAAGAGGAGGTGAAGAAGCTGCTAAGTGAGCTAGATATCTCAAAAGCGGTGGGACCAGACATCTCTAGGTGGGTCCTGAGAGAGGGAGCAGAGGCGCTGTGTGTGCCACTAACAACAATCTTCAACACGTCTATCGAAACAGGGTAACTACCTGAGGTGTGGAAGACAGCAAATGTAGTCACAATATTTTAAAAAGGAGACAGTTAGGTGGCATTAAACTACAGACCAGTGTCACTGTCAAGCATAATATGCAAAGTGACGGAGAAGCTTATCAGGAGAAGAGTGGTGGAGTACCTAGAAAGGAATGAGATTATAAAAGATAACCAGCATGCTTTCAGGGAAGGGAAATCCTGTGTCACCTACTGGAGTTTAACGACAAGGTGACAGAAGTAAGACAAGAGAGAGAGAGAGGGGTGGGTAGATTACATTTTTTTGGACTGCAAGAAGGCCTTCGACACAGTTTCGCACAAAAGATTAGTGCAAAAGCTAGAAGTATCAGGCAGGAATAATAGGAAAGGCATTGCAATGGATCAAAGAATAACTGACAGGAAGGAAACGAGTAATGGTACGTGAAAAGGTTTTAGTGGGCGCCTCTGACGAGCGGAGTTCCACAAGGGTCAGTCCTAGGGCCGGTGCTGTTTCTGGTATAGGCGAATGACATGACGGAAGGGATAAATTCAGAGGTGTCCCTTTTTACAGACGATGTGGAGCTAATGCGAACAATTTAAGTGGAAAACGATCAGATGGGACTACAAAGGTACCTGGACAGGCTGAAAGCCTGGTCCAACAAATGGCTCCTGGAGTTTAACTCCACCAAATGCAAAGTCATGAAGATTGGAGATGAAAGAAGACTGCAGACAGAGTACAGGCTAGGGGGCCAAAGACTGCAAACCTCCCTCAAGGAAAAGAATCTTGGGGCGAGAATAATACCTAGCACATCTCCTGAGGCGCACATCAACTAAATAACTGCTGCAGCATATGGGCGCCTAGCAAACCTAAGAATAACGTTTCGACACCTCAGTAAGGAATCATTCAAGACTCTGTACACCGTCTACGTGAGGCCCATATTGGAGTATGCAGCACCAGAATGGAACCCAAACCTGGTCAAGCACGTCAAGAAATTAGAGAAAGTACAAAGGTTTGCAACAAGACTAGTCCCGGAGCTAACGGGTATGTCATACGAGGAGAGGTTAAGGGAAATCGACCTGACAATACTGGAGGACAGGAGGAATAGGGTGGACATGATAACGACATATAAAACACAGAGGAATTGAAAAGGTGGATAGGGGAAGAATGTTTCAGAGATGGGACACTGAAACAAGGGGACACAACTGGAAGTTGAAAACTCAGATGAGTCACAGGGATGTTGGGAAGTATTTCTTCAGCCACAGAGTAGTCAGGAAGTGGAACAATCCGGAGAATTATGTAGTGGAGGCAGGGTCCATACACAGCTTTAAGAAGAGATACGACAAAGCTCATGGAGTAGGGAGAGAGTGGACATAGTAGCGACCAGCGAAGAGACGGGGCCAGGAGCTGTGAATCGACCCCTGCAACCACACAAATAGGTGAGCGCGCGCACACGCACACACAGGCCGGCTCCTCCTCGTGTTTTGAGACGTCCATTACTTAACCCGGGTATAAGGAACACCCCAACACGCTACACTATTAATATTCCGCGACACAAACTGGAATTATGAAGGCTCCAGAGTGTCGTGGAGCGAAGATGGGTGAGAGGGAGAGAAAGAGAGGGAGGGAGGGAGGAAGGGTGGGAGGGAGATGGAGGTATGGGAATGAGAGGGAGAGTGAGTGAGAGGGAGAGAGTGAGTGAGTGAGAGAGAGGGAGAGGGAGGTATGGGAGTGAGGGAGGGAGGAAGACAGAGAAGTGGGAGTGAGGGAGAGTCCAAGTGTGGGAGGGAGAGAGGATGGAAATTGAATAATAGTATTGGAAGAGAAAGTATTAAGTTGAAGCAGAAGAGAAAGTTATCTTGGGTTGAAATGGTGGAAGAGAAAGTTTTCTAGGAATGAAATGGTGGCAAAAGTTTACTTGGGTTTAAAAAAAAAGCTTTCATGATTGAAATAGTGGAGAAGAAAGTTTTTTAGGTTGAAACAGTGTAATAGAAAGTTTTTCCAGGTTGAAAGTGTAATAGAAAGTTTTTCCAGATTGAAACAGTGTAATAGAAAGTTTTTCCAGGTTGAAACAGAAAGTTCTTTCAGGATAAAGCGATGGAAGAGAAAGTTTTCAACATGTAAAAAAAAAAAAAACTTCCAATGGGTAAAAGAGAAAGTTTTCAAAATCTGAAATACATAGATGAATACAAATAGGAAGCACATCTGTTTCAAGCTCAGCAGATGGAGGATCAAGCCTCCATTACATCATTGTTTTTTGAAGCAGTTTGTGACAGAACCTACAAGGAAACCCTTGTTAATAATTTAGAAATTACAGAGGAACTCGGCGCAAGCGACCACAAATCAATTACCTTTGGGTGCTGTTTGTTAATGGATTTAAGGACGCTGGGTGTTAGCCAGGGACTGTTAAGTCTCTTAGCTGTGATCTGTTTAATTTTGTTTAGGGCAATGTCTGTTACAGAGGTACAGTGGACCCTCTGAAATCGAACAGCTCGGCAGTCGAACATATCAGAAATAACGAACGCATTCAACCTGAGAAAAGCGAAAGTTTTCAACTACTGCAGATTAACTTTTCGTTCAGAGCTGCGCAAAGGTGCTTTACCATTCACAGGAAATTAAAAATTATTTTAACTGAAAAAACTTTTGAGAGATCGGGAAACAGAAATTAATCAAGAATACATTTTTGATCCTTCAAAAAGATATATTTTTGATAATTCAAAAAAAAAAAGAAACATTTTTGATCCTTTAAAAAATACACTTTTGATCCTTAAAAAAATACATTTTTGATTCTTCAAAAAAGATATATTTTTGATCCTTCAAAAGATACAGTTTTGAGCCTTCAAAAAATACATTATTGATCCATTAACAAAGATAAATTTTTCATCCTTCAAAAAAAGATACATTTTTTATCCTTCAAAAAAGATACACTTGATACACTTACCCATGTTCCTTATAACAATTGACACACTTACCCATGTTCTTTATAACACTTGATACACTTACTCATGTTCTTTATAACACTTGATACACTTACTCATGTTCCTTATAACACTTGATACACTTACCCATGTTCTTTATAACACTTGATACAATTACCCATGTTCTTTATAACACTTGATACACTTACCCATGTTCCTTATACACTTGATACACTTACCCATGTTCCTTATAACACTTGATACACTTACCCTTGTTCTTCATAACACTGGATACACTTACCCATGTTCTTTATAACACTGGATACACTTACCCATGTTCTTTATAACACTGAATACAGCAATGTTCTACATAAGAACATTAAAGTGAAGCAGCCACGTTCCTGTCATTTTCTTGCCTCTGGTGATGAAGATCAGCGAGGTGTGGGATCCCTACTTGTAAATCACTTAAAATGGCCAAGTTTCTAACCTGTATTTATGTATCAAATTCCCAAAGGAATGAAATTACAGTGACTTCGTGACCAGTGTGTGTGTGTGTGTGTGTGTGTGTGTGTGTGTGTGTGTGTGAGCGAGAGAGAATAAAAGTGTTTGTGTGTGTATATGTGTATGAGAATGGGGGGGGAAAGGGGCTACGGAGGGAATATTGATGTTGGTGGGAATAGTAGTGTGAATGACAGTGGTGGTGGTGGTGAAGGATGTGGTGGGGCTGTGATTGTGGTAGAAATAGTGTTGATTGCATTAGTTTTGAATAGTGTTGGTGGTAATGGTGGTGGTGGTAATGGTGATGGTGGTAGTAATAGTGGTGGTGGTAGTAATGGTGGTGGTGAGGGTGGTGGTGGTGGTAGTGGTGGTAATGGTGGTGGTGATGATGGTGATGGTGAGGACTAAGTCAAGAATAATAGTGGGTGGTGGTTATTGTGGCAAAGATGGTGATAATGGTGATGACTGTAGTAAAGGTGGTAATGACTGGTAGGATGATTGTGGTAATGAGGCTGGTAAGGTAGAAGTAACGGTGATTGTGGTAATGAGGCTGGTAAGGTAGAAGTAACGGTGATTGTGGTAATGAGGCTGGTAAGGTAGAAGTAACGGTGATTGTGGTAATGAGGCTGGTAAGGTAGAAGTAACGGTGATTGTGGTAGGGATACATACCACTCAGAGGATGGGTAATATACAAGAAAAATCTACAATTCACAATATTCAGGTTGAGGATCTCTCTTCAGGCGAAGAAAAACATATTTAGGCATAATTATTTCAATTGTAAATTATTTAAATTATCAATAACTCTCTTTAGATAAAATTCACTGAGATTTTACGAAAAATGTGACAAAGTGGTTACAAATTTGTGACCGAGACAGAGAAAAAAGACAAATACAGACAGAGACAAAGAGAGAGAAAAAAGACAGAAATACAGACAGACAGAGAGAGACAGAACCTGGAGTCTTTCCCCAAAGCTCGAAAATGTTAAGAATTCCAATATTGCAAGATGCATTTCGATGCATGCCAGGGAATCGGAAAATATTGGAGGAGGAGGAGGAAGCAGAGGAGGAGGAGGAGGAGGAGGAAGCAGAGGAGGAGAAGGTGGAGGAGGAGGAGGAAGAGGGAGGAGGTGCAGGAGGAGGAAGCAAAGGAGGAGAAGGTGGAGGAGGAGGAGGAAGAGGGAGGAGGTGCAGGAGGAGATAATAGTTACTAACGCAAATATCTTATCATTAAACAAAAATAGATACTATGTAAGCTGTGTATTGCTACACTGCTCTATATGATAGTTACATTGTGGGAACACCAGCAGTGTGTTGCTACACTGCTCTATATGATAGTTACATTGTGGGAACACCAGCAGTGTGTTGCTACACTGCTCTATATGATAGTTACATTGTGGGAACATCAGCAGTGTGTTGTACACTGCTCTATATGATAGTTACATTGTGGGAACACCAGCAGTGTGTTGCTACACTGCTCTATATGATAGTTACATTGTGGGAACATCAGCAGTGTGTTGCTACACTGCTCTATATGATAGTTACATTGTGGGAACATCAGCAGTGTGTTGCTACACTGCTCTATATGATAGTTACATTGTGGGAACACCAGCAGTGTTGCTACACTGCTCTATATGATAGTTACATTGTGGGAACACCAGCAGTGTGTTGCTACACTGCTCTATATGATAGTTACATTGTGGGAACATCAGCAGTGTGTTGCTACACTGCTCTATATGATAGTTACATTGTGGGAACACCAGCAGTGTGTTGTTACACTGCTCTATATGATAGTTACATTGTGGGAACACCAGCAGTGTGTTGCTACACTGCTCTATATGATAGTTACATTGTGGGAACACTAGCAGTGTGTTGCTACACTGCTCTATATGATAGTTACATTGTGGGAACACCATCAGTGTGTTGCTACACTACTCTATATGATAGTTACATTGTGGGAACACCAGCAGTGTGTTGCTACACTGCTCTATATGATAGTTACATTGTGGGAACACCAGCAGTGTGTTGCTACACTGCTCTATATGATAGTTACATTGTGTGAACACCAGCAGTGTGTTGCTACACTGCTCTATATGATAGTTACATTGTGGGAACATCAGCAGTGTGTTGCTACACTGCTCTATATGATAGTTATATTGTGGGAACACCAGCAGTGTGTTGCTACACTGCTCTATATGATAGTTACATTGTGGGAACATCAGCAGTGTGTTGCTACACTGCTCTATATGATAGTTACATTGTGGGAACACCAGCAGTGTGTTGTTACACTGCTCTATATGATAGTTACATTGTGGGAACACCAGCAGTGTGTTGTTACACTGCTCTATATGATAGTTACATTGTGGAACACCAGCAGTGTGTTGTTACACTGCTCTATATGACAGTTACATTGTGGGAACACCAGCAGTGTGTTGTTACACTGCTCTATATGATAGTTACATTGTGGGAACACCAGCAGTGTGTTGCTACACTGCTCTATATGATAGTTACATTGTGGGAACATCAGCAGTGTGTTGCTACACTGCTCTATATGATAGTTACATTGTGGGAACACCAGCAGTGTGTTGTTACACTGCTCTATATGATAGTTACATTGTGGGAACACCAGCAGTGTGTTGTTACACTGCTCTATATGATAGTTACATTGTGGGAACACCAGCAGTGTGTTGTTACACTGCTCTATATGACAGTTACATTGTGGGAACACCAGCAGTGTGTTGTTACACTGCTCTATATGATAGTTACATTGTGGGAACACCAGCAGTGTGTTGTTACACTGCTCTATATGATAGTTACATTGTGGGAACACCAGCAGTGTGTTGTTACACTGCTCTATATGATAGTTACATTGTGGGAACACCAGCAGTGTGTTGTTACACTGCTCTATATGATAGTTACATTGTGGGAACACCAGCAGTGTGTTGTTACACTGCTCTATATGACAGTTACATTGTGGGAACACCAGCAGTGTGTTGTTACACTGCTCTATATGATAGTTACATTGTGGGAACACCAGCAGTGTGTTGCTACACTGCTCTATATGATAGTTACATTGTGGGAACACTAGCAGTGTGTTGCTACACTGCTCTATATGATAGTTACATTGTGGGAACACCAGCAGTGTGTTGCTACACTGCTCTATATGATAGTTACATTGTGGGAACACTAGCAGTGTGTTGCTACACTGCTCTATATGATAGTTACATTGTGGGAACACCAGCAGTGTGTTGCTACACTGCTCTATATGATAGTTACATTGTGGGAACACCAGCAGTGTGTTGTTACACTGCTCTATATGATAGTTACATTGTGGGAACACCAGCAGTGTGTTGCTACACTGCTCTATATGATAGTTACATTGTGGGAACACCAGCAGTGTGTTGTTACACTGCTCTATATGATAGTTACATTGTGGGAACATCAGCAGTGTGTTGCTACACTACTCTATATGATATCTCTTGAAGACAGCCAGGGGTCTATTGGTAACTCCCCTTATACATGATGGTTGGCTTTTGAACAGTGTTGGGCTCTGGACATTTAATGTGTTTTCTCTCAGTGTACTCATGGCACCCCTGCTTTTCATTGGGGGTATGTTGCACCGTCTGCCCAATCTTTTGCTTTCATAGGGAGTGATTTCTGTGTTCAGATTTGGGACCAGTCCCTCTAGGACTTTCCAGGTGTAGATTATGATGTATCTTTCTCGCCTGCGTTCCAGGGAGTACAGGTCAAGGGATTTCAAACATTCCCAGCAGAAAGGGGGCTTTCATATGCTATCACCTCTGTCAGATATACTTGTGGTTAATATTAAATCCAATCTTGCTGGCTCATCTCCTCCTCTCTCTCTCTCGATGTGTCCTTGACATGCTGACAGAAATTTTCCCCTAACCTCCATCAACGTAGCCTTCCACGTTTCCGACAACCCCCCCCCCCCCCACCTTCCGTGTGGGTCCCATTTTCCTGGTCTATTTTTTTGTGGTTGAAATCACCCGTGATTAATAGCTCTGAGTTCTTTCTACCTCCGTAATGGTGCCAGTCACTAGTTGGTCTTTATTTTCCTGGTTTGTACATCACTGCTACTACTTTGGGTCCCCCGGTCTTGACTCAGCTATGTACTCATTTGACTCATTGTGTGTGTGTGTGTGTGTACTCACCTAGTTGTGGTTGCAGGGGTCGATTCACAGCTCCTGGCCCTGGCTCCTGTGTGTGTGTGAGCGTGAGAGATAGAAAGAGCGAGAGAGAGTCTACTCATTCAGTATTTTAATTGATATAAACTATTCACTCGAAATATTATTTTACACTTATATAAATTATTAAAATGTGACTAATTCACTGTACATCAAAATACACTTATGCAAATTAGTTATTTATCTAAATTTTACATATATGAAAACTAAATATCATTTTGATTCAAACTATCAAATGCATATTACCTGAATATTTGTGTATAGCACAGGCAACACGGGATTTATACACCATGAAGTGTATATATTTCAGTGTATATATACCGACACTTTATTACCTACTGTAATCCCTAGTAAAGGTTGCATGTCACCTGATGAACATGTGACATGTAGACTGTCACCTAGTAAACATGTAACATGTAGACTGTCACCTGCTGAACAAGTGACATGTAGACTGTCACCTAGTAAACATGTGACATGTAGACTGTCACCTAGTAAACATGTGACATGTAGACTGTCACCTGGTGAACAAGTGACATGCAGCATGTCATCTGGTGAACAAGTAACATGCAGTCTGTCACTTGGTGAACAGGTGACATGCAGTCTGTCACTTGGTGAACAGGTGACATGCAGTCTGTCACTTGGTGAACAGGTGACATGCAGGCTTAATGATTCTTTGTGTATTCCTTCCCTCACTACTACCAAATCCTCCATTCCATATTCCCTCTTCCTCAGTCCCACTATTCTATCTTCGTCTTTTTCTCGCCGTGTCCCACACCCGTGGGACTCACGTACCAAGGGTCCGTGGTTCGATCCCTGGCACGGGTGGAACGTTGGGCATGTTTCCTTACACCTGCTGCCCCTGTTTGCCTAATATTAAGTAGGTACCTGGGTGTCAGTCGACTGTTGTGGGTCGTATATCAAAAGGGTGATAGTATACCTTAGATAAGGCTGGACTTTGAAATGAGCTGAGGTAGCTTGTAAAACTGATCTGTGTAAAGGAAGTTACAAGGTCAGGAACGATAATGAATTGAGTGGTAACAGCAGCAGGTGCAAACAAGGTGGGAAGTTACCTACAGACCAGGTAGGAAGTTACCTACAGACCAGCTGGGAAGTTACCTACAGACCAGGTGGGAAGTTACCTACAGACCACTCATACCGACTGTGTTGACACCATTCAATTAGTTGATGTGGGATAGGTCGTCAGCCCTATGCCAGTAGAACCTGGCGACCAGTTCTTCCCCCATCCACTCCATGGACCTGGCCAGCCCTTATCCATCAAACTGTCGAGCTCAGCTGACCTGGGTCTGGGTTTGGCAGATGAGATGGATGCAGCCTCAGTCGTGCAACAGTTGGACTTGCATGTGAAGCTGCTGCTGCTGCTGCAGTAAAATTATTTAAAGCTTCACCTTCACCAACATGAAAAAAACTGTGTGGTATCTGTTGTTAGTGATAAGAAAATGATGTTCAGGTGATGAAAGTGTCGATGGTGATGGTAGTGTAGTGACATTGTTAAGTGTAGTGGTATCAATGATGGTGAAGTTAGTGATAGAGAGACGGGTACCAGTGATCATACCAGCCGCCATACATTCACAAAAAAGAGCAGATATCTCTTAAAAAAAAAGATTTCCAAGTGGCCTAAGTAGTCTCTCAAGACTTCCATAATGGAACAAAACTTTCGACTTGGCACTTAAGACTTCACTTAAAATACTGCAGTCCTTGAAATAAATAATTAGTGATCTTCATAAAGTAACCACTGAATCCAGTGATGTTTGTCTCCAAGAGTGCAGAGTACCTGCAAGATCCCCACCCCCTAAATTGCCTTCAGTAGTTATATACAATCACAAATGTTATCTCTTGTATTCTATATACTAAAAAAATCGCTTCTCCATCAAGTTCTTGCATTTAAGATTAAGGGACTTCAATACCATGATGCCAGGATTTATGTAGGGAACTCTGTTCAACATATTTGACTTATATAATATTGCCTTCCATTTTGTGCTCAGTCAGAACCTACTATCACACTTTAGTAATCGTAATGGTAAACAACTTTTGCCGCTTATAATTAGTTATGATTGTGAGCGACCTTGAGCCCACACAAATATATGAAGGTATTTTCCATTTCTGTCTTGGTTTTAAGTCCTTTACTAGCCGTGAGTCTTCCATAGTAACATATATATGAGTATCATCAGACCAGACTATCCTTCCTGGTGGGAGGATAGTCACTAGCATCATGTTACGGACTGGTACAATAGTTTTAAATATTGGACAATGACTTTGTAATATTCAAAATTATTTAGAAGCACCTGGAAAGCCTCTCAGATGCACCTATACTTGAAACTCGACTACAATAATAATCATACATACATTAACAGTTCAAAACTAAAAGCACTGAAACGCAAAACTGGTAGAATAGGCCTAGGCTAAAGAAATAATAGCACCCCTGATATGCTGAAAATATTCCACACTGACTTCACTGCTACCAGGAAAAGCGAATGACAAAGCTTCGACAATCCAAATGGGACAAGTTTGTCAATGATGTCTATGCCCAGATCCAACTTAGCATTGAATGGAGGGATGTAAACAAGATTAAAGTTAACAAGACTGGGAAAGCCTCACACCATCATCCTCTAAACGTAGCGAATAAGTTGGTCAGTTCTTGGGCTGCCACATCTAGTTATAACAATCGACCCATTACCACACAGACTAAACTAAATGCCAAATAAGATACCAGAAAAAGAGGATTGCAATCATTTTTTAACTGAATTTAAAGTCGACGCTGCACTACCTAAATGTAAATCCGCTTTTTGTGGGAGGATGGTATCGCTTACAACATACTCAGATTTTTCTCAGGAACCAGTAAATCCTTTACTTCAGTTATGCAAATAAGGAGCTGCCTAAATTAAGGATCAAAAGTCGCATCAGTCGTGTTCCAAATACCAGTCAACAATATGCACTGCACTCAATATCTTACTAACTACATGGTGTAAAATATTAGAGATGATCCTAAATCGTTTCTTCCATAGAATCAAACAATTTCTGTCCCACAAGCTACATAGTTTCATATAAGCAAGTGTTCATCACTGAATAACCACCTTCCTCACCATGCACACCCACATACGAACCCCACAAGACGTTCGCACGCAAACTTATGCGATATTTTAATTTATATATTTAATTCTCGACGCAGCTGACAGGATCTATTTGCGTCTCTGCTCTACTATACAGCCAGATGAAGATATTTCGAATCTGAGGTCCCTATATGTAGACTACTAGCTAAACTCCGGCAGGATTTAGCGCAGATATGGTGTTAATGTGAGAATAATGAAAATTATGTATTTTGCTTAAATCAGATCAGTAGTAGATTATGCTGCGCCCTTGTTCTTGTGTCAGACAGAAAGGCTGGAGACCTTGAAAAGGTTACAGAAAAAAAAATACCGATGTGGACCACCCTAAAATAGAAAGAAGTTGGTATCTCAGGCATCAGAGATGGAGTCACTGAAAGAAATACCCTCACTGGGGTTAAAATACTCAGGCAAACCCATCCAAACGCTTGCATAGAAGCCCTCCAAACTTTCTTCACTACTGATGAGCATTTCTCCAAATGGATCATTAAGACTGGAAATGACTTCCTATCGCTGTTGTCTGTGACAAACCAACAGCGGCACTTCCCTGCACCATGGGAAATTATTTCTTCCGCAGTTTCTTACGTCACCAGAGAATCTCATTAGATCACAATCAAAGCCCTTGATGTGAACTGGTACCTTATCTGTCTTAGTCGACAATAAAAGTAGATTAATCTGTTCTAGGCAGAGTTGCTAGAGGTTATTTAGATTCGATGATACCTGAGTCAGTAAATACGTGCAGTAATCTTTGACTGACTGACACACTCTCTCTCGTGACTTCAAAGAGAGATTAATTACATTTTTATGCTAACTCTGATCAAACAGATATTACAGCTCTGAGCGAAATATACATGTAGTCAACCACAGCCAATCACCAAACTCCATCCCATCAAGCATATCTAAGAAGCAAATTATGTTAAAGATCGTACATCTGAAAAAGAATGGAGGAGTCGTTCAATATATGAGAGCGGAAACATTACGAGTTAATGAATTATATGTCCAGCACCTAGGTATATTTATTAGCAGATGTTTCGCCAACCAGTGATTATCAGTACAATACAGACATATAAACGGAAGGCAGTAGAAGATAAGGTAATCAGTCCCTCAGCCTGGAATCGATGTGTTCAGGTTGAGGGGACTGATTACCTCAAACTCTTCTCCTTACGCCTTTCTCCTTTGTATTGGACTGATGAAGCAGCTGTGTAGCGAAGCGTTTCTTCAATAAAAATGTATGTTGCATAAGTGTCTCAATCTTCAACTTGTCGTTTTTCAAAACTATTTATCACAACATAACCTTCTATGACGAATCCAAGTTCATAATTATGAAAATCAAGGCAATTATAGTTAGAGGCTTCAATAACCCTAATGCCTACTGCAACAGTATTGTTGAAAATGGTTTAAAATAACGACAAGTTGATGATTAAGACATGTGCGGCAGTTGGGTGTCTTTATTGATGAAACGTTTCGCCCACACGATAGGCTTCTTCAGTGATAATGGGGGACTGACCACCTCAAATACTCTCTCTCCAAGGTTGATGGACTGATTACATCATCTTTATTTCATTACCACTTCTGCCTCTCTATTTGACTGAAGAAGCCTACTATATAGGCGAAACGTTTCATCAATAAAGATACCCAACTGTTGCACATGTGTCTTAATCTTCAACTGTAACAACTAAACAGAAGATGAAAAAAGCAGACACTAATTAACATAGTCTATGACTACTTCTTAACACAGATTATCTCGGTACCAACTGTAATATACTTGTTCACGTCCTCATTACGGAGAGTTACCACTAGTTGGGTCCTCTTATATGCGTCTTACTCGTCAAAACATTATGTTACGAGTAAAACAATACCTCAGGTATTACACAGAGGTGTATAGAGTCGAGCCATCTTGGTACAACCAAAATTCAATTCATATAGGACCATGCGACATAGGTTAGACAAATACATAAGTGGGTGTGAGTTGGACTTTACTGGCTTGGGCCAGTAGGTCCAATGCAGTGCTTCTTCCTTCTTAACTGGATGTGGCTTAGACACCTGACTGGCTTAGGCCAGGTGACTTGGACTTGCCTAGCATAGGCCAGTAGGCCTGCTGCAATGCTCCTTCTTTCTTATGTTCTTATAAACACACACCATTGAAGAAATTTATAGAAACACAAAACTACGTGGACTGTGATGCCTGTACTTGCTGACGGGGTGAAAGCTAAAAAAAAATTGAAAAACGGAACCTGCCACCTAGCAAAAAAATATTTGCATTAAAAAATACAGAGTAAATAGCATATATGTCAAAATAACTGGTTATCCAAAGATGTCGAGGCAGCTGCCATAACCCTTAAAAACATCTTTAGTAGCGCAGACTAAATTAAAACAGATCGAAACTAGTATTACCACCAACAGCGTTTTGGCTGACGCCACAAAACGTCAACTCAATGGTTCAAATTTATATAGGTTAGAGGGTGGCATCACAGACTAAACAGAGGGTGAGGTCACAAGTTAAACAGAGGGTGAGGCCACAGGTTAAACAGAGGGTGAGGTCACAGGTTAAAAACAGAGGGTGAGTTAACAGGTTAAACATAGGGTGAGGTCTCAGGTTAAACAGAGGGTGAGGTCACATGTTAAACAGAGGATGAGGTCACAGGTTAAACAGAGGACGAGGTCACAGGTTAAACAGAGGACGAGGTCACAGGTTAAACAGAGGACGAGGTCACAGGTTAAACAGAGGATGAGGTCACAGGTTAAACAGAGGGTGAGATCACTGGTTAAACAGAGGGTGAGTTCACAGGTTAAACAGAGGGTGATGTCTCAGGTTAAACAGAGGGTGAGGCCACATGTTAAACAGAGGGTGAGTTCACAGGTTAAACAGAGGGTGAGGTCTCAGGTTAAACAGAGGGTGAGGTCTCAGGTTAAACAGAGGGTGAGGTCTCAGGTTAAACAGAGGGTGAGGTCTCAGGTTAAACAGAGGGTGAGGTCTCAGGTTAAACAGAGGGTGAGGTCTCAGGTTAAACAGAGGGTGAGGTCTCAGGTTAAACAGAGGGTGAGGTCTCAGGTTAAACAGAGGGTGAGGTCTCAGGTTAAACAGAGGGTGAGGTCTCAGGTTAAACAGAGGGTGAGGTCTCAGGTTAAACAGAGGGTGAGGTCTCAGGTTAAACAGAGGGTGAGGTCTCAGGTTAAACAGAGGGTGAGGTCTCAGGTTAAACAGAGGGTGAGGTCTCAGGTTAAACAGAGGGTGAGGTCTCAGGTTAAACAGAGGGTGAGGTCTCAGGTTAAACAGAGGGTGAGGTCTCAGGTTAAACAGAGGGTGAGGTCTCAGGTTAAACAGAGGGTGAGGTCTCAGGTTAAACAGAGGGTGAGGTCTCAGGTTAAACAGAGGGTGAGGTATCAGGTTAAACAGAGGGTGAGGTATCAGGTTAAACAGAGGGTGAGGCCACAGGTTAAACAGAGGGTGAGGTCACAGGTTAAAGAGATGGTGAGGTCACAGGTTAAACAGAGTGTGGAGGTCACTATAAGGTGCATCAGTAACACAGGACATCTGCTCTCAGTGTTGCTTTCAGCTCTGTCAACACCTGAAAAATGAACCAACATACCCAGCTGTGGTGGTGGTAGTGAGGAGTGGAGGGTGAGGGAGATGAGGGTGAGGGAGATGAGGGTGAGGGAGAGGGGTGAGGGAGAGGGGGTGAGGAAATAGGCTTGAGGGGGTGAGGGTGGCACGGGTGGAGATATATATACAAAGTTTAATGGACAAAGTTGTGTTGAGGAACCCTTCCCTTCCTCCTCCCCCTCCTTACCCCCTTCCTTCCCCTCCTTACCCCCTTCCTTCCCCTCCTTACCCCCTTCCTCCCCCTCCTTACCCCTTCCTCCCCCTCCTTAACCCCTTCCTCCCCCTCCTTACCCCCTTCCTCCTCCCCTCTCTCTACCTCCTTCCTCCTCCCCCTCCTTACCATCTCGTTTCCCCCATCACCTCATTTCCCACGTTCCTCTTCTCTCTACCTTTCCTCTTGGAGCTTGATAAAGCTCTACACAGCTTGCTAAAGCTCTACACAGCTTGCTAAAGCTCTACACAGCTTGCTAAGGTTCTACACAGAGCTTGCTAAAGCTCTACACAGCTTGCTAAAGCTCTACACAGCTTGCTAAGGTTCTACACAGAGCTTGCTAAAGCTCTACACAAAGCAAAACATTGCCTCAAATAATAGACTATATAACAACTTTCGTCTTGTTCTTCAATGCTCTACCTGTCGACATTTTGCCCGGAACAAGAGAAACGTGAGAAGGGGCAGATGGAAGGTGTGTGAATGAAAGGGTGGGTGGAGTAGAGGGAGGGGTGATGGAGAGGGAAGGAAGGTGGTGGGGAAGGGAGATACTATGGAGGAGAGTGAGGGAGGGTGGAGGAGATGGAAGAAGGTTGGTGGATAGAGAGGGATGATGGTGGAGAAGGAAGAAGGTAGTGAGGGAGGGAGGGATGATGGTGGAGAAGGAAGAAGGTAGTGAGGAGGGAGGGATGATGGAAGAGAGTGAGGGAGTTCACCTGGAGTAACTTCTGGAGGTCAGCACCCCCGCGGCCCAGTCAAAGACCAGGCCTCCAGGTTGCTGGCTTGATCGATCAAGCTGTTGTTAACCACCGCCCGCAGTTCATCCTATGCACAAGAACCCAGCTGATCAGGAACTATTTTGAGGACTCTGTCGAGTTCCCTCTTTAAGATAGTCAGGGGTTTGTTGATAATTCCTCTTATGCAAGAAAAGAGCATTTTGAAGAGTCGTGAGAGAGAGAGAGAGAGAGAGAGAGAGATGAAGAGTGGAGTATAGTAATGAGGAACAGGAAGGGTGGATCAAGGAGGGAAAGAATGTTGAAAAAAAAGTAAAGGAGGAGGCAGGAAGAGAATGATAAAGAGATAAAGGTCTGGAGAAAGAGGAAAATCAAGATCAAAGACAGAAGATAAAGAAAGAAAGTAATAGAGGTAGAGGACTAGGAATATAAATGAAGAAAGCAGAGAGTGAAGAATGAGGAAGGGAAAATCAAGACTACCAAGAGCAACACAGAAGATAAAGAAAGAAAGTAAAATAGGGAGGGGTGAGAGAGACTAGGAATATAAATGAAAGAAGAAGCAGAGAGATGAAAGAAAAATAGAGGGAGAGAGAGAATGAAGATTTAAAAGGGTATACGTAGTGGTGGTGACACTAGTAGTGTTAGTAGTGGTGACACTAGTAGTGTTAGTAGTGGTGACACTAGTAGTGTTAGTAGTGGTGACACTAGTAGTGTTAGTAGTGGTGACACTAGTAGTGTTAGTAGTGGTGACACTAGTAGTGTTAGTAGTGGTGACACTAGTAGTGTTAGTAGTGGTGACACTAGTAGTGTTAGTAGTGGTGACACTAGTAGTGTTAGAAGTGGTGACACTAGTAGGGGTGGCACTAGTAGTGTTAGTAGTGGTGACACTAGTAGTGTTAGTAGTGGTGACACTAGTAGTGTTAGTAGTGGTGACACTAGTAGTTCTAGAGGGTAACTCTGCTTCAACATTCTTATCAAATATCCAAACATGTTTCTTATACAAGATGGTAATCGCTTCACACACTTGTGAAGACCAGCGACGGCAGGAGAGCTGAGAAACACCGTTCTGCTATACACTCTTAACTTCAAGTATCTAACTATGGTCAAGAGCTGAACCATAAACCATTCCAAGGGCGGGGCTTGAACCCGCAGTCAAAGAGTCTGGAGTTTTACGACTCTCTGACCGCGGGTTCAAGCCCCGCCCGTGGTATGGTTTGTTTGCAATCGTGTCATTACGATTTCGTGAGTCAGCTGGACCACAGTTAGTCCTCAGAAGAAAGCCTCGATAAATACCCTAAGTTTTTTTCTGGTATATGCCTCTCTTGTCTAATCCCTCTCAATTACCTTCGTTTTTCCTTCTTCCTCCTCTTTTTCTTCTTCTAAATGTGGGTAAGAGCTTCTTTCCAGAGTTGTGGAGCACTGGAACAGTCTACCTACGGGGGTGTGTGGCGACAAATTAATTAAATGTTTTAAGAACACGCTAGACATACACATTGCAACATAAACAAATAACTCTCCATGCAGTGGTCACCAGCAATTACGTATTTACAATTACCTATTCGTAGTTACTCTTAATATATTCCATTGGTTTACCACTATTACTTTTTTTCCTGGTATCCTTTCGGCTCCACTCTTTCCTCAATTTACAACTGTGGACTCTTGATATCCCTGATGCAGGTACTAAGACGTCTTATTTATCTAACATTTTATATCTTTTTACGGCCTTGTATGTAGTTACCATGTCTCCCTTTACTCTCTTCTCTCTCTCTCTCTCTCTCTCTCTCTACCGCTCCCTCTCACACAGATATATGTTCCCGGTATTTATTATTTCCCTCTTCCTACCTCTCCCTCCACGCACCATATCAAGTAATGTCTTTTTGATTAGATCACTATATCAAGCGTGGGGACCACCGACCACACACACCACAACACTCGATCCATAACCTCTGCTCCAGAGGTGAGAGAGAGAGAGAGAGAGAGAGAGAGAGAGAGAGAGAGAGAGAGAGAGAGAGAGAGAGAGAGAGAGAGAGAGAGAGAGAGAGACGAAAAGGGGTTGGAAGAAATTGAGGCATGAGAAAGCAGACAAAAAAAAAAACAAATAAACGCACGAGGAAGCGTGGGCTGCAAAACCTGGTGGTTACTGGACAAGGACAAACAAGGTCATTCCTTCGAGGACACAATTCCACTTGTAAGTCGTTAGGACGAGACAGCTGCAACCATCAATCAAGATAAGGATGACCTACATGAACACCATCTCACTGCCAAGATGCAACTCCCACATCCAGAGAGTAAAATGCCTTAACCAACAAAAAAAAAAAATCTCAAATTAAACAGAAAGAAGTGATTGCAAAACTTTTTACGTGAGGCATAAATTTATTCTCAGAGTATGCACCACTCTCTTGGATGACCTGCCACGATGTCTCCTCCAACTTCTGAACCAGGTAACTGAGAAAGGTGAGCCTGGCCACTCACCTGACTTGGATTGTATCATGTTATAAATGGTATACATTACCCACAGGTTAATGAGAAAGGCATGTGAAACACCTAGCTATCTTTACTGACGAAACGTTTCACCTACGTAACAGCATTCTTCAAAAACAGGAGATTATAACAATGTTATAATCACCTTTATTCGACTGAGAAGTCTGCTGGGCAGGCGAGATCTAAGTGTTGCATACGAGTCTCGCTCACTGACACGGCCGGGTGTGTCAGTTCAGAAGAGCCTTCAACACAGGAGAGACACGGAGACAGAGACAAGCAGATAGAGAGAGATGACTCGAGTCTGGAACATATTCGTACAACATAAAGACATCAACGAAATAAGTAGTTGACCAAATGAAATCGCTGGTCCACAGATGACTCCAACTTCATCCTATTCCATATTTGTATATCTCATAACAACAGAGATCTTTAAAATGAGCTGATGTAACAGCTCTTAGCTTGTAGAATAAGAGAGAGAGAGAGAGAGAGAGAGAGAGAGAGAGAGAGAGAGAGAGAGAGAGAGAGAGAGAGAGAGAGAGAGAGAGAGAGAGAGAGAGGTAGGTAGGTCCAGTGGTTTAGAGCGTCCTGAATTTTCGCTCGCCATGAGGCTGGTTAAAACAACACGGGTTCGATCCTCCGGCTAGCCGAAATATTGCTTAACATCCTATTGGAGTGTGAGCAAGGTAACATTTATGAAGGGATTCAGGGAAACCGTTAGCAGGTTAGCAGGACTTGAATCCTGGAGGTGGAAAGTACACTGCATACACTGGAGGGGTGGGGATATTTGCGGTTTTGAACTGTAGTATCGGTGCGCCTCTGGCAAGACAGTGATGGAGTGAGTGATGGTGAAAGTGTTCCTTTTTCTGATCACCCTACCTCGGTGAGAGACGGCCGGTGTGCCACGTTAAGGCTGTTATAAACATTTGTACTGCAACTCCTACCACAAAGTTTCATACCTTCAGGTATCCTACCAGTCTTTGGTGTCAGTCACTTTGCACTTTAAATAGTTATCCTTGTTAGAATTTATAAATCAAATAAGAAATAGAAAAACATATTGAACGTGATATAGAAAAAAGAAGAGAGGGAGGAAATTGACATAAAAAAGAGAGGAAATTAAGGACAGGGAAAGACAAAGAAGTAGAGACAATAAGATAAATGGACAGATAGACAGACAAAATAATTGGGCCCATTCCCCAGCACCATGCATTGGCCACAGGATTTTTGACCATATATCTCTACCAAGCGCCGACTGCAACTCGTAATTGGCGTGGATACAGACCGGGGGAATTTATGGGGCAGTGTGGAGCGAGAGGGAGAGAGCCAGGCACACCAGCCCACAACATGGCGCCCTCTATCATGTAGGAGTTATGAGTGGTGTTGTGGGTGTTATGTTGTGTTATAAGGTGTTGTGGGTGTGTTGTGTTACAAGGTGTTGTATATTGTCCTTCAACACCGCAGCGATGTTGGTGTTCACACTCATGGCTCCACACCTGGTCCAACTCCGCAGACAGTCAGAAGACAGCTAAAATACCACAAGACGGGCAGTCCTCATCAGCTGCACTTTGTATATTTTCTTAACATTGCATCATGAGTGAGCTCTCATTCTTCGCCTGGCATGAGTCTGAAGTATTTTCTGAAACTCGTAGATAGCTCAAACTTCACCCTCTACCCTCAACACATTCACAAAAACTTAGTTAAATTTCAAACCTCGTGTAAAATAATCGTCTTTGGACTGTTTCCTTCTTTTATTTCGTGTAGAATTTCCTTAACTAGCAGAAAAAAGATCCTACGAAATAAAAAAATACAGATTTTGATAAGACGATTTTTAAATATTATGATTACATCACAACAGTCTACCTTCCAAAACACATATAATGATCTACCTTAATTTTTAAAAGGGTGGACCCCGTAAGCCAACGGAAGGCCTCAGTCAGTTAACAAAAAGCTCCTGTGGCGGGTCATCACATTACTAAGACCACCGTCAGGAAACAACTGTACTGCTTCAGGAAGAATCTTACCTAACCTACCTTCCAAAATGTGACACAGAAAACCAACATCTCACCCGTATAATGAAAATTAATTATTAACAGAAAATCCTTAAATTCATTACAAATTATTTTGTTATGCTCATATTATAGTTTTTATTTTAATTATATTAAAACAAACATTTATAATATGCAAATAGTTGACCTGTCTGAAACATTAGTAATATATATTTAAATTTTACATGCGTGTATCATTAATTTTTAAAGGGGTGGAGAGGTAAGCCAGTAGAAGGCCTCGGTCAGGTGACCAAAAGCTCCAGTGGCGGGTCATCATATGACTAAGACCCGCATCAAAAAGCATTCGTCCTTTTTCCTGACGAATATTACCTAGCCTAGCCTATCGTATACCATCGTCAGACAAAGGTGATAGTTGCTAAAAGGGCAAGGCAGACAATGAAAAACCTGAGCGTATTGCGATCTCAACAGCGGTATCTCACACCAAAACAACACCATCTTAGCGCAGCCATACACCGCTTGCGGTTAGGCTATCCCACCAGCAGAAAGATGACTGAGAAGGCAGACGGAAAACGAAGCCAACACTTCCAACAGGATATCAGCCGTTGTTACACTATATAGTGTCTAGCAACATTGCCGCAACACAGGCGATTGTTCCTCTCACCTGTATTCAACCAGGACCAGCGAACACTGCTGCAGTAGTAGTTCTGGTAGTTAATGACCAGGGAAACAAGCATTCTGACAAGGTACTCCCCCTTCCCCTCGTTAACACGGTGGCAGGCACCAGTGGTAGCTTCAAGTGTTAGGTTGAAATATAATACATAATCTTGAAATAATGTATGAAAAGAATTTTGAGTGTTCTCGAAAATAGGCAGGATTTCAATGTGAGAGCTTATAGCTCTAATTCAGAGATATGCAACAACGAAACTTCTAATATCAGGGGGCGCCCTTGATAATATTAGTACTCTAAGAATGTTGCTGGATTAAGACCCGTGTCAAGACACAGCCTGGCTTATGAATTCAAATTGAATGGTCTTATCTGGCGCAAAAAAATATATACACTGAGAGATGAATATACCCCTCAATTTACAGACAATAAGAAGTGTACACAATCTCTCAGTGTATATATAACTAATTCCTATCCACTTGCCCCACTGAAACCCCATGTCCACCCTCTCCCTGGGCACTACTGAACGCTGATGATTCTCTCCATTATTACCAAGGAAATAGGTAATGATGGTTGAAATGGGTAACTGGCAACCACACTCACTGTTCATTAACAAAACTGCATAAAACATCGCATTCATTATTTTTCACTCTGGCAGCGGTAAGGCAATTAGTCTACTGATATCGCAAATGCTTGTGATAACGTTAATTTATGCCCAATTTCCCAAATTTTTTTAGCACCATTTTCAGCCAGTGAGAACTGGCGACTGGCAACCAGACTATTTACAAACAAATTTGGGCAAAATAGCGGTTCATTCATCCTCATTATTATCGACAGACAGACTGGGATCCAAATTTATTATTATTAATTGTCACCCCGTTAGGCAAATTAGTAAAAACTTTGCTGGCGAGCGGACGTGTAAATTTGTCAGTGTCAGGAGAGTTCACAAGAGCCATCCTTCCTGAGGCAGCCAGTGGGGCAGTGTGTGCAGGCAAGAGCACAAATTCTACAGAATACAGAAGTGACTCTTATGCTGGAGACAGTTTAAGAAGTGGAGAAGAAAGGAGGAACACTGCAGTAGGCCTGTTGGCCCATACTAGGCAGGTCCTTCACAAATCCAGCCCACTAACAGAATAAACGCAACGCTTTGACAGTTCTATTTACTCACGTGCAAGTCCCACTCAAATCCAACCCATCTCACTCCTGTATTTATCCAACCTAAATTTGAAACTACTAGGCAGACCGTTCCACTCATCGACTACCCTATTTCCAATTGTAACATGTTCAGTTCCTAAGCCTTCAGAGAAGTTGTTCAGTCCCTTAGTCTTGATAGATGTTCAGTCGCTTAACCTTGATAGGTGTTCAGTCTCTTAGCTTAAAGTTGAGAAATAAAGATGAAGACTTGTTTACTTGAATCAAAGATGAGGTGCAGCAGTTGGAAACGTTACCAGTGAGCCAGGTCCACTTGCTATGCAAGCAAAACGTTTCAGAAATAACACCCAAGTTTTGTACATGTGTACATCAACTTGTGGGTATTGTAAACCACTAATGAGAAACTATACCATTCAAGATGTCCTTGTGGCAGCCAGGGTATGTGTAGACAGCCTGTACTGTCTGATAGGCAGCCTAGGCTGTTTATCTAGTTTCAAATATGGCTAGACCTGCCCAGGTCAGTGGTACGCTATGGTCACTCGGCCTCATTCTTGCAGCCTCCATCCTAGGAACAACACCCTAGCCCACAGTGGTCTGGCTCCCGGTCCCCTCACGCTCTTGCCCACTGTGAACCCATTTGATAAATCAAATAAACCAGATACTAGTCAACCAGCCGTGTTCTTTCTCCCTTCTACGCTACCTAGCAAGTAATCACAGCCTCTAGAGACATTAAAACACATGGACAAACAGATAAAGCCAGCTTACTGTTACATTTCTGGTTACTGTTAGTGCAGTGGCTGTACCATAATTATCCCGATGATAGTGATTATTATCAATCAGTATCATCAGGATTTATATTATCTGGAAACTAACAAAACAATGTTAAATCTAAAAACAAACTCAGAAAATACACTATACACTATGGGAAGATGAAAGAGAATAAAAATTAGGAAAAATACTAGAATGGCGATGTTTACTTCTACTGGGTGGTAACACACACTCACACTCACACTCTCACACACCTCTCTCTCTCTCTCTCTCTCTCTCTCTCTCCTGATAATTCAAAATACCCTGAGTTGACCGATAAAAAGCAACTAACTGATGAATTAAGCAGTTCTTACAGAGTAAATCTCCGGGGAAAATAAAATTCTCATTTAATTTCTTATATCTAACTTAGGTGGGTTCCCAAAATTGAGCAGAAAAAGCTTCGCTGATCAATCATTCACAAACTTTAATTAGTCCATTGTTGTTGGCAAAGTTAGTTTTCAAAATGAAGTACATTATGGAACGCATTAAAAAACTTGGAGTTACCCCTCTTCCCCTCTCCTCTACCCCTGCCCACTTCCCCTCCGCCCCCTTTCCTCTCCTCTCTCGCCCCTTTTCATTTTTTTTAAGTCTGACCAGTTTTTAAGGCTGGTTGGCTAAATTTTAGATTGTGCCGCCGAAGTGGCTAGTTTATTGGCACTCCATATCCATCCTGTGGACGGTAGGGCAAGAGCATATGGATACACAAAAGGCGTAGGAACTAGTCCCCAAAAGAGTTAACAGGAGTTCTTCTAGATTTATATCTACAATTGTCTTATCTTTTGTAAGCAGATTTAAGACAACTGTTTAATATGTCTGGTATCTGATTTTAATTAATAAGATATTTCGATATATCACATAAGTTATGACACTATATTCCTCAGTACGTGTTCAAGAAAGTGACCTTAAGGCTGACCACATTCTTTGCATTTAGTTTGAACATCATCTGTGAATCTTCCAGAGTGACACAGGTATTTGTAACAGTTAGCTTATATTTAAATTATCCTATTTTAGTATGTTTTCTAGATTAGTCTTAACACTTTCTGAACATTCCCTTTAACACTGAAACATTATTTTATTTATTTAATATTAAGTACAAGTATGTTAGGCTAGGTTTATGCCATGTTAGTTTAGCATAAGGTTAGGTCAGGTTAGTTTTATGAAGATAAAATTAAGTTAGGTTATGTTAGATTAGTTAAGATGAAATTCGAACATAAGAAAGGAGGAACAGTGAGGCAGGACTACTGGCTCATACTAAAGACGTCTTTCTCAAATTACATAAATTTTACAGAGACGGATATTTAACCTCAACTTCCTCACTGTTTCCTCTCAACTAATTTTTTGACAAATTAAATAAAGATGTTTTAGTATCTAAGCGAAAGTTTGGGACTAAACTTTTTCACTTTTCTGGTGAATATTCTGGAATTTTCTGGAAAATATTCATTTTTGTATCTAACATTATTCGAATAGTATAATATTATACTGAACAATATTTTTATTATTTTCGCAGTCTAGCCTTTTTTATTTGTTCTTAATTATAATAAGAACAGTGAAAAAGATAAAAGAAAGGAAAGATATCAGCACCACCACCACCAAGACCACCACCACCACTATTACCACCACCACCACCACCACTACCAGCACCACCACCACTACCACCACCACTACCACCACCACTACCAGCACCACCACCAAGACCACTACCACCACTATTACCACCACCACCACCACTACTACCAGCACCACCACCACTACCAGCACTACCACCACTACCAGCACCACTACCAGCACCACCACCAAGACCACTACCACCACTATTACCACCACCACCACCACCACTACCAGCACCACCACCACTACCACCACCACAACTACCAGCACCACCACCACCACTATTACCACCACTACCATCACTACTATTTACCCCTGCAGGGAGTAATTGCTGTTGATGGGTCCACACAGTGGGTGGTGTTTGAGGGGCCATTAGTGAGGCTCAGTTGTGGCCACTTTACCCTGGCCACCCGACCCTCAACTGTTCCCCTGGGCACCCACTCCTCCCCTCAACCCAGTTCCAGAGGTCACCCAGCTCCTTGTGTCAGGTCACCAAAGGTTATTAACCCTCACTTCAGAGGTCTCACACACACACAGTGACTACACCCCCCCCCCTCACACAAGCACACAATAGACCAAGTGTCTATCGACAAGTGCCTTTGACAGCCAGTAACTACTATTACTACTACTACTACTACACACACACACACACACACACACACACACACACACACACACACACACAGGCCATCAGCACAAGAGATAACGTGAGAAACCTAAGCGAACTTTACACAACAAAAGCAATGAGACCAAACAATGTGTCGCCATTGATACTGAGGGACACTGTCGCCATGGTTACTGAGGGACACTGTCGCCATGGTTACTGAGGGGCACTGTCGCCATGGTTACTGAGGGGCACTGTCGCCATGGTTACTGAGGGGCACTGTCGCCATGGTTACTGAGGGCACTGTCGCCATGGTTACTGAGGGCACTGTCGCCATGGTTACTGAGGGCACTGTCGCCATGGTTACTGAGGGCACTGTCGCCATGGTTACTGAGGGCACTGTCGCCATGGTTACTGAGGGGCACTGTCGCCATGGTTACTGAGGGAACTGTCGCCATGGTTACTGAGGGACACTGTCGCCATGGTTACTGAGGGACACTGTCGCCATGGTTACTGAGGGACACTGTCGCCATGGTTACTGAGGGCACTGTCGCCATGGTTACTGAGGGCACTGTCGCCATGGTTACTGAGGGCACTGTCGCCATGGTTACTGAGGGGCACTGTCGCCATGGTTACTGAGGGGCACTGTCGCCATGGTTACTGAGGGGCACTGTCGCCATGGTTACTGAGGGGCACTGTCGCCATGGTTACTGAGGGGCACTGTCGCCATGGTTACTGAGGGGCACTGTCGCCATGGTTACTGAGGGGCACTGTCGCCATGGTTACTGAGGGGAACTGTCGCCATGGTTACTGAGGGACACTGTCGCCATGGTTACTGAGGGCACTGTCGCCATGGTTACTGAGGGGCACTGTCGCCATGGTTACTGAGGGGCACTGTCGCCATGGTTACTGAGGGGCACTGTCGCCATGGTTACTGAGGGGCACTGTCGCCATGGTTACTGAGGGGCACTGTCGCCATGGTTACTGAGGGGCACTGTCGCCATGGTTACTGAGGGCACTGTCGCCATGGTTACTGAGGGCACTGTCGCCATGGTTACTGAGGGGCACTGTCACCATGGTTACTGAGGGGCACTGTCACCATGGTTACTGAGGGGCACTGTCACCATGGTTACTGAGGGGCACTGTCACCATGGTTACTGAGGGGCACTGTCACCATGGTTACTGAGGGGCACTGTCACCATGGTTACTGAGGGCACTGTCACCATGGTTACTGAGGGCACTGTCACCATGGTTACTGAGGGCACTGTCACCATGGTTACTGAGGGGCACTGTCACCATGGTTACTGAGGGGCACTGTCACCATGGTTACTGAGGGGCACTGTCACCATGGTTACTGAGGGGCACTGTCACCATGGTTACTGAGGGCACTGTCACCATGGTTACTGAGGGCACTGTCGCCATGGTTACTGAGGGGCACTGTCGCCATGGTTACTGAGGGGCACTGTCGCCATGGTTACTGAGGGGCACTGTCGCCATGGTTACTGAGGGGCACTGTCGCCATGGTTACTGAGGGCACTGTCACCATGGTTACTGAGGGCACTGTCACCATGGTTACTGAGGGCACTGTCACCATGGTTACTGAGGGCACTGTCACCATGGTTACTGAGGGGCACTGTCACCATGGTTACTGAGGGGCACTGTCACCATGGTTACTGAGGGGCACTGTCACTATGGTTACTGAGGGGCACTGTCACCATGGTTACTGAGGGGCACTGTCACCATGGTTACTGAGGGGCACTGTCACCATGGTTACTGAGGGGCACTGTCACCATGGTTACTGTGGGGTGCAGCCAAAACCCACATTGGATTCTTTGTGGGTCAGTACTGAGCCTCACTAATAATACTGGAAGCTACAAAATGTCAAGAACTCTGGCATAAAATGATACTCAACCAAGCAAACCCCAACCTACTTCCTCACAATACAGGAATCACGTAACCTCACTGTCTACCTGACCTCATCTTATTTTTTCTGGTCACCGTTCAACACCCACACCTCGCTTCCAGCCTATATATATATACTGTTATTTTCAACCTTTGTATATTAGAAGTGATCAAAGGTCCCAGGACAGAAACGTTTTCTAATAAATATGTCTTAGTATTTGCTCGCGTGTCTTTTTAAACCAGCAATAGTCTCATTAGTTACACATGTGTCCTTTAACCTAACTTATTGTTGGTAGTTCTACCAACATTATTACAAACTCTGTTGCCTATCAGTCAGCCTTGACTTAATCCACTAAAAATGTTCTCCTACACCGTGTGCCACTGCCACCTTCCTCAACAGTCTCCTGTGTGGAACTATCAAAGGTCTTACTGAACATGAAGAGTTTGTCGCTCATACAGCGAGAGATGATCACACAGAGGCAATCATACAGCCAGAGATGATCACACAGAGGCAATCATACAGCCAGAGATTATCACACACAGACAATCATACAGCCAGAGATGATCACACAGAGGCAATCGTGCATCTTAAGAGGTGAATGATCCGGCTGAGAAGTGGTTGAAGAAGAATCCATATACAATGGCCACGCTCACTTGTGAAGTCATCTCCAACTGCTTCACCTCAATTCTGCTCTAGTATATAAGGTCTGGCTGCATGCCTATACTTTAGATTTGGGGGATTGACCACCTCTTATCAAAGGTGACGGACTGATCACGTCAAAACTACTACTACTACTACTACTATCTACAGTCTTATATTCGCCTGTACTCTACTGAAGAAGCCTGTCGTGCAGGCGAAACGTTACGTCAATAAAGACACCCAAGTGTTGCATATTTTCTTATTCATCAATAGAAGAGTCCAGTTCACTGATTGGCTGTAAATGTAGTAAATGGTATGATGCAGTAAATGGTATGGTGTATGTGGTGTGTAATATGATGTAAGTGGTATGTAGTAAATGGTATGATGTAAGTGGTATGAAATAAATATGATGCAAGTGGTATGTAGTAAATGGTATGAAGTGGTATGTAGTAAGTGGTATGTAATAAATATGATTTAATTGGTATGTAGTATATGGTATGATATAGTAAGTGGTATGATGTAAAATATATGATGCAGTGAAGGGTATGTATAATGGAGTAAGTGGTATGTACCAAGTGATATATTGTAATAAGTGGTATGATGCAGTAAAGGGATGTATGACGTAAGTGGTATGACCTAGTAAGTGGTATAAAGATACCGTGAATAATTACCTTTATTTACCCTTCACGACATATATTAAACACTTAGGACTGAAGAAGTCACTTGTGTCGAAGCTGTTTCTTCAACAAACACCCACAACTATACACATTATCCACACTCAACAAACAACCACAACTATACACATTATCCACACTCAACAAACCACCACAACTATACACATTATCCACACTCAACAAACAACCACAACTATACACATTATCCACATTCAACAACCACAACTATACACATTATCCACATTCAACAACCACAACTATACACATTATCCACACTCAACAAACACCCACAACTATACACATTATCCACACTCAACACCCACAACTATACACATTATCCACACTCAACACCCACAACTATAGACATTATCTACACTCAACAAACAGCCACAACTATACACATTATCCACACTCAACAAACAACCACAACTATACACATTATCCACACTCAACAAACAACCACAACTATACACATTATCCACACCTCACTGATTACACAAACTTCGTCTTGATTTGCCGTAAAAATAAAGTTCAAGATATGTAAGCTCTTTTGTAAATCTTCTCTATATAGTGCGATGTTTGTGTGTTAAAGCAATTGAAAATTAAATTCGAAATTAATCAGCACTTGAAAGGGTCTTCATAGTACGTGCTCTTCAATTTTCTAATTGCATTTGCAAGAAACTGTACTGTATAGCATAGCTTTATGAGGAATTCACTGTATCACAAAAATAATTCTGTTACATTCTCTTTTAACCTTGTACACGCCTATAAAAACTCTTTTTTGTTATCCCCTGAATGGAGTCTTCTTATTATCCACCTTAAAACATCTGGCAGCACAGCAGCATAATCCTAAACTTGCTTAATCAGTCAGGATTGTCTGAGAAACCTCCGGAAAGTGTGGAAGAAAGTTTTGCTTCTTAAGGCAAGTAATTCTTCTGTTTATCCGTTATCTGCTTACAAAGGCAGCCAGGCTTGTGGTATCCAGCGGCCTCCAACCTTCACGTTATCTTCTTCAGGCTGCCAGAGTAGGATATCTGTATCGTTATTAGACGACGGAGGATCAAGCCTTCACCTTTTCTTGCTCTGAATAACCCACACTACTTTATGTGCTTTAATATAATAATAATAATAATAATAATATAATATAATAATAATATAATAGTAATATAATAATAATAATAATAATAATAATAATAATAATAATAATAATAATAATAATAATCTCTATTATAGACAGCTTGACTAATTGAATAATGGCCTAGGAAGAGTCTGCCTAAGAAGCTCAACTGCCTTAAAAATACAGCGAGATTCATCTTGAAGAAGGAAACTCAATTGTCGCCGTTGATGGTGATTGTTGTTGCTGGGTTTTGTTGATGGTTGTTTTTCCTTAATGTTGCTTGTTGTTAGTGATTGTTGTTGATGATGACTGTTGTTGATAATGAAGGTGTTATTGTTGTTTTGGCATTTGTTGACTGATTTCCTGCACGAGTTACTTTTCTCTCTTCATTAAAGGACATGTGAGGGTAGGCGGGGGGAGAAGAGGAGAGAGAGAGAGAGGGGGAAGTTAAAGAAGGGAAAATAGGAGAAAAAAATATCCAAAAAAGGAATGGATTCAAGAGAGAAGAGAGACACAAGAGATGTGAGAGAAGAGAACTGAAGTGAGGACAAGAAATGAAAGGAGGAAACAGTAAGAGGTGAGAGGAGGAAGTAGTGAGAGGTGAGAGGAGGGAGTAGTGAGAGGTGAGAGGAGGGAGTAGTGAGTAGTGAGAGGAGGGAGTAGTGAGAGGTGAGAGGAGGAAGTAGTGAGAGGTGAGAGGAGGAAGTAGTGAGAGGAGGAAGTAGTGAGAGGTGAGAGAGGAGGGAGAGGTGGAGGTGAGAGGAGGAAGTAGTGAGAGGTGAGAGGAGGAAGTAGTGAGAGGTGAGAGGAGGAAGTAGTGAGAGGTGAGAGGAGGAAGTAGTGAGAGGTGAGAGGAGGAAGTAGTGAGAGGTGAGAGGAGGAAGTAGTGAGAGGTGAGAGGAGGGAGTAGTGAGAGGTGAGAGGAGGAAGTAGTGAGAGGTGAGAGGAGGAAGTAGTGAGAGGTGAGAGGAGGAAGTAGTGAGAGGAGAAAGTAGTGAGAGGTGAGAGGAGAAAGTAGTGAGAGGTGAGAGGAGGGAGAGGAGAGTGAGAGGGTAGGAGAGTGGAGGGGAGTAGTGAGAGGTGAGAGGAGGGAGTAGTGAGAGGTGAGAGGAGGGAGTAGTGAGAGGTGAGAGGAGGGAGTAGTGAGAGGTGAGAGGAGGGAGTAGTGAGAGGTGAGAGGAGGGAGTAGTGAGAGGTGAGAGGAGGGAGTAGTGAGAGGTGAGAGGAGGGAGTAGTGAGAGGTGAGAGGAGGGAGTAGTGAGAGGTGAGAGGAGGGAGTAGTGAGAGGTGAGAGGAGGGAGTAGTGAGAGGTGAGAGGAGGGAGTAGTGAGAGGTGAGAGGAGGGAGTAGTGAGAGGTGAGAGGAGGGAGTAGTGAGAGGTGAGAGGAGGAAGTAGTGAGAGGTGAGAGGAGGAAGTAGTGAGAGGTGAGAGGAGGAAGTAGTGAGAGATGAGAGGAGGAAGTAGTGAGAGGTGAGAGGAGGAAGTAGTGAGAGGTGAGAGGAGGAAGTAGTGAGAGGTGAGAGGAGGGAGTAGTGAGAGGTGAGAGGAGAAAGTAGTGAGAGGTGAGAGGAGGAAGTAGTGAGAGGTGAGAAGAGGAAGTAGTGAGAGGTGAGAGGAGGAAGTAGTGAGAGGTGAGAGGAGGGAGTAGTGAGAGGTGAGAGGAGGGAGTAGTGAGAGGTGAGAGGAGGAAGTAGTGAGAGGTGAGAGGAGGAAGTAGTGAGAGGTGAGAGGAGGGAGTAGTGAGAGGTGAGAGGAGGGAGTAGTGAGAGGAAGTTTGCAGGTCGTATCATTAATCCAGTTCAGTCTGGGTCAAGAACTTTATGACAGGTTATGGCTGCTTTTATAGCCCACTCTCCCTCCTAGGTATTAGAAGCCCACTTAATCCCTGTTATCCCGCTCCTTTATCCACTCTACCTCCTCCTCTCTTGTCCTCTCTTCTATATACTTTGCCCCTTCATCTGTCCTCTCCTCTATCTCTCTACCTCTTTATCCACTCTACCTCCTCTTCTGTCTTCTCCCGTATCCACTCTACCTCTTTATCTACGCTACCTCCTCTTCTGTTTTTTCCTGTATCCACTCTACCTCTTCCTCTTTATCCACTCTACCTCCTCTTCTGTCTTCTCCCGTATCCACTCTACCTCTTCCTCTATTTGCTCTACCTTCTCTTGTGTCTTTTTTTTTCTCTACCACCCTTTTCAAATTCTATTATTTACCCTTTATTATTGATCTCCATCTATATAATATAAACAATAAGAAGCACTGTCGAAAACATACCGTAGAAGGGTCATTGCAGGCCTACTGACAAGGCCTACTCACACAGTTTCTCTCACAAGGTTTTAACATATCTTTCAAAACTACAAAAAAAAAAGTATTTACTTCACTGACGCTGTGATTGGTTGCACTCAAAAGTTTATCTAGGTACAGTTTTACACAAGTCTGGATAATTAATAATAATAATAATATCTTTATTTACTACAAGTACATGTACATGGTATACAGGCCTAGCTGACATCAGTGACATACTACTATATAGAAAGTCCCTTGTTATGCTGAGCATTTCGGGCAGATTAGGTCAGTGTCCTAGGATGCGACTCACACCAGTCGACTAACACCCAGGTACCCATTTTACTGATGGGGAACATAGACAACAGGTGTAAAGAAACACGCCCAATGTTTCTGCCCTGGCTGGGAATCGAACCCAGGCCCTCGCCGTGTGAAGCGAGAGCTTTAGCCACCAGACCACAAGAGCCCCCATTGTCTTACATAGTAACATACGAGTACATCACCTAGACAAACAGAGTGACTTATTTCCCCTGGTTTTTTTATAATACGTAGAGCAGCCTAGCTGTTAGCAACAATAAGACACCGTCATCAATGTTTACAAAACAAAACACACATGAGTAATCAAATGCAAATAAACTGAGTAAATCAATTATTTGAAAAGAAAAATAATTACATGAGCATCAAAAAATAACAAAAATCGGTTGAATACAACAGTTATAGGAATATTAACTACAATAAACTGAATGAATACCTCCAGGAATATTAACCAGAGTTTACCTGGAGGGGGTTTTGGGGGTCAAAGCCCCCCCCGGCTGGGTCTGAGACCAGGCCTCATAACAAACGTTTCCGGGGTATTTTGGAAATATATATGAGCGCATGAAGCATCACTCCAGCTGTACTGGAGATTCGAACTCCGGACCTCAGTGTGTGAGCTGAGTGCGCTAGCGATCGAGCAGCGCTTTCTTGTATTCTTTTAAAATCCTGAGGTCAGCCAACTTAAATCCATTGTTGTGAGTCTCGTCTTTATTAAAGCTTTCATCGCCTTTTCATATTAACTATTTGTTCATTTTCAAGTTGGTACACCTCAGTCATGTCATCTTTTCCCCCAGTCTCAGTCATTTTAGAAAGTAAGTCGAGTGCTCTTGATCTATCGTCGCAGAAAAGATGCACTAAATTAACTTTATAATCCTGTAATAACGTTGCTAAAATTACCCACAATATGTTAGGTAAAAGAACACAAGTGCAATTAATGTGACATTTTATTGTGGCATTAGTTGCACTTGTGCCCTTTTATAATCTTGGTAGATGACAAACTTTGTTATCCTCAGTAGATGACAAACTTTGTTATCCTCAGTAGACTGACAAACTTTGTTATCCTCAGTAGACGACAAACTTTGTTATCCTCAGTAGATGACAAACTTTGTTATCCTCAGTAGATGACAAACTTTGTTATCCTCAGTAGATGACAAACTTTGTTATCCTCAGTAGATGACAAACTTTGTTATCCTCAGTAGATGACAAACTTTGTTATCCTCAGTAGATGACAAACTTTGTTATCCTCAGTAGATGACAAACTTTGTTATCCTCAGTAGATGACAAACTTTGTTATCCTCAGTAGATGACAAACTTTGTTATCCTCAGTAGATGACAAACTTTGTTATCCTCAGTAGATGACAAACTTTGTTATCCTCAGTAGATGACAAACTTTGTTATCCTCAGTAGATGACAAACTTTGTTATCCTCAGTAGACTGACAAACTTTGTTATCCTCAGTAGATGACAAACTTTGTTATCCTCAGTAGATGACAAACTTTGTTATCCTCAGTAGATGACAAGCTTTGTTATCCTCAGTAGACGACAAGCTTTGTTATCCTCAGTAGACGACAAACTTTGTTATCCTCAGTAGACGACAAACTTTGTTATCCTCAGTAGACGACAAACTTTGTTATCCTCAGTAGATGACAAACGCACATGAAGTCTTGTTTACAAAATACTTCAGCATTGTGTCCTGAGTAGACATTTAGCTGCATGTTACCAGGCAGCAAACTCCATCACATTAAGAGTATGTTACACTGGGAGTAGTTACTATGTTACACTGGGAGTAGTTACTATGTTACACCGGGAGTAGTCACTGTGTTACACTGGGAGTAGTTACTATGTTACACTGGGAGTAATTACTATGTTACACTGGGAGTAGTTACTATGTTACACCAGGAGTAGTCACTGTGTTACACTGGGAGTAGTTACTATGTTACACTGGGAGTAGTTACTGTGTTGCACCGGGAGTAGTCACTGTGTTGCACTGGGAGTAGTTACAGTGTTACACTGGGAGTAGTTACTGTGTTACACTGGGAGTAGTTACTGTGTTACACTGGGAGTAGTCACTGTGTTACATTGGGAGTAGTCACTGTGTTGCACTGGGAGTAGTTACTGTGTTACAATGGGAGTAGTTACTGTGTTACAATGGGAGTAGTTACTGTGTTACACTGGGAGTAGTTACAATGTTACACCGGGAGTAATTACTGTGTTACACTGGGAGTAGTCACTGTGTTACACTGGGAGTAGTCACTGTGTTACACTGGGAGTAGTCACTGTGTTACACTGGGAGTAGTCACTGTGTTACACTGGGAGTAGTCACTGTGTTACACTGGGAGTAGTCACTGTGTTACACTGGGAGTAGTCACTGTGTTACACTGGGAGTAGTCACTGTGTTACACTGGGAGTAGTCACTGTGTTGCACTGGGAGTAGTCACTGTGTTACACTGGGAGTAATTATTGTGTTACACTGGGAGTAATTATTGTGTTACACTGGGAGTAGTATTGTGTTACACTGGGAGTATCATTGTGTTACACTGGGAGTAATTATTGTGTTACACTGGGAGTAGTCACTGTGTTACACTGGGAGTAATTATTGTGTTACACTGGGAGTAATTATTGTGTTACACTGGGAGTAATTATTGTGTTACACTGGGAGTAATTATTGTGTTACACTGGGAGTAATTATTGTGTTACACTGGGAGTAGTCACTGTGTTACACTGGGAGTAATTATTGTGTTATACTGGGAGTAGTCACTGTTACACTGGGAGTAGTCACTGTTACACTGGGAGTAGTCACTGTTACACTGGGAGTAGTCACTGTTACACTGGGAGTAGTCACTGTTACACTGGGAGTAGTCACTGTTACACTGGGAGTAGTCACTGTTACACTGGGAGTAGTCACTGTTACACTGGGAGTAGTCACTGTGTTACACTGGGAGTAGTCAGTGTTACACTGGGAGTAATTATTGTGTTACACTGGGAGTAGTCACTGTGTTACACTAAAAGTCATCACTGTTTCACTTGGGAATTATCAGTGTTACAGCAATCACTGTTACACTAGAAGTCAGTGTGTTACATTAAGCGTTATCATTGTGTTACACTAGCCGTTATCACTGTGTTACACTAGCCGTTATCACTGTGTTACACTAGCCGTTATCACTAACATTGGGAGTAATTACTGTTTCACTGGGAATAATCACTGGGTTATACTGGGAGTAACCACTGTTACAATGGGAGTTATCACTGGGTTATACTGGGAGTAACCACTGTTACAATGGGAGTTATCACTGGGTTATACTGGGAGTAACCACTGTTAAAATGGGAGTTATCATTGGGTTATACTGGAAGTAACCACTGTTACAATGGGAGTTATCACTGGGTTATACTGGGAGTAACCACTGTTACAATGGGAGTTATCACTGGGTTATACTGGAAGTAACCCCTGTTACAATGGGAGTTATCACTGGGTTATACTGGGAGTAACCCCTGTTACAATGGGAGTTATCACTGGGTTATACTGGGAGTAACCACTGTTACAATGGGAGTTATCACTGGGTTATACTGGGAGTAACCACTGTTACAATGGGAGTTATCACTGGGTTATACTGGGAGTAACCACTGTTACAATGGTAGTTATCACTGGGTTAGACCGTGAGTTATCACTTTTACACTGGGAGTTATAACCATGTAGCAACACACTGTTGTAAATATAATTATTATAATCTTTAGTATGACATACAGTATACTAGTATATTTTCTATTATCTTATTTTATAAAGTTTGACACTTGATATCACTGTTTTTTTGTGGAACATGAGACACACCTGTGCCTAAATATCTTAATGGATTTATTTCATACTTGTCTATGCTATATTTTGCAATGTTTTATCCTTTCCCCTTGTCACTAGAGTTTAACTATAATATTTTACTAATATAATAATTATAGACGGCTTTGATAAACCATGGGTTAGAAACTTCTGTAAAGTTAACATGAATAAGGCGATTTATCTACATATTTGCCTAACACATTTAACGTATCTATACCTTTGATATATTTATGAAGGTTTTTTTTAGAGTCTTTCTGTTCTCGCAGCCCGGCCCAGGTCCGGGGTTGTCTGGTGCTTGCCTCATCAACCAGGCTGTTACTGCCTTCAGCCTGTTGGACCACATATCCATCAAAGACCGGTTGATCTGGCACTTGGAGGAAGTACATGTCTATCTAGCATGTTTAGCATATCTATTATATCTATCCGGAATGTTTGGCATATCTATTATACCTAACATATATATTCAGCATGTGTCTAACATCACTCCCATCTCCTCCCCTCCTACCTACCCCCTAACCCCTCCCGGATCACCCCCCTCCAACCTACCCCCTTACCCCTCCCGGATCACCCCCCTTCTACATTCCCCTTCCCACCCCCTTCACTCACCCCTCCGCAAACATCAATTAAAAAATAAAATTGACAATTTTCCTCTCTATATGATGATAATAATTTCATAAATTGCATTTTCCCCTTACGTGTGAAATAATCCCAGCAGATAAATAATTTATAAGAGTAACTACAGCATGAAGGAAACCTTTGAAGCTGCCGTGGCTCCTGAACCCTCAATGTTTGACAACATATTCTCATCGTCTTACTGGTCTCAACTCATGGCTGACATCATGTACGAAATCCATCCTGTGTGAAGCAACGCGATAGGTAAACACTGATAGCTTTTATTCAATGTAACTATCACACAGTGTAGTGTAGCAACACACTGCTAGTGTTCCCACAATGTAACTATCATACAGTGTAGTGTAGCAACACTGCTGGTGTTGTAACTATGTGAGCAGTGTAGTGAAGCAACACTGCTGGTGCTGGCATTTTTTTTTTAAAACATTCTATCCCTTCCTCCCTCTTGTTTAGCGGGAGGGAGGATGAGAACGAAAAGGAAATAGAGGGGAAGAAGATGAAGAGGGAGGAGGAAGAAGAGGAGGAAGAGGACTATAGAGCCACAGATGCGACCTGGAACGAGATTCCAGGCTTCAGGAGCTGTGTGGAACTGGGTAAACTTTTCTCAGACTAATCTACATTGTGTCTCCTGGGGAGGAAGGAAAAGAGGAGGAAGAGGTTTAGGAAGAGGTGGAACAGGAGAAGTAAGAGGAGGAGCATGAAAGAAGGGATGAAGGGATCGAGCAAGCCTGATGGACTGTGTGAGGTGAAAAAGGAATGAGAAGAGCTAAGGAAAAGGGAGGAAGGGAGGGGTAAGCGGATAATAGAGAGAGAGAGAGAGAGAGAGAGAGAGAGAAAGAGAGAGAGAGAGAGAGAGAGAGAGAGAGAGAGAGAGAGAAAGAGAGGGCGGGAGCAAGCGAGCAGCTCTCACACAAGAACCGAGGGAGATATAAGCAAGGGAAAAGAACAACATAGTGATAGATAAAAGAAGGCAGGAAGATATAAATATAATAGAATGCAGGTGAAGAGAGCAATAAAGATGAATAAGATAAACAGGGAAAGAAAGACCGAGATGGGAGGAAGAAAGCTCTGTATACCACAGAGAGACCATATACTGACCGTATGGGTAATATACAAGAATAAATCACAATTATAAAAGTATGAAATCATCGCAAATATTCTCGGTCTGAGACCCTCTTCAGACGATTAAGGGTCTCATGATAGATAAAAAAAAATGCGTAATTTTTCATAATGCTGAATGTGTTTCAACAAGAGTTTGACGCTTATACAAAGTGAACAACTCAGAAATGTTCCGTTTTGAAACTCACTCTCTCTCTCTCTCTCTCTCTCTCTCTCTCTCTCTCTCTCTCTCTCTCTGCGCTAGTATAACTACTGATCTAGCTAGTTTAGGTCCTGCTAAATCAGGGGTTCCCAGGGTCCGTGGCGAAGATTCAGGGCAACAGTTTAGGTCCATGGACTCTTAGCATACAATTAAGGGAATGGAAATAAAAACAAAACGCTTGATGGCAATGAAAAAAAAATGGCACTGTGAAAAAAAAACAGAAATACCTGCGAGAAATACCTCCGAGGTCCTCGGACCAAGAGTAACACACCTAGCGTCGCTGGGTGCTTGGTTCTTGTAGGATTGGGTAGTCCTGTGGTTTAAGGTGTCATGTGGTTCTTGCTCACAGTGACGGGCCGGTACAACATGGGTTCGAATCCTGGCTAGTGCAGTGTTATTGATATAATATATAATATATATAGTGACGCAAAATAAAGAATGAATGAAATAAAACATGGTGATATTTTTTAACAAGTGCCGAGGACACTATAGTTCCAGTTGGATCACGCAATTCCGCCATAATTAAAAAAGTTTCTGCCACCTGAGTCTCCCAAGTCAATTAATGAGATCTTTTGGAGAGACTGACTTATTCGTCGTCACCGCCGCCGTAACCATCACCACCGTAGCCATCACCACCGTAACCATCACTATCACCACCGTAACAATCACTATCACCACCGTAACCATCACCATCGTAACCATCACCATCACCACCGTAGCCATCACCATCACCACCGTAACCGCCACCACCGTAACCATCACCACCACCACCGTGACCATCACCACCACCACCACCACTGTAACCATCACCACCACCGTAACCACCACCATAACCATCACCGTAACCACCACCGTAAATCACAACTATCACCATCACCACCGTAAACATGAGTATAAATATGTGTGTGTGTGTGTGTGTGTATGTGTGTGTATATGTGTATGTGTGTATATGTGTGTGTGTGTGTATGTGTGTGTGTGTATATGTGTGTGTGTGTATATGTGTGTGTGTGTATATGTGTGTGTGTGTATATGTGTGTGTGTGTATATGTGTGTGTGTTATATGTGTGCAGTGGTATATGTGCTGGTACTTCCCCTGTTGTGGTTGCAGGGTCCGAACATAGCTCCTAGGCGGCTCAGTCACGTGTTTGTGGGTGTATTGTGTAATCCGATGAAACAAGACTTGGAAAATCACTGAATGGAGGTTCAGCAAAGCAGGTAAATTTAGCAAAGGTTTAAAGTATTTAAGTCCACTCATCATTAGCTGCCTAGGTGTAAGTTCAACCAATCACGACCTTTAGAAATTTCACTGCCAATCAGAGAGACATCGTGAAGTACTAATCAGCCAGATCACGTTAGATGTTGGAAGAGCATGATTCATTAGTTTGCCTAAGGACGTGAGGACAGTCAACCAATCAGTTAAATCTTTCAGGAGACAATAAACTAGCAATGATTAGGACAGTAATTTTATCTCCCATCACGTGAGGATGATTAGGAAACCAAGTTTATATCTGCCAATCACGTGAGGACAGTCAATAAACAAATTTATATCTTTAATCATGTGAGACAATAAACTTAAGTATGATTAGGAAAGTAATCTTTTATCTTCATACGACGTAAGAATGATTAATAAACAAGTTTTGCATCTGCCAATCACCCAGAATATTGAATTCCATCTTCCAATAAAGAATCGCTGTAAATGACACTTCTCAATCACATAGAACATATGAGAAGATTGCCACTTCGTCATTTGTTCCAGGTTGTAATTTTCCCACAATCGTCAATAAGCTCCACTTCGTCAATATTGTTCCATTCGTCAATATTGTTCCACTTCGTCAATATTGTTCCACTTCGTCAATATTGTTCCACTTCGTCAATATTGTTCCACTTCGTCAATATTGTTCCACTTCGTCAATATTGTTCCACTTCGTCAATATTGTTCCACTTCGTCAATATTGTTCCACTTCGTCAATATTGTTCCACTTCGTCAATATTGTTCCACTTCGTCAATATTGTTCCACTTCGTCAATATTGTTCCACTTCGTCAATATTGTTCCACTTCGTCAATATTGTTCCACTTCGTCAATATTGTTCCACTTCGTCAATATTGTTCCACTTCGTCAATATTGTTCCACTTCGTCAATATTGTTCCACTTCGTCAATATTGTTCCACTTCGTCAATATTGTTCCACTTCGTCAATATTGTTCCACTTCGTCAATATTGTTCCACTTCGTCAATATTGTTCCACTTCGTCAATATTGTTCCACTTCGTCAATATTGTTCCACTTCGTCAATATTGTTCCACTTCGTCAATATTGTTCCACTTCGTCAATATTGTTCCACTTCGTCAATATTGTTCCACTTCGTCAATATTGTTCCACTTCGTCAATATTGTTCCACTTCGTCAATATTGTTCCACTTCGTCAATATTGTTCCACTTCGTCAATATTGTTCCACTTCGTCAATATTGTTCCACTTCGTCAATATTGTTCCACTTCGTCAATATTGTTCCATTGTTTCACGTGTTATTCATCATCTTGTCGGTATTGTGTACAATTTATAATATTGTTCTAGGTTGTTCTTGATGTCATTATGGATCTGCTCAGGAAGACACATTTTTAAATATGTCCAGGCTGACATTTTCTTGCACATTTATTAAGGTAGAATTGATATAAATACTTCTATTTAAAGATGTACAAACAACTAATTGCAAAAAATGGTATGTGGTGCCGACAGGCTGAAGAAAATGCAAACACTAGGACATTTTAGAGGAAATGTTTGGGTCCTGGGATCCAAGTCCCAGGACATTTGGAGTGACCAAGGTCCTAGGACCTGGAGTTTACCTGGAGAGGGTTTCGGGGGTCAACGCCCCCGCGAATCGGTCTGAGACCAGGCCTCATGGTGGATCAGGGTCTGATCAACTAGGCTGTTACTGCTGGCCGCACGCAAACTGACGTACGAAGCACAGCCCGGTTGGTCAGGTACTGACTTTAGGTGCCTGTTCAGTGCCTTCTTGAAAGCAGCCAGGGGTCTATAGGTAATCCCCCTTATGTATGCTGGGAGGCAGTTGAACAGTCTTGAACATGTTTCCAATAAAATGTCCTAATGTTTGTATGTCTTTTTTTTTCTCCCACAGACAACTGATATATTCAGACCACGGAACGGGAGGCGTTTGAACCCATGGCGAGTGAGTTCAAACCCCCACCCATTCCATAGTTTCTTTGCAATTGTGTTATTACGATTTCGTGAGTCATGATATATTCAGATATATCTCATCTCTCTCAAATAAACAAAAAAAATAATTTCGGGTTTATATCTCAGGAAGTACTCAGCATGCAACTTAGAATTCTTAAAAGATGAGTTTGAATATGTTTATAACCCGTTTTCTATATTAAATTACACTAACTTCAGCACTTTTGATGCTCATGATAAGTACAAGTGCAAGGTACTAGTGGGATGAAAGACACACTTGCAACACTTATGACATTTATTAAGTAAGGGTTTCGTTCACTAGGGGCTTTGTCAGTACCATATAGAATTTATAGGCAGAAGACAACCATATAACAGTAGTCATTGTTGTAAAATCTTAATATTAGAACCCTTGTGACTGAATTATACAGGGTTGGGCCTGCTACTTGTGTGTGTGTGATATATATATATATATATATATATATATATATATATATATATATATATATATATATATATATATATATATATATAGCATAAAATAAATAAGAATAACGCAATTTCCAGATATTTTAGTAAAATTCCACTGAACAAGAACATAAAATATATTTTACCTGAAACAGAAAACGGTTTTTTTTTATCCAGAGCAGAAAAAAACTATCTGGCTGAGTTGGTGGGTGAAGCAGTAAGGGTTGTGTGTGAATAGGTTTGTCCTGGCAGAGTGGACCTTATGGCCTGCAGCCAGACCCACTGCTAGCATCCATCCTGTACAATTGGCACCCTGTAGCCACTCTGATTTGACGGACTGACAGATTTTTTTTATCAGTATTCTTTGTTCGCTGTTCACCGCCTGAATTCCATCCCTGACCAAACGATAGGATGAAACTAGAAACTAGGAAGAATCAGGTCTTTCCCCTAGAACGTGGCCTTTATTCCTAGAGTATGTTATATGAGCATTGTGTAGGTATTAAGAGAGATTCTTCTTCACTTAACCCAGCAGGTACTTACCTTGTGTGATGTGCTGTTTAAAATAATCAATGTACAGGTGTTTGCTGGTCTGTTTCACACACACACACACACACACACACACAAAAAAAAAAAAACAGAACGTGTCTATTGACAATTGCCTTTGACAAACGGTGACACACACGCACACACAGATACACACACACACACACACACACAGATATACACACACACACATGCCCCAATGGCATGGTGGCTAGCGCTCTTGCTTCACGCACGGAGGGGCCGGGTTCAATTCCCGGCGGGGCCGAAACATTTCGAAGTGTTTCGTACACACACACATATATATACAACAGGCCTAGTGTCTAATAGACATGTGCCTAGGACAAAATGGTAACTAACTAACACACACACACACACACACACACACACACAGATATAGGACTAACAACACTGGAGGAAAGAAGGGTCAGAGGAGACATGATAACGACATACAAAATACTGCGGGGAATCGACAAGGTAGACAGTGATAGGATGTTCCAGAGAGGGAACACAGATACAAGGGGACACAACTGGAAGCTGAAGACTCAGATGAGTCAAAGGGATGTTAGGAAGCATTTCTTCAGCCACAGAGTAGTCAGGAAGTGGAATAGTCTAGAGAAAGATATAGTGGAGGCAGGAACCATACATAGTTTTAAGACAAGGTATGATAAAGCTCATGGAGCAGGGAGAGCAGAGACCCAGTAGCGGACAGCGAAGAGGCGGGGCCAGGAGCTGAGTCTCGACCCCTGCAACCACAATTAGGTGAGTACACACATATATACACACACACACACACACACACAGATATACACACACAGATATACACACACACAGATATACACACACACAGATATATACACACACACATATACACACACACACACAGATATATACACACACACATATATACACACACACACACACACATACACTAAGTTTAAGTGAAACCATAAAGTTTAAATGAATATTGGGAATTTTGCTCTCCATGATTAATTGTTTTGATAAAGCTAAAATTTATGCAGCTTGGAAATGGAAAATCTGCCGTTTTAAATGCATAAATCTGGTTGATAACGAAGGATTATTGTAAATTGAGCAGAGAGGCGATAAAAAAAATATAATTCGCAGACAATTTCGAATTTTGTATATAAAAATTATTTGTGTGATATGATTTAAAGCATAAATAAAACCATGAGGAATTTGGTTAATTGATGTTCCATTTATTTTCAATTATTATTATTCTCAAAATTTACATTGAAATTATTATTTTTGGCATTATTAAAATAATATTAACATTATTATTAGATTATTAATGTTTAATTATTATTATTATTAATAATTCCCAGGAAGGTTGTAACCACAGTAGCAGTCAATTTTTTTTCCTCTTTCATCTATGGTTATGGTGTTACAACTTGTGATTGCCTCTTCTGATAGACCTCAAACTTTCAACGATGGTGCATCTTTATTAAAGCAATACTGTTATTGTTACTGGGCTCTGCAGATGCCAATATGAAAATTTTATTAAGAAATTTTGAGCTCAAAGAAATCGGGGTACCTATGCTAAACTGACCAAACCTGTTTTGTGATTCCCCCCAATGCTGTGTGTAGTCTTATCTCTAAACAATATATGTATTTTGATTCCCAGAGAGAGAGAGAGAGAGAGAGAGAGAGAGAGAGAGAGAGAGAGAGAGAGAGAGGGGCAATGTTTCTTCCTTCAACATTCACACATCTGCCTTTCTTCCTTCAACATTCACACATCTGCCTTTCCTCCTCTACCCTCTCCCTATAGACTAATCTTTCCCTTCATGAGAGTACATGGGATATAAAGATAGCAAAGACCTTCGAAAATCCACACCGAGGTTATCTGCTGAGAACTATCAACTTCTACATAAATAACAAAAAAAGGCACAATACCGTGACTGGAACAATACACCTCCACCACTTTCTTGTGCCCTCCCCTGTCTGCCTGCCTATAAATACCCCTTCCACCTGTCCTTTGTGTTAGTGTGACTTTGTAAATGGTCCAAGTCGGACCGAAACGTCGTCGTAAGCTCCTCTCTTTTTTTATATATATATGCGGGTTGTGTGTGTATCAACTTCTACCTAAGTTAAGGACTATCGTGTACATGTCTAGGTGTACGAGTCAAGGACAGAACAGCAGGAACAATGTGAGAGGCAGAACAATAGAGATGGAAGGAGCATTAAAGAAGACTAGGAAGCAATGTCATTCACCTCCACTACAGGTAATTGTCTACTCATGTATCTCCTCATTGTCAAAGAGGAGGAGGTAGTACTTTAAGTGTGTAGGCAAATACAGTGACCCCACTAGAGCCAGACGACACCATAAGGGTCATTGGGCTGCATGTAACCTGTTCACCACCCGTCAAGGATACTATAATCCCTAAAATAGGGATAGTGAGCTCTGAGACCTACACATCTCAATGTACATAACCGTGTGTAATTCAGTGCAATTGGTCACTTCTAAACAAGTGAAATTCACTCAGGAATTTGGGATAACTTTGGGAGTCTTTAAAAAAAAAAAATAGGCTGGACATGTACAGGAGTGGGTGTGGGTTGGTGCGAGATGAACCTGTCTAGCATGGGCCAGTAGACATTCACCAATGTTCCTCCATTACTACGTACATCTGCTTTTATGTCACCTCTATATGTCACTCTACTTCCCATGAGTATAAGGTGTTAAAACATAAGTATACAATATTTGTTCCTCTCCCTCCTTTCCCGCCTGTGCATTCTTATCCACCACAATATAGATGGCAATATTGTCAAGTTATAAAATATCCCAGAAGGGTAACTTAAAATGATTGATCGCTTTATTTTTTTCTACCTCCAAGGTTTTCTTTAATACCTTGAGAATGCCTCATCCGATCTTGTTCAAACTTTCAAGAACGGTGAGCTTTAACAAGGGGGAATTATTTTCATCACCCATACTACTACCATTAGCACAAACAACGCACCCGCTACTACCACCACCACCACCAGTACCACAACTACCATGAAAATTGTGTTGGTGGGAAGCGTTGAGTTGTGCGTGTGAGATATAACCCATGTCATGAATATCCTGTCCAGGGTGGTGTATTTGCATGACAAGGGGAACATTTCCAAGCGTAGTGGGAGAGACCAGGAGCCTGCCACATGTGGTGTGTGTGTGTGTACGTATACTCACCTATTTGTGGTTGCAGGGGTTAGTTCATAGCTCCTGGCCCCGCCTCTTCGCTGGTTGCTACTAGGTCTACTCTCTCCCTTCTCCATGAACTTTATCAAACCTCTTCTTAAAGCTATGTATGGATCCTGCCTCCACTACACGTGTGTGTGTGTGTGTGTGTGTGTGTGTGTGTGTGTGTGTGTGTGTGTGTGTGTGTGCGCGCTCACATATTTCTGGTTGTAAGGGTTGGATCTTAGTTCATGGCCCTGCCTCTTAGCTGGCCACTACTTGTGAGCGTCATCATACTTACACTCAGTGAATTAAGAACTTTGAATAGTTTTTAAAATAGGTTGGATAGGTACACGAGTGGGTGTGAGTTTAACCTGTCTAGCATGGGGCAACTCTACTGCAATGTTCCATCATTCTACTGTTCTTAGTGTGCTTAAACCTACCTATGAAGTCAGCCTTTAACATTTCTTTGTCACGGACGTTCTACCCCCTAACCATTCTGAGGCTGAAAAAGCATTTCCTAACATCTGTGACTCATGCGTTTAACTTCATAAATTCTTTACTTATAAGTAATAATTTTAACATATACGAATTTATAGGTAAAAAACATAATACACAAGCTATGCATCAACACATTAACATATGTGCTTATAACATGTGCTATTTTCAACACACTATCTGATGTTCCACTGGCCGTACCTCAGCATAAATTAAACCAAATTAATGTAGCCTTATCTAAGCAGCCAAACCTTACCTGACTAACACTGATAGAGAGACTATAAGAAAAAAGTTGTGTATGTTTTATCCTGACTTACATGTTGGAATTAATATTGATATGATTAATCATATAAAAGTTAAAAGCTACATGTAGGATATATATATATATATATATATATATATATATATATATATATATATATATATATATATGAGAGAGACAGACAGACAGAGAATGATACAGAGAGAGACACACATTAAACAATTTGAGGCCTTTTTTATATCACAAACAAGCATTCATTTTTTGTGGAGTTAATTCAAGAATGCTGAATCCTAATAAATGTGTCAACAAAGCTCATTTAGGCATTAATTATAAAAAATCACTAATTAAAACACGCCAGCAAATTCGTCATCCTGAAATTGTCTGTAAATATTTAAATTGAACATCACCAACTGGCATAACTCATTTGATGGTGGAAAAATATTTTAAGTTCTGCTCTTTTTGGTAATTAAACACAAATATCCTCCATTTTATATATATATATATATATATATATATATATATATATATATATATATATATATACCACGCAGAAACAAACAGGGGTATATAAAGGGAAAGATCGCAGTCAGCAGGATTCGAACCCACGTGAGGGAAGTGACATAGCTCCCAATGTGACCCTTCAGACCACTCAGGCTGAGTGGTCTGAAGCTATGCCACTGTTTGGCACAAAAGTAAATTGAAATGGGCAAATACTTCTAATGTACTGTGTAACGGGGGGGACTTATCACAACAGTATCTTCAATGAAATATCTGGGCATATCGTTTGATCTGTGCATGTCAGGAGAATTAACAGTGAACACTAGCATAAGCAAATGTCAGGCTAAAGTCCCTCTGTAAACAGGCACAGTGTCTACCTTCTCAGGTTTGCATGACCCTATGTCTAGCTCTTACAAAATGTCATGTAGACTATTTTTGTTTTTTCCATGGAACTCTACTGTAACAATAATACTGGAAGATAGACTACAAATTACGCAGAATAAGTTGTTGAGATTCATCATGGATTTGAGTCCAAGAGAACACGTAGGCCAGCATGACTTACAACTACTGGAAATGCTTAATGTGGCAGATAGAGTTATACGTCTAAAGCTAAATCATGTTTACAAAATTGCTAATAATCAATGTCCAGAATATCTTGCTGCAAATTTTGTTAAGGTTAGGAACCAAAGCCAGTATGGTACTAGAGAGTGAACCCAGTTCACTTTACAGTGGCCAGGCTTTAAACACCTACTGTACAACAATATAGACATATTCATAACAATATATAATATATAATCAATCATTATATATATATATATATATATATATATATATATATATAATATATATAATCAATCATATATATAATATATAATCATAACAATATAGTTATGATTATAATAATAACAGCAATATAGTAGTGGAAGTAGTTGTATGACCATGTCAAGGTCAGTCTTATTCTAAACCAATTTAGGAAGAGAGCTAAAAAGTATGTAATAAATGAAGCAAGAGAAAGAGAGACAAGTGATCTTGTACAGGTAACACTCGCGTAAATGTTAAATCCAACTGATCTTTTCTCTTTATAATGCTCATGTTTTTCATTTTCTCGTATTTGATTTACTCAGTTTATTTTATTTATATTATAACATTTACATGCATTTGATTTACTCGATTTAATTTGTTTTTATATTAATATTGCATCTAATATTTGATACTACAAGGCTCCTAGTGGAAATAAGTCACCCTGTTTGACTTTTTTGCGGGTTATCCTAAGTAATTTACACACATTATGTAAGATAACTGCACTCATCCAAAGACTGTGTAACTGTACCAGAGAAACCTTACTTGCCTACCTGGGTGTGTGGTGGAGGGAGGGAGGGTGCTTGAATGTGTGCGTGGGAAGAAAGGGAGGGATCTGGAAGGGTGTTTGCTCCCTGGATGTCTGGTGAAGTATGGTGACTAAGGAAGGGAGGAGGCAGGAAGTGTGCCTGTTTGAGGGTGTAGTGAGTGAGGGATTGACTTGTGATATGCGTTACGATTTTAATCCTATTTTAAACTTTAGAATACCCCTATTACCTTAATAATCCGTTGAATTCAAACAAAATTTCCTTAAATGGTCTGGCGCTAGGCAGCATGGTAAGGTCAGATCAAGTCATGGATAGGCCACAAAGACAACACGTAAATTCCATGGGAAACCTATAGCTTGGCACCAAGTGGTCACAGTGTGGCTGAGGACACGTCAAGCAACTGCTGCCAATGACCTCGGCGACCGAACATCTGGGAGATTATAAAAGTAGTGCAGAGACGAATTCTCGCTCAGTCTGACTCCTTCACCTGGACGCTCAACCTGCATCACTGGTGATTCTCTATTGTCTATGGCCTCTCGCCATAGACAATGTGTGTGTAACCCCATTTATGCTTAACTCTTTAGTGTCTGTCGTAATTTAATGCCCTTGCTGCTATGTAGTGTTGGTGGTTTGTGTTTGGCAGTATAATAACACGAAAGATGTGTGCTTATTCCCTTTCCCTTATTGTATATCAATGTAGAAAATGGTCTAAGCTCACTCCTTGCAAAGTTCTAAAGTTAACATAGGAAACTTAGAATCATCACAGGATGCCTGAAGGTAACAATTGATGTTTAGAGTTAACAGACCTAAAATTACCACAGAAAGCCTTGTGTGTTTAACATTATAGATCTATTCTAAAGTTAGCACAGCAGACCTGAAGATAACAAAAGGCCTAGAGTAAACACAGGGAACCTGAAGGTAATATAGGGGGGCTAGAGTAAACACAGGGAACCTGAAGGTAATATAGGGGGCCTAGAGTAAACACAGGGAACCTGAAGGTAATAAAGGGGGCCTAGAGTAAACACAGCGGACTTGACGGTAACATAGGAGGCCTAGAGTTAACAGGTAACATAGGAGGACTAGTCAGCAGGGAACACAGGAAGATTACAGTTAACATAGGAGACCTGAAGGTAACATAAGGGACAAGGTAAAAGGAAACGAGACGTGTCCAGCAAATGATGGTGACAGGTGGAGACGGTAAAGTCGACTCTGGAACTAATATTGGTGATGTAGACTCACATGTGTCGCCCACCTGTCGTCACCACGCTCACCTCACCAGGATGAAGTGTGCTCCTGGTGTGTGGTTTGTACAGGTGAGGGCAGGCAGAAAGCAGGGCGAAGAGGGAGGGAAAGGGAGAAGAGAGGAGAATAAGGAGGGATAAAGGAGAATGGGGAAGAGGAGAAGGAAGGGAAGAAAGGAGGGTTAAGGAAGAGGACAATTTAAATAAAAGCAGAACGGAGGAAGAGGTGAAAGAGTGATTTAGGATAAGTGTGAGTAATTCAGAAAGGGAGGGAAAGATACGGCCAGGAAATAATCTCTCTCTCTCTCTCTCTCTCTCTCTCTCTCTCCTACATACACTAGCATGAGTCTCGCTATCCACATGAAGCCTCTTTACTGCTTTTATTAACCTACCACCTGTTCCATACATCTGTAACATCTGCCACATTGCTCACCCATCAACCCTATCATATGTCTTTTCCAAATACAAAACTGCAAAAAAATAAAATTCTTAATTTTTTCCAAGTATTGTTCACTAATGTGTATACACATCCCCTACCACACACACACACACACACACACACACACACACACACACACACACACACACATACACACTGTCAGGAAGTGGAATAGTCTGGCAAGCGACGTATTGGAGGCAGGAATCATACATAGTTTTAAGACGAGGTATGATAAAGCTCATGGAGCAGGGAGAGAGAGGACCTAGTAGCGACCATTGAAGAGGCAGGGCCAGGAGCTATGAATCGACCCCTGCAACTACAAATAGGTGAGTACACACACATTATATATATATATATATATATATATATATATATATATATATATATATATATATATATATATATATATATATATACGCAAAAGTAATTCGTCGCGGAAATTCGCAAAAGAAGTCAAAATATTTAAAAGTGTCATTGGCATGGCTGACGTGGGTGTTGTGGCAGGCAATAAATAACACAAAACACACGCACTGGCAACATAATTTCGCCAAAACTGCGCATTTGTCTCCATAACCATTTATTGTACACGCCGAAATTGGCAATTTTTGTTACATTTGTATTGTTTGCAACGCAGAGCTACAGTTGTGGTTTATTTTATACATTTCGGAGAAGTGAGTTTTGTAGTCTCTGTTTTGGTATTTCATTGAGATATATATATATTTATTATATATAGGCACAATATATAAATGCGTGCGTGCGTTCGCTCTCACCTATTTATGCTCACCTACATGTATATGTGGTGGGAGGGGGCAAAGTTTCAGCTCCTGGCTCTGTCTCTTAACTTGCCGCTTGCTAGTGTCATGAACCTAGTCGTACCTATTCTGTAAGCTATGTATGGAGCTTGCACCCACTACTACTTCGTACTGGTCTTTCCACTTCCTGACCACTTTGAGGCTAAATAAATACTGTCTGACTTCCCTGACTCATCACTGTATTTAACTTCCAGACTCTCGAACAGTATCACTATCCACCATATCAATTACTTTGAGTATTTTATATGTTTTTAAGCATATCTTCCCTGGTTTCTGTAATTTAATGTGGTCAGGTTCATTTGTTTGAGGCTCGTCTCAATAGTCTTTCCACTTTGCTGTGAACGTAGCCTCGGTTTATACCCCTGCACACTCTAGTATAAACCCCCTGGTGGGTGCTCTGTGAAACACTTCTATGGAGACAGCTTCCATAGTGGGAGTCATGGGAAACAAATATGGGTTAGGCAAAACTGTCTACGTCAGTTCTTAACATACTTTATCTGGCGTAGGTTCGACGCTGGCGCTGCATGTTGGTTTCACGATAGGTTTGACTTATGTTGTATAAAGGACTATGAATAACTTTTTCTTGAGATTCCTGAAGCCTACTCCTAGATTTGACAAACGAGCCCAGAGTACAGAGGTAATTCGGTTGATATGTCTCTGGCGATAAGCTCAGAGCTACACTGCTAACTACGTGTCTCTTCTTGAATCATGTCTGAAGTCTGCAGTTTGTCCCTTGAATATATATGCAGTCTTCTTGCCTTCGCAAATTTTCACAACTTTCAATTTGATGGAAGTGAATTCAAATAACTACTAACCTGATCAATCTTGCAATTTCTCCAGGTTTATTTGTAGTCTCTCCTTGTCCCCATCTATTTAAATTCTCACTAATTTTACATCTGCAAACAGGGATACATGTATCTCTCTGGTATGTCATTTAAAGACACCAGAAATAGCATTGGTACTAATACCGATACTTGTTGAACGAAGCTTGTTACTTCTCCCATTCTGGCATCACTGCGTCGTTTACGTATTTCCTCCAGTGTAGCACATCCCGTCAATCCTGCTTCTCATAGTTTTGCCCGTCTCTTGTGAGGTACAATATCAAACACCTTCTTGCATTCCAAGAATATGCAAGTCACCCATCTCTCTCTGTCTCTCTCTCGTTACTTTATCATAAAACTCCAGCAGGTTAGTAAGACATTTGCCACCTTTAAATCCGGGATGGTTATTGGTTATAAAACCACGTCTCTCCGGGTGTTCTGCCACTCTCCTGAAGAGTTCCATTACCTCATATAGTGAGCGCGCGCGAGCGCGTGTGCGTGCGTGCGTGTGTGTGTGTGTGTGTGTGTGTGTGTGTGTGTGTGTGTGTGTGTGTGCTGGTTGTCGTGGTCAAGTCTTCCTTCCTTCGCCTACCTTCCTTCCTTCCTTCCTCCCTTCTTTCCTCTTGATCGCCACACTCAGTTCTCAACATTGGCTCGTGGCCATTGTGCTTTTAAAGCAGTGGAGGTGTTTGAGCCTTGTTATGCCTTCCAGTCACATTCCTGTCACATGCCAATGAGAGTCCAGGGAGCTCCCGCTTTGTACAATCCCGTTATACCCTGTCTTATTCAACACCTTCAAATTATTTCTACTAATAATGTACAGTTGAAGGTTAACCTTACTGCAGTCGAGAGGACTTTAATCTACTTTAACTTGGCTTAACCTATCCTATCCTAGGCTCGCACATTCCTGATATGTACCTATTTCTGATTCCTATCCAATGAGTCCTTATTTTACGCTTCCATTGTAATTTTGGGAAAATGGGAGCCGGACGCCAATTTCCTGTTTTCCTTCAAAAGCTATTTTTCTTGACTCGAGTTAATTTAGGTTAGACTAAATAAACCAATAAAAAAAGTATACTTAACAACAATTAAGCACATTTCACAAACAGGGCGCGATACGTCTCGTCTGGTAACGAGGTGGCCAAGAAAAAGCATGGAACGTTGATTTCTGAACGAGTTCAACTCTTAGTGCAAAAATAAGACGAAAATAAGTAACACTGTGCAAATCTGCAAATAGTTGACAAATATCGTCTTAAATAAGTCACATACACTGCAAATTTTCAGCTAGGTTGCAAATACCGTGTTAAATAGGTTACAGGTTAGGTTGCTGATAGGTCATAGGTAGTAGTTTGTGCTCTTCTGAGCTAATGAACAAACTTTGTTGATCTGTTTTCATTAAAGTCTGGCGTCAACACACTAATGTGTGTCTAGGTCTAGGAGTGAGGGAGAGTGAGTGAGGATGTCAGGGAGAGTGAGGGAGGGAGAGTGAGTGAGGGTGTGAGAGTGAGTAAGGATGTCAGGGAGAGTGAGTAAGGATGTCAGGGAGAGTGAGTGAGAGTGAGGATGTCAGGGAGTGAGGGTGTGAGGGAGAGTGAGTGAGGGTGTGAGAGTGAGTGAGGGTGTGAGAGAGAGTGAGTGAGGGTGTGAGGGAGTGAGTGAGGGTTTGAGGGAGAGTGAGTGAGGGTTTGAGGGAGAGTGAGTGAGGGTTTGAGGGAGAGGGAGGGAGGGTTTGAGGGAGAGGGAGGGAGGGTTTGAGGGAGAGGGAGGGAGGAGGGAGAAAGGCCAAGGAGGAAGAGTAGAGACGGAAAGACGAGAAAAGGGAAATGGAATGGAGGAGGCAAATTGAGGTAAAGGTAAGAATAAACTAAGGACTGTAATGAAGGCAGAGGGTAGATGGAATAGGAGAAGGGTGAGGAAGGAGGGATAGAAAGAAAGGGGCTTGATAGGGAAAGTTGGAACAGAGAGGACGATACTTATTCATAAGTGAAAACTGAACAAGTATGGGATATTAGTTACAAATTCGGAGCGAGGAAGAGAGGGACAGTAAGATAAATGGAAGAGACGTGGGATAAACAGGAGAGTGAAGGAGGGATGGAAAGGAATAGGGAGAGAAAGAGGAGACAGGAGAGGTGCTGCAAGATGATAGTGGCTGGGGATACACAATGCAGGGGGTGACGCAGGTGGTGATGCAGGGGGTTGACGCAGGTGGTGACGCAGGTGAAGTTGGTGCAGAAAGTTACCAGAAAGTCAAACCGTGTGGGCCCACACACACACACACACACACACACACACACACACACACACACACACACACACACTGCTTCGCGCTGGCGTAACTCTGTTTAGATACAAGATGAAAGAAGACTAGGAAAGAAAGTTACATTATATCCAAGAAGAGAGTAAAAAACAAAGTATTGAAGAGAACTAAGAAACAGGTAAAAGGGGGCAACAGCGAATGAGGATGAGGTGCAAAAACTACGAGATGATCGAATGAAGTAAAAAGAAAAAAGAGAACCTTAGAAAATGAAGGGGAAAAAGAGATAACTGAAATGGAAAGTGGTAAAGCAGAAGGCAGGGAAAAGGGAAGTAAGACCTTCACAGAAATGCTTTCAGGAGAGCGAGGAGCCACAATAGCCAATCCCACCTGCTTCCTCCAGCCCCGCACACAACCTGCCTTAAACATATCAAATCTCTACTATAAACATCACTGTGAAAGACAAGTTGGCACCCCTCTTGCTTGTTTCAATGTTTACTTCTGACGATAGTCGAGTTTATTTTACTAAATACTCAATATTAAAATCACAGTTGGAGGCTTTAACTTACGTTGGTATATTTTGAAGCCGATCGGATGAGGCGTTCTCAAGTTATAAACAAAAAACACGGAGGAAGAGCAAACATGCAACCATTATAAGGTATCCCTCGGGGATACCTCACTAGAGTACAATAAAGATCTTTAAACAGAAAACAGGTGTTGAAATATATAATATTTATTTACAGAAAGAGTGGTAGTGAAAATTACAACCAGTGAAAGATATTAGAAATTCTTATGAGACGCTAAATACTGGAGGAGACACTCCACCAGCATGACTCTGTGACAACAAATACCTTGTAACACACATCAAAGATTCACTAGTCAAGAAGCAATGCTCACCCTTCCTCGTTCTTCATTCTCACCCTTCCTCGTTCTTCATTCTCACCCTTTCCCCATTCTCTCCTCTCTCCTCCCTGCTCTTCCCACACTTTACCCTCCTCCCTGCTCTTCCAACACTTCACCCTGCTCCCTGCTCTTCCCACACTTCACCCTGCTCTACCCACACTTCACCCTCTCTCCCTGCTCTACCCACACTTCACCCTGCTCTACCCACACTTCACCCTGCTCTACCCAACTTCACCCTGCTCTACCCACACTTCACCCTGCTCTACCAACACTTCACCCTGCTCTACCCACACTTCACCCTGCTCTTCCCACACTTCACCCTGCTCTACCCACACTTCACCCTGCTCTACCCACACTTCACCCTGCTCTTCCCACACTTTACCCTACTCCCTCCTCTTCCAACACTTCACCCTGCTCTACCCACACTTCACCCTGCTCTACCCACACTTCACCCTGCTCTACCCACACTTCACCCTGCTCTACCCACACTTCACCCTGCTCTACCCACACTTCACCCTGCTCTACCCACACTTCACCCTGCTCTACCCACACTTCACCCTGCTCTACCCACACTTCACCCTGCTCTACCCACACTTCACCCTGCTCTACCCACACTTCACCCTGCTCTACCCACACTTCACCCTGCTCTACCCACCAGGGCCAACTAACACACAATTTCCTCAGAATTGTCTCCTACGTAATTTTTTTCTTTTTCATCCAAGACATTTCTTTTTACCCCGGATTTTTTGTGGAAAGGAGTCCCCTTCTCCCTCCCACACCCCCTTCTCTTACTCTTTCCCCTCCCACCTTCCCCTCTCCCAACCCTTACTCAGTCCTCAGAACCCCAGTAGAAATAAGTCACTGTTGTTGTTTTTTTTTGGGGGGGATTATCCTATATCATTACACATATGTTACTAAGAGAGATAATTGTAACCATCCAACACTGTAAAATTGTATCTAAATATAATACTTAGTGTGCCCCAACCTTCTCGTACCTTGCTACCCTCACAACCCACTACTCTACCTTCTCTGGTCATTGTGTGTAACTTTTGGTCTTTAGTCTGTGACCCGCAGAACCTGTAACCAAATAACCAACATACCATAACATCGAGGGAGAACAAGACGTACAATAAAATAAGAATAGTATAATAATAATAATAATAATAATAATAATAATGTAATACTGGCTAACCTAAGAAGTGCTTTAAGGAACCTGAACCAAGATTCGTTTAGTACATTACACACAACGTAAAGTGCGTTAACACATGTGCGAGTACATAGCACCAGTACGGAGCCCACATCTGATCAAACATGGAAAGAGAAACAGGAGAAGATGCAAAGGTTTGCAACAAGAACTGAGGAAATGGACTATGAGGAGAGACATAATTCAAGGTAACAACAAGAAAAGAGAGAGATCAGGAGAGACATGACAACGCCATACAAAATACTCAGGGAATTATAGAGTAGATAGAGACAGGCTATTGGAGATTAGAGAAGAGGCAGCCAGGGGACACAGACGGCAGCTGAAGACGAAAGTGAGACACAGAGATATTATGAAGCACTTTTTCAGTCTTAGGTGTAATGCACTAAATGAAGAGGTGACGGAGGCAAATGCTTAACACAGCTTCAAGAGTAGATATGTTCGGACCCTATAGGCCAGAAATCAAAGAAAATGACGGATGAGAGTTAAAGAGGCAGGAACATGAGCCATGAATCGACCCCTGCACACATAATTAGGAAAGTGCACATACATACACACACACACACACACACACACACACACACACACGACAACTTTCTGTTCATAACGATGATGTTTATAGATTAAAGTCATCCCTTGAGTCAAATAAGATTTCATCTCGAGTAGTTTAAAAAGTCACTGAAGCTGTAATTGCCAAGTGTGTGTGTGTGTGTGTGTGTGTGTGTGTGTGATGAGCGCGCTCACCTATTTGTGGTTACAGGGTTAGATTCACAGCTCCTGGCCCGCCTCTTCCCTAGTCGCTACTAGATCCACTCCCTCCCTGTGTATGTGTTAACTGCAACAGATCACCCTCTTGACACTAACTACATTCTGGTACTGATGTCTGAGACAACCAGACGGACACAAGAAAACATTCAGAAAAATAGGAGAAAGTTAAAGATTGAAGAGAAGAAAGCTTGAGAAAGAAAGAAAAAAGCTTGTGGGAAAGAAAAGACAAAGGAAAAGCTTGAGGGGAAAGACGAAAGCTTGAGGTGAAAGACGAGAAAGCTTGATAGTAAATAAGAGAGCTTGAAGTGAAAGAGGAGAAACCTTAAGGGGAAAGAAGTAAGACTGAGGAGAAAGAAAACTTCGGGTGAAAGAAGAAAGCTTGAGATGAAAGAGGAGAAAGCTTGAAGGGAAAGAAGAAAGACTGAGAAGAAAGAATAAAGCTTGAGGGGAAAGAAGAAAGCTTGAGGGGAAAGAAGAAAGCTTGAGGGGAAAGAAGAAAGCTTGAGGGGAAAGAAGAAAGCTTGAGGGGAAAGAAGAAAGCTTGAGGGGAAAGAAGAAGCTAGGGAAAGAAGAAAGCTTGAGGGGAAAGAGGAGAAAGCTTGAAGGGAAAGAAGAAAGACTGAGAGGAAAGAAGAAAGCTTGAGGGGAAAGAAGTAAGACTGAGGAGAAAGAAAACTTCGGGTGAAAGAAGAAAGCTTGAGGTGAAAGAGGAGAAAGCTTGAAGGGAAAGAAGAAAGACTGAGAGGAAAGAAGAAAGCTTGAGGGGAAAGAAGAAAGCTTGAGGGGAAAGAAGAAAGCTTGAGGTGAAAGAGGAGAAAGCTTGAAGGGAAACATAACGCTCGAAAATAAAGAAAATAAAGCTTGATGGAAAGAGAAAGAAGAAATCTTAAAAAGAACTAGGAGAAGGCTTGAGGAAGGGAAAGTTTGAGGGGAAAAGGAGAAAAAGAGAAGAAAGTTTAAGAGACACAGAAAAAAGCTTGAGGGAAAGAGGAGAAAGCTTGAAGAAGATTGGAGGACACTTGAGGGAGAGAGGAGAAAGCGTGAGGGGAGGGAGAGGAAAAAGCTTGAGGGAGAGAAGGCAGAGTTTTGGTGGTGAATGGAAGAGTTTCATCACTACAATCCTCTTCTATCCCTTTTATCCCCTTCTATCCTCCTACCAGTACAATCCCCTCTACCATTCTATCCCTACCAAGCCCCACTATCCCCATTATTACTCTTATTCTATCTGTATAATCCTCTATTCTTACCACCCCTATATCATTCTATCCCTATTATCTCCCACTATCCCTACAATCCCCTTCTATTCTCTAATCCCTAACATAATCCTGTACCATTCCATTCCTTCCGTCCACTTCCTTGTTCCCATTCCCCTGAATGCTCTTATTTCTCCCCTTCTCTATACTATCACTCCCCTCCTCCCTCTATCTTTCTATATCATCCCCTCACCCTCCATCGACCTATCCTTCTATCTGGTTGGTTAACGAGGTTTAAAGTGTATCGACTACACGAGGGTTATTAAGGCTGCACGTCACCTGCTGACCACCAGTCAAACGTTCTTTAATCCCTTTTTAAGGGATTAAACTCTCAGCGTGTATACCCTGAGAGACGTACATCTATCAGCGTGTATACCCTGAGAGACGTACACCTCTCAGCGTGTATACCCTGAGAGACATACACCTCTCAGCGTGTATACCCTGAGAGACATACACCTCTCAGCGTGTATACCATGAGACATACACCTCTCAGTGTGTATACCCTGAGAGACATACACCTCTCAGTGTGTATACCCTAAGAGACATACACCTCTCAGTGTGTATACCCTGAGAGACATACACCTCTCAGTGTGTATACCCTGAGAGACATACACCTCTCAGTGTGTATACCCTGAGAGACATACACCTCTCAGTGTGTATACCCTGAGAGACATACACCTCTCAGTGTGTATACCCTGAGAGACATACACCTCTCAGTGTGTATACCCTGAGAGACATACACCTCTCAGTGTGTATACCCTGAGAGACATACACCGCTCAGTGTGTATACCCTGAGAGACATACACCGCTCAGTGTGTATACCCTGAGAGACATACACCGCTCAGTGTATATACCCTGAGAGACATACACCTCTCAGTGTGTATACCCTGAGAGACATACACCTCTCAGTGTGTATACCCTGAGAGACATACACCGCTCAGTGTATATACCCTGAGAGACATACACCGCTCAGTGTATATACCCTGAGAGACATACACCGCTCAGTGTATATACCCTGAGAGACATACACCTCTCAGTGTGTATACCCTGAGAGACATACACCTCTCAGTGTGTATACCCTGAGAGACATACACCTCTCAGTGTGTATACCCTGAGAGACATACACCTCTCAGTGTGTATACCCTGAGAGACATACACCTCTCAGTGTGTATACCCTGAGAGACATACACCTCTCAGTGTATGCAGTATATCTGAAGCTCTATCCCTCCATTCTGGAAACTACACAACGTGCGACACTGCAGAACAAGTACATTTCTCACCGAATCCTTCAACCACCCAGCCTCCAGAAACCACTAAGGTCAATGGTGCTTTCACAAAGGGTACAATTTTCGCCATTAATGACAGGTGCCAGATAGCACTGTGTTGCCGCCGGATAATATATCGGGCAGGCTGTAAGAAGAACATTCATCTAGCCAATTAATTTGTTTAATGTTTCCGGATGAACAAAGGGATTTCAACAATTAATCTTCCTCTGTTGCTATTATTTTTCAGTTGTTTATTTACTTATTCAAAACTAATATTATATATATATATATATATATATATATATATATATATATATATATATATATATATATATATATATATATATGTTACTGTGTGCTCTTCTGCTACAAGTATTTGTACGTTCCAGTACTCTACATTACAAGTATCTGTATGCTACATTACAAGTCATCCATTTCTATTAGATATTTATTATAAGAGAGCATCATGCAATTAGTAAAGTCAGAGGAAGCGTCTTTGAGAGAGGTAAGAATAGATTTACTGGTAAAGCTGGACTGTGGGGGAAGAGGTCAGTTGGGTTACAGTTGGTGTCTTTGACGGAAGCAAATACACAAGTACTGCTTCCGATCCCTCTCTACCAGAAGTCCGATGGCCGAAGTGGTAGAGCAATTGACCTGTCAGTTTACTGACCACGGTTCGAGCCTCCCGTTTATCCTTCTGTATATTCAATAAGTATATATGTTTCCAAGCCGTTTTTCTTATATACAAAATGTTCAGAGTATGGTTATTTTAATTAGGCGGCTTACAGGTAACACCTCTTAATTCAATACAATATTTCTCTCAATTTACCCTCATATTTCACACTACACTGCATATAAGGATTTAATATAAAGACCGCCTCTGTACCCACTAGGGCCATCTAATGCACAAACTCTAGCTAACCTGATCTTGTAAGACCCACAACTGTCAAGACTCAACTGTAGTCTAGGTTACGCGTTTGGAAAATATGTTCGATTTAAACAATATCGGTAAGACAGACGTATGGTACAACATGAGGTTTTATGGGGACGACGTTTCGCTCTGTGTAGAGTTTTATCAAGTTCAGCACTGCGCTGTATGACCCTTGTGGTTTAGCGCTTCTTCTGATTATAATAATAATCAAGTCAGCAGCAACCATCTGGATCACGCAGTGGTCAGGTGTAGAGTGTTTCGTATATTCTACATTCTATGGTACGGTGGTGTTGAGTGAGGTCGCTAGAAAAGATCATTCCTTCACATTCCTTGCTTTCATGATATTGTAAAATTATCATTTGAAAGATAGATGAAAATTGGACAAAATAGCACAGGAATTTCTAATTACCCTACAGAATGTACTGATGTTCCCTGCCTCCTCGTCCACGCACTTTAAGGGGCACCTAAGTTCCTCCGTCTTCTAATAACATGTTCACTTTTCCACTATAATCTACCTTGTCCATAATTACTATCGCATTTGCTTTATCTGTTTCGTAAGGTGAAGTCCAGGATCTTTCCTTAATTCATGGTATAACTTAACAAATCTTTGATGACAATTGTTGTTGTAGAGGTGTGAGCAAAGCTCACAATTGTCATCAAAGATTTGTTAAGTTATACCATGAATTAAGGAAAGATCCTGGACTTCACCTTACGAAACAGATAAAGCAAATGCGATAGTAATTATGGACAAGATAGATTATAGTGGAAAAGTGAACATGTTATTAGAAGACGGGGGAATTTACGTGTCCTTCAACTGTTCCTGTCCATCCTCCCCGAAATGCCTTTCAAGTTTTTGTGCATTCTTGTACACTGACTTGAAATATGAATTATTATTATCATTATTATTTTGTGTGTGTTTGATTATTCATTCATGGGAGAGCGCTAACCCTTAGAGGACCAGACAGCATATGGATGGATAATAGGATGCAATCAGGTCTGAACAGAAGTGGGGAGTATGTACAGTTCCTTGAATCAAGAGCCTTTCACAGGCATCAAAGCACTCCTTGAAAGAGTATATGATGGAAAGTGGAGAGAGAGAGAGAGAGAGAGAGAGAGAGAGAGAGAGAGAGAGAGAGAGAGAGAGAGAGAGAAGAGGACAACCTGTTGCAGAAGATAAGGGGGTTAGGGAATGGAGGGGATAAGGGGAGGACCGAACAGACCATGTGGCAGGGAACCGCCCTCCCCTCTCCTCCCCTCCCTTTACCCTCACTCAGCGATCAATACAAAGCCAGCAGCAATGTCCACAAACAAGGTAGGTAACGAGGCGCTAACAACGTTGTTCGGCGACCTGCTAGTCCACCCATCATCGTGTGTTGTCAACCCTCAAAGTACACACTGAAGAGGTGTATTAAGCGTCTCATAATGCAGCACTAGGTGCTGTGTCCTGGCCAGCGAGGGGTGCTGGGGGATGTCTGGGTTGAGTGGGCGTGGCTTTGGTAGGGGTGGCTGTGGTTGTGGTGGGCGTGGCTCCAGTGGTGATGGTAGTGGTGGTTGACGTGGCTCTATTGATGATGGGCGTGGCTCTAGTGACGATGGGAGTGGATCTGATGATGGGCATGACTCTAGTGATGGGAGTGGATCTAATAATTAGCGTGGCTCAAGTGATGATGGACGTGGCTCTAGTGACGCTGGGAGTGAATCTAATGATGGGCGTGGCTCTAGTGATGATGGGCGTGGTTCTAGTGACGATGGGAGTGGATCTAATAATGGGCGTGGCTCTAGTGATGGGCGTGGCTCTAGTGACGATGGAGCAATGACTCGACCCCTGCAACCACAATTAGTTGAGTACAATTGAGATACACACCACTTGCTAGTTATACACTACGAAATACACGTCTGTGTATACGTTCTAGGCATGGTATAATTCCACCTGCCCACATATCTCACCCAGTCTGCAACTCTAATCAGGATTCCTTCAGTTGTGAGACTAGAGCTCTGCATTGAGATACAGATCACCATATGTACGAATAATTGTTCACTTCCACAAGATGTTTGGCAAATAATCGATCAATGGAACAAGATATATGGTATAATAATTGTTCAGTGCTGCATTCAATACAACATCGTTCAACGACCCCACAAGTAATGCTGTGCAAGAAATCGTTACCACAAAAGAATTGTATTTGTTCAACGATCGTTCATCGCCATAAGAAGTGCGGCGCAAGTCGTTGACCAACACAACTATATAACACAATAATCACTCCAGAAAAGAGTATGACAATCACCCCACCAACAATTATGACAATCACCCCAGCAAAGAAATGACACAATCACTTACCCAGGCAAGAAATTTGACACTTCCCACAGCAAGAAAAATTTCAAGTCACCCCAGCAAGAAACAGCATACAATAATCACCCCAGCAAGAAACAGCATACAATAATCACCCCAGTAATAAACAGCATACAATAATCACCCCAGTAAGAAACAGCATACAATAATCACCCCAGTAAGAAACGGTACACAGTAATCACCCCAGCAAGAAACAGCATACAATAATCACCCCAGCAAGAAACAGCATACAATAATCACCCCAGTAAGAAACGGTACACAGTAATCACCCCAGCAGGAAACAGCATACAATAATCACACCAGAGGGAAACAGCATACAATAATCACCCCAGAGGGAAACAGTATACAATAATCACCCCAGAGGGAAGCAGCATACAATAATCACCCCAGAGGGAAACATCATACAATAATCACCCCAGAGGGAAACAGCATACAATAATCACCCCAGTAAGAAACGGTACACAGTAATCACCCCAGCAAGAAATAGCATACAATAATCACCACAGAGAGAAACAGCACACAATAATCATCCCAGCAAAAATTATGACATCACTGACAGTCAACCACCAAGTCCATAAATCAGCTAGTCTCTTGGTGAATCATTTCTCCATAAATCAACCAACAAATCAGTCAAGAAATTAGTCACTCAGCCACCCAGTCAACCATCCAGTTAGTCCACCAACCAGCCTGTCAACTACCCAGTTCGTCAACCAATCAGTTAACTAATCAGTCAACTAACAAGTTAACCAATCACGTACACAATGAATTAACCAGTCAATCATACAACCAGTCAACCATACAATCGATCAACCCTACAGTCAAATAACCAGTCATTCAACCAACCAGCAAACCATACAATCACTCATGCAGTCAACTAACCAGTCATTCAACCAACCAGCAAACCATACAATCAATCATGCAGTCAACTAACCAGTCAGTCAACCAACCAGCAAACCATACAATCACTCATGCAGTCAACTAACCAGTCATTCAACCAACCAGCAAACCATACAATCAATCATGCAGTCAACTAACCAGTCATTCAACCAACCAGCAAACCATACAATCACTCATGCAGTCAACTAACCAGTCATTCAACTAACCAGCAAACCATACAATCACTCATGCAGTCAACTAACCAGTCATTCAACCAACCAGCAAACCATACAATCACTCATGCAGTCAACTAACCAGTCATTCAACCAACCAGCAAACCATACAATCACTCATGCAGTCAACTAACCAGTCATTCAACCAACCAGCAAACCATACAATCACTCATGCAGTCAACTAACCAGTTATTCAACCAACCACCAGCAAACCATACAATCAATCATGCAGTCAACTAACCAGTCAGTCAACCAGTAAACCATACAATCAATCATGCAGTCAACTAACCAGTCATTCAACCAACCAGCAAACCATACAATCAATCATGCAGTCAACTAACCAGTCAGTCAACCATACAGTCGTCCAACCAGTCAAACAATCGACAATACATGTAGTCAATGGACGATACAGTCAACTGGTCAACTAACCAGTCAAACAGTTAACCAGTTAGTGGAGCAGTCAGTGGTGGGGAAAGTTAGGCAGCAGTCCAGACCGCTCAAGAGTTTTCTCCTCTTTTGGTGGCGTTCGTAAGTTTACTTGTAATTAAAAGTTTAATTATATAGCTCGCCTCAGCGTGCAGAATGACACCCCTGGTAATGTGTGCCGCTGTTGCTGCCTCCCTCTCTCTCTCTCTCTCTCTCTCTCTCTCTCTCTTTCTTTCTTTCCTGGGTTCGGTATGTAATTGGATCGTGAGATCGAGAGCAAGTGATGGTGAATGTGTTTTCTTCTTTGTGTCGCCCTGCCTTGGCAGGAAACGGGCGATGTGTGATAAAAATGCTTCTTCTTTTTCGGAAGAAAAAGAAGAAACACTTTTATCATCACTCACTCCATCACTGTCTTGCCAGAGGCGCGCCGATACTACAGTTAAAAAATTGCAATATATCTCCACCCCTCTTTCAGAGTCCAGGCACTGTACCTCTCACACACACACACACACACACACACACACACACACACACACACACACAAACACACACACACACACCAGGACCCAGGCCAGGGCCAGGAGCTGAGTCTCGACCCCTGCAACCACAATTAGGCGAGTACAGTTCAATACACAACTTTATATATTATCTTTCCACCCACTGAGAGGTCGAACCCATGCCAGTATAATACTAGCCTGAGACTGCTAGATACCAAACTGGTAATCTACTGACAAGAGTTCTAGGTGTCAGCATCATTCTTCCTCTCCCAGGATTAACAATACATATCCTTAACATATAGCATTAACTACATTTAATTTTGGTAAATTTTCGTTAGAAATAAAACTGTTTCTAAGCCCTAGAGCGGACCGCCAGGATTACCGCGAGAAGCTGTAGGGTCTTACTGGGAATCATTGGGAATGGATGGTGAGTGCTGCAGGAATAGACAGGAAGGTCCACAGTAACGGCACTTCAAAGGCTGTTGTATGATTGTACTTTACTTTGAGATAAGTATGTCTAGAATTTAGGTGTGGGGATGTGTGTGTGTACTCACCTAGTTGTGGTTGCAGGGGTTGAGTCACAGCTCCTGGCCCCGCCTCTTTACTGGCCGCTACTAGATCACTCTTCCTGCTCCAGGAGCTTTATCATACCTCTTCTTAAAGCTATGTATGGATCCTGCCTCCACTACATCACTTCCCAGACTATTCCACTTCCTGACAACTCTGTGACTGAAGAAATACTTCCTAACATCCCTTTGATTCATCTGAGTCTTCAACTTCCAACTGTGATCCCGTGTTGCTGTGTCCCATCTCTGGAACATTCTGTCTGTCCACCTCGTCGATTCCTCTCAGTATTTTATATGTCGTTATCATATTTCCCCTATCTTTCCTGTCCTCCAATGTCGTCATGTCGATTTCCCTTAACCTCTCCTCGTAGGACATGCCCCTTAGCTCCGGGACTAGTCTTGTTGCAAACCTTTGCACTTTCTCTAGCTTCTTTACATGCTTGACTAGGTGTGGATTCCAAACTGGTGCTGCATACTCCAATATAGACCTAACGTACAGGGTTCAGAACGATTCCTTATTGAGATGTCGGAATGCTGTTCTTAGGTTTGCTAGGCGCCCGTATGCTGCAGCAGTTGTTTGGCTGATGTGCGCCTCAGATGTGCCCGGTGTTATACTCACCCCAAGATCCTTTGCCTTGAGTGAGGTTTGTAGTCTCTGGCCCCCTAGACTGTACTTCGTCCGCGGTCTTCTTTGCCCTTCCCCAATCTTCATGACTTTGCACTTGGTGAGGTTGAACTCAAGGAGCCAGTTGCTGGACCAGGCCTGCAGCCTGTCCAGCCTGTAGTTCTTCCTGGTCCTCGTCCGATTGAATTCTTCTCATCAACTTCACATCATCTGCAAACAGGGACACTTCTGAGTCTATTCCTTGTCATGTCGTTCACAAATACCAGAAACAGCACCGGTCCTAGGACTGACCCCTGTGGAACCCCACTCGACAGAGTTGCTCACTCTGACACCTCGCCACGTACCATGACACGCTGTTGTCTCCCTGACAGGTATTCCCTGATCCATTCCAGTGCCTTCCCTGTTAACCCTGCCTGGTCCTCCAGCCTTTGCACTAATCTCTTGTATGGAACTGTGTCAAACGCCTTCTTACAGTCCAAGAAAACGCAATCTACCCACCCCTCTCTCTCTTGTCTTACTGCTGTCACCTTGTCATAGAACTCCAGTAGGTTTGTGACACAGGATTTCCCGTCCCTGAAACCATGCTGGCTGTTGCTCATAAGCTCATTCCTTTCTAGATGCTTCACCACTCTTCTGATAATCTTCTCCATGACTTTGCATGCTATACATGTCAGTGACACTGGTCTGTAGTTTAATGCTTCATGTCTGTCTCCTTTTTTAAAAATTGGGATTACATTTGCTGTCTTCCATACCTCTGGTAGTCTCCCTGTTTCAACAGATGTGTTGAAGATTGTTGTTAGTGGTACACACAGAGCCTCTGCTCCCTCTCTCAGGACCCATGGAGATATGTTATCGCCTTTGAGCTAACTAGCTCGCTTAGCAGCCTCTTCACTTCTTCCTCGGGTGTATGTATTGTGTCCAACACTTCATGGTGTATCCCACCTTTTTCATTCTGGAGTCCCTTCTGTCTCCTCTATGAACACTTCTTTGAATCTCATGTTGAGCTCCTCACATACTTCGCGGTCGTTTCTTGTGACCTCCCCTCCTTCCTTCTTCAGCCTGATTACCTGGTCCTTGACTACAGCTTCGGGTCAGATTTGGCTTTAGCTGCTGTTGAATCACAGCTCCTACAACCACCTCATCACTATCGACCAGTTTTACGGGTTCTCGATCTGTCGGTCCTTATTGTATCAGTATCAGAAGCTACTTACCAAGTCCACCTCAACTACATCATCCAGATCACTTTTGATATTATTATCAATGTTACCTTGTCTCTGGTCTTTTTACTAATAGTCAGTCCCTGGCTGTCACCTCAAAAGTTCTTAATATCTTTTGTTCTGTATTTATTGAACCAGTCTGGTGAACATTTGTTCTTTCTTTAGTTTCCTTGGTTTTTTTTTCTTGACAGGGGCTCTACACTGAAGCTGCATGCACGAGGCTCCGTAATACCTTGGAGAGTCATTAGTGTTTCGAACGATGCTATTATTTTTTTCAAGATCCTTCTTAAATATGCTAGGTTGGCCTATTTGTGTGTGTTTAGGATACATGTATCCCAAGATCATTTTTTCATTTCATGATACTGTAAGTTCTTTTCTTGTTATGTCCTTGTGCCAGTTCTTATAATGTTACTTGTACTGAGGTCGAGTTCTGATAACCACATTTTTACATTATTGCAGTTTTTTCCACTCTTCCTCAAGTTATTCTTTCCTCAGTATTTCTGAACTGTCATTTTTGAACAGTTAGGAACAATATGAGACCTTTTGTTTATTTAGCAAAATTGGATACATCAGCACTGTAATGTTACCCTATTCTATATAATAGTTACATAACGGAAACTAGAGCTATGTTTTCCCTGTCATATTCCATCACACAGGAGACAGATCCTACAGTGTTGAAATCTGTCAGCCTGAGCTGGAGACTTCAGTAAGACGATGAGGATATCGTCAAGTATAATGAGACCTGACACTCAACCTTGGGGACTCCATTCTCACCCAGACTTATGTTTCGTTTCTCTCCGTGAATTTGTTTTTCTGTCCTCGGTTATTCTTTTTCCCATGGTCATACATTGCCCGTATTTTCAGGCATAAACTCCTCTCTATGTTATGGTCTAATAAGAAATACAGTATTTAAAACTTTACTGTAGTCAACGAAAATGCAAGCCTTCCACCTTTTATTTTTTGGGTAATTTCCATCAGCCAGAGGTATGTTTCTACCAGGTTTACAACACATGAATTACAGTTGCTGATCCTGTGTTGGTGTACGAAGTCCATGTTTTCAAGGTGTTCTAGTTTTTGTTTTATGCCTCTGCATGTGATGCTTGTCATGGACACAGATCTGTAGTGTAATATCTGCTTGCCTGTCTCCTTGCATAACATCTTGGTCATCTTCCAGGTGTCTGGCAGACTTCCTGTTTTTTGGTGTTTATTGATTATCAGTGGAAACCTTAATCAAGTGTGATATTTTGTCTGGTTCTATAGTTTTTGAGTTCTATTTTCCCCCTCAGGATATTCTCTACTGCTTTCTATATGATTTTGATGAGTACTAGTTCTGCGCGTCTTGAACTTTCCATTTCTACTTCTGTTATTATATCCTGAACAGTATTAAAGATTAAACAGAAGAATGTACACTGACCGGAACCGTGATGAGTGAGAGAAGCAGCCCAACACTCCTTCATTATCACTTACCTTGCCTTAATAATAACATGCTTGCTTTTCTTTTTAGACAAGTTCTTCGCAAACGTTAGTTATCTTTTCTGACTATTTTTTTTTTCGTTTCAGTCTTAGCACTTGATCCTTTATTTAATCTTACTTCTGCCGTGTTTGGGGTAATTTTAATTCGTGTGTGTGTATGTACTCACCTAGTTGTACTCACCTAGTTGTGGTTGCAGGGGTCGATTCATAGCTCCTGGCCCCGCCTCTTCACTGGCCGCTACTCGGTCACTCTCCCTGCTCCATGAGCTTTATCATATCTCTTCTTGTTTGTGTGTGTGTGTGTGTGTGTGTGTGTGTGTGTGTGTGTGTGTGTCTGGTACGATGTTATGACCTTAATTAAGCGCCAGTATGCGTGTATAACCATGATTATGTGCATATAAGCTTTTAGGTAGTATGAGATTTTGAGAGCACATGACTATGTATGTTTCTATGTTGTGTTTATATACTTATATATAATTTTTCTGTAGTCGTCCACTGTGTTTTTCCGACATCAACCACTTCGTCTTCCTTAATATACGTAGGTGTATCCGTGCGTTCGTTCTCTCTCTCTCTCTCTCTCTCTCTCTCTCTCTCTCAGTTTTTCCTGGTGGCCATTTTCACCTTTGGAGCCTCATCCATCATGGCTTAGAGACTCCTTGAACCATTATCTAATTCTTTATCGACAATATGCAAATACCACGAATATCGCCCCACATAAATCTACACGCACGCAAAGTTTTAAACATTTACATTCGCATTTTTCCCCCCTATTCTTATAACCAGGAAAAATATCTAAACGACTTCATAAGACATATTATTAAAAATAAACGAATTATAAACTTTAGAAGTAATTACTGACATTAGGACCAAAGAATGGAACCATTATTGTGGTTCCTATTGTAAGGAAGAAAAAGGCACAATACCGTGCCTGGAACAATACACAAATAACCCGCACATAGAGGAGCTTACCACAACGTTTCGGTCCTACTTGGACTTTGTAAATGGTCCAAGTCGGACTGAAACGTCGTTGTAAGCCCCTCTCTTCTATGTGCGGGTTATTTGTGTAAGGAACAAGAGTGTATACGAATGTGTTAATGGTGTAATACTTGTGTAGTAATATATATATATATATATATATATATATATATACACATATGTAGTAATAGCATTTATATGCAGCATCTCTTGCTAAGAGTTCATCAACCGACTACACTAGCCTACTATATAACCTAAACTGCTGTACGTAAATACTGATTAATTTAGGTTAACCCAACCTAACCTGGAATAAAAAATATTTTTTTTGTTCTGAACGTTTGTGATCAGGCAGAAATCAACGACTTGTAACTCGTGCGAAAATGAACGTTGTGTTTGGAAGACTGGCTGGCTACATCACCTCTCCATCCTTTATCTTACCCACACTCTTTCTCCACTTCCTCTATCTCACTTTCACTACACACTCTCCCTCCACACCCTCTCCCTCTATTTGACTCCACATTCATTCGTTCTCTCTCTCTTTCTCTAGTCCTAATAGTGACATTTGATACATCAGGGCTTGGATGTGGTTTGTTTCCCACATTGTTTCGTCTTCCAGTTCACAGCGTTCATTTTCACCTGGCTTCGTAATTCATTATGTAAGGTTTCTGTTCAACTTTGTTTCGCCTTGCATCTAGTGTATTTGTTTTTCACTTTATTTCAACTCCCATGTATATTTGGCATTGTTGTATAGTTCAGATTGCATAGTTCAGATTGTATAGTTCAGATTGCATAGTTCAAATTGCATAGTTCATATTGTATAGTTCAAATTGCATAGTTCATATTGTATAGTTCAAATTGCATAGTTCAGATTGCATAGTTCAGACTGCATAGTTCATATTGTATAGATCAGATTGTTGATGAATGGTTCAGAGAACCGACAAGTTGTTAAATTAGACACATATGCAACACTTGGGTATCTTTAATGAGGAAACGTTTCGCCACACAGTGGCTTCATCAGTCCAATACAAAGTAGAAAGGTGTAAGGAGAGGAGGAGTTTGAGGTTATCAGTCCCTCGGCCTGGAGTCGATACAAAGGGATTCTTCAACATTTGTCCAAACCTTTGGACAAGGACTTACTTCGACTAGTGGTTGATACCACTATGACCTGCCTCCTCCTGCTGCATCTCACCTGATTACAGCATATAAGCCACCTCTACGGCCTTGTGCTACACTTCTAACAAGATTGATGGACTGAACACATCGACTCCAGGCCGAGGGACTGATAACCTCAAACTCCTCCTCTCCTTACACCTTTCTACTTTGTATTGGACTGATGAAGCCACTGTGTGGCGAAACGTTTCCTCATTAAAGATACCCAAGTGTTGCATATGTGTCTAATTTATAGATCAGATTGCATAGTTCATATTGTATAGATCAGATTGCATAGTTCAGATTGCATAGTTCATATTGTATAGATCAGATTGTATAGATCAGATTGCATAGTTCAGATTGCATAGTTCAGATTGCATAGTTCAGATTGCATAGTTCAGATTGCATAGTTCAGATTGCATAGTTCAGATTGCATAGTTCAGATTGCATAGTTCAGATTGCATAGTTCAGATTGCATAGTTCAGATTGCATAGTTCAGATTGCATAGTTCAGATTGCATAGTTCAGATTGCATAGTTCAGATTGCATAATTCAGATTGCATAGTTCAGATTGCATAATTCAGATTGTATAGTTAGTTTTTCATAATGTTTCATCTGTTATAGTATTTTCCACCTTTGTTCCTTCGGTGTAAACTTTTTGATTGGTTGGTTAATTACGTTCAAATAAAGCCTATCGACTACACGAGGGTCATTAGGGCTACAAGAGGGTCATTAAGAGTCTACGCAAGAGTCAATAAAGCTAAGCGTGAGACATTAAGACTACGCGAAAGTGATTAGGGCGTGAGAAAAGTCATTAAGACTACACCAGGGTCATTAGAGCTGTAGGAGGGTCATTAGGACTACAAGAAGGTCATTTTAAGACTGTCACCTAACAGTTCAGTAAAACTTAAAGTAAACTCACACTATATAAACACTCTGAAATATATATAACTCTCGGTGTATGTACATACACACCACAAAAAAAAAAAAAAAAAAAAAAAAAATGTATCGACAAGTGCCTTTGACAAATGATAACTAACTAACCGCTCAGTTTATACACTTCATACGTAGGGATGCACACCTTTCCTTGTATATACACAGATATACACCTCCCGGTGTATATACACAGATATACACCTCCCGGTGTATATACACAGATATACACCTCCCGGTGTATATACACAGATATACACCTCCCGGAGTATATACACAGAGATGCACACCTCTTGGTATATATAAACTGAGATGCACACCTAGTGTATATACACAGATATAAAACATGGTTTGGTGTATCTGCAAGGAATATTTTCATCTATATTTTTTACATTATATGATTATTGTAAAAAAAAATTCAAGCCATATTTATCACATGTAACAATGTGTTCTTTTATGAGGACAGGCAGTTTCACACTGGCGTGTTTGCATTATTTTCATGCTTGAAATTTGAGTAGTTTTAATATTATGCTTTGTTAGGCTGGCCCAGGCTAGGCTAGATTAGGTTAGGTTAACGTATATTAACGTTTATTTCCATATAATTACCTAGTTAAAGCGAAGCTAAATACGACCACTAAGAAGAATAAGAGTAAGACGAAGATGAAATGATGTCTGTAAAGATGATACTGGAGAATTTGTAACCCATGATAACCTAGTAAAGTCAGGCTGTCATGATAGCGTCTTATTTCCACTGAGTCCTTACGTCAGGTGTCTCATGTTGATATAATGTTGTCAGGAAACAAGAAGTGTTTCCTGACGCGGGTCTTAGTCATATGATGACCCGCAACTGGAGCTTTTCGTCATCTGACCGAGGCCTTCCACTGGCTTATCGGTCCACCCCTTTAAAAATTATGGTTATGATTATAATCAATTTACGGGTGATTCACGTGGAGGACTGGTTGCCTTAAGACACAGTCATTATGCACTTAATTTCCGGGTGTATGCTTTTTATGTAAATTCTCTGGTATTAAGTGCATATGGAAAAAAACATTTTATAATATAACCTAACCTAATGTTGCCCAACCTAATCTAATCGACACTTTTATTAGCTTGTCTAGGTTAGGTTAGGTTAGGTTAATAAGTTTTTTAATCAAGATGAAGCCTTTTTCCTATTTCTTTAAAACACAGCTGTCTCAATGCCACAACCTACTTAATAAAGAATTTTCATAATAAATGATATTCTTATTTTGCCTCTTATCACCTAAATATACAATTTCCACAGCATAACTGTTTTTTTCCGGTGCAATTAATAACAGGACTTATTAATAAAATAAATGTTAACGGTTTTCAGTCCCGGAAAAATGTATATAATGACCACAGGCCTAACCCACCACACTTATAAATTTACAATAAAAATGCAGGTAAGTACAATATATTATTGTAGTAATGCACCTCATGTTAGTGGCTTTCTTTTGTACTTAACAATACTATTTTATTACATACAAACATTGTCTCTACGTCTACAACAGGACTCGAACCTGCAAACTCTGTATCAGAGTCCACAGTACTGTACAGGTCTCTGATACAGAGTTTGCAGGTTCGAGTCCTGCTGTGGACGTAGAGACAATGTTTGTAAATAATTTAACCTGTTTGCGAATTATTAAGCATTTTATTACATGTAAACTGCCTTTTGTAAACTGAAGAAAAGAAATAACGTGTATTGTATTATCTAACTTATTTGGGTTATCCTAGGTTATCTACACACATGCTGCTATGTATGATAATCTATGTAACTGTATTTGTGTATACCTGAATAAACTTACTTGTATAAGGAGGTGGTTGACAGACGAGTGTGTATAGCAGAGTACCAGCTAGCCGTATAATTCCCATTTTCTCAGCGCGACCCCATTTTTTTATGAGGAACTCTCATATTCTACGATTTATTATTGTATAATATTACTGCGTAAGGAGAGTGGCGTGCATATGCAGCCCGTACTGAATAAAACGTTCATAATTTATATATGCTTTAATGCAAAATTTTCCATGTACTTTATGTAGGTTAGGTTAAGCTAAATTTTCATGTATAAAGAAAATATAACCAATTATAACATACCATACTGCCAGTAAATGCAATAACACCTGATAGAAACCTTAACCTGGGGACAACAAAACGGAGACCCACCCATTTGACGTTCTTAGCCACAGTGATATATTGACGTTAATCATGAGGGTGGCCTGACACATAGCTGGCTGGCGCCTTTTTCGAAAACGGCCTATACTTCAGTTTCACAAATCCCTACGGGTTTTGCAAATAGGGCGTATTATACATTTTTCCCCACTAAATTGATTCATATAATGTAACAGTACCTTCACTTACCTGTGAGGGGTAACACACACACACACATTCAACCTGATGACACTGGAAGACAGGAGGGATATGATAACGACGTATGAAATACTGAGAGGAATTGGCAATATGAACAGAGACAGTTTTTCAGAGATGGGATACATGGACAAGGGGACACAACTGGAAGTTAAAAACTCAGATGATTCATAGGGATGTTAAGGAGTATTTTTTCAGCTTTAGAGTTGTCAGGAAGTGGAACAATCTGGAGAGTGAAAAAGCAGAGGCAGGATTCACACACAGCTTTAAGAAGAGGTACGATAAGGCTCTTGGAGCCGGGAGAGAGTGGACCTAGTAACGACCAGAGAAGAGGCGGGGCCAGGAGCTATGACTCAACCCCCTGCAACCACATATATGAGAGTACATATAGAGTACACACACTACCCAACACACAACAGACCAAGTGTCTATCGACAAGTGCTTTTGATAAATGGTAGCGGCCCATGACCCCCCCCCTCCCCAACACACACACCACACTGCTATTCGTAATATTTACATCACAGTGGCCCGCATATACACTAACCCCTGGGTGAAAATCGCACATTTAATTCCGCCATTTAGCAGACAATTATTCATACTGTAAATGCTTTTTACCTAATGCAAAATTTCAATTTATTATACATATATTCATAGGTCATATATCAGTGTATGACCCGCCATGCATACGCGGCCAGTGTTGCATCTGCAACCTGCATAGCTTATTTAATACAATCTACATTTTAATTCGCTGTTTTATCCGTTGTTGTGCTGGGAGGGTTTTGTGTGTACATGAAAATGTAGTTTAATGTCTGATATACATGTATTTGTGCGTAGGTGGGAGGGTGTGTGGGGATATCTTGGGGAATGTTAGGGTCTGTGTGGCGACCACAGGCCAGACTGCTATGGAAAATTGTGTGTATATGTGTACTCACCTATTTGTGGTTGCATGGGTCGATTCTTAGCTCCTGGCCCCGCCTCTTCACTGATTGCTACTAGGTCCTCTCTCTCCCTGCTCTATGAGCTTTGTCAAACCTCGTCTTAAAACTATGTATGGTTCCTACCTCCACTACGTCACTTTCTAGGCTATTCCACTTCCTGACAACTCTATGTGTGTGTGTGTGTGTGTAATTATCTCTCTCTACACACACACACACACACACACACACACACACACTAAACTAGTTTCCTCAGAAATTTGGAACCAAGAGTTTGTCATTGTAGGAGATGAGGCATTGTCGGTACCGAGGTAACTACTGTCTTATGCAACAAGCAAATGCGGCTTGAAGTCCTGTGCGTGTGGCTGTACATGTTATTGAGCACGAGTATACATAAAAGGCAATTGGCCAAGGCGAATAAAGGAAGAGTGATGAGGGAAGGAAAAGGAAGTGAAAAGGAAGGAGAAAAAATAATAAGGGAGGGGGAAAAGGGCAGGGAGGAAAAGGGAAAAGGAGGAAGAGGAAGTTTTACGAGAGGAATAAAAGAGAAACATGGAATAGAGGAATGTGAATAATTACTGGAGAGGGAAAAGGAGGGATGGAGGGAAAGAACAATAAGCAGCATGGAGGGAAAAAGGAGATAAAGGATGAGGAGGACGAGAGGGGAAGAAGACAGTAGGGTAGATGAAATAAAGGTTAGAAATTCAAAACCGTATGAGCGTTGCCTAGGAAACCAAATACGGCGAAGAGAGAAGTGTATGGTTGTGCAGACACAGAGAAGTGTATGGTTGTACAGACACAGAGAAGTGTATGGTTGTACAGACACAGAGAAGTGTATGGTTGTACAGACACAGAGAAGTGTATGGTTGTACAGACACAGAGAAGTGTATGGTTGTGCAGACACAGAGAAGTGTATGGTTGTACAGACACAGAGAAGTGTATGGTTGTACAGACACAGAGAAGTGTATGGTTGTGCAGACACAGAAGTGTATGGTTGTGTAGACAGAAAAGTGTATGGTTGTGTAGACAGAAAAGTGTATGGTTGTGTAGACAGAAAAGTGTATGGTTGTGTAGACAGAAAAGTGTATGGGTGTGCAGAGATAGAGAAAAGTGTATGGTTGTACAGAGATAGGGAAGAGAGAAGTGTATGGTTGTACAGAGATAGGGAAGAGAGAAGTGTATGGTTGTACAGAGATAGGGAAGAGAGAAGTGTATGGTTGTACAGACATAGGGAAGAGAGAAGTGTATGGTTGTACAGACATAGGGAAGAGAGAAGTGTATAGTTGTATAGAGATAGGGAAGAGAGAAGTGTATGGTTGTACAGACATAGGGAAGAGAGAAGTGTATAGTTGTATAGAGATAGGGAAGAGAGAAGTGTACGGTTGTACAGAGATAGGGAAGAGAGAAGTGTATGGTTGTAGAGATAGGGAAGAGAGAAGTGTATGGTTGTAGAGATAGGGAAGAGAGAAGTGTATGGTTGTACAGACATAGGGAAGAGAGAAGTGTATAGTTGTACAGAGATAGGGAAGAGAGAAGTGTATGGTTGTACAAAGATAGAGAAGTGTATGGTTGTGTAGAAACAGAATAGAGAAGCACGAGTGTAAAGAGACAGAAAATTGTATAGATTTACATATAGAGAGAGAAGATAAAGAAATATAGATGAAGAGACAGAAGAGAGTAGTAGAAGTGTGACGAAATAAAAACAAGAGGGGTGCATGTATGTATAAAGACAGGAGAGAGAGAAGTATGGATGTAGAGAGAACAGGGAGAGGTGTATGGGAGTGCAAACAGGAGAGAGGTACAGAGGACAGACAACTGACAGGAGACTCCAAGCTCCACATCCAGGCTATCTGCTGAGAAGCACACGTCTAATTCTGTCTAGAAACTTGAGACTGAGCAAGTATGTATAGCAGAAGGCTCTCGCAGCCCTCCACTCTCATTGGGAAACTTGCTAACGAAAAAAAGATGGGAAAATGACTCCCTGCCATACAGCAAAATGTACATGAAAATTTATAAAGGTAAGAGCATATTTTGGTTATTATTCCCAGGACTACTACAACCCTCACCGTTACCTCTACTTTTATCACTGCCATTATTATGCCCTGGGTAGCACATTGTCAGTTGATCGTCCTGAACCACAACCAGGAGATCCCAGGAGATCCCAGGAGATCCCAGGAGATCTCTGTTTAGCATCAAGTTGAAGACAATGTTTACATAGTGCATGTTCACCTGGTTATTAAATGACTTTTCTTTGCACTTAGTTTCAGAGGGTAGTTTATTTCATTGACTTGTATTCTCTTTGCAAAAGAAAAAAACTTTACAGACATTTGCGTTGCATATTCTGCCTCGGAGTTTCATTTCAATGTTTTAGGTTATGAACTCACTAGACTAAATAAAAGAAGAATAGGACCTTAGAGCAATCATTAGTAACCACCTTAAATATACCGATGTCTTACATATACAAATGTCTATGTTCAAGCATTAAAAGGGACAGAAGGTTAGGCTTCATAGGTAGAAATGCCAACTGCAAAAACACCAGAGCAATGGTGTCTCTCTATAATGCACTTATAGTGTCAACATTGAATATGCTGTCCAATTGTATTCCCCAAATCACATAAAAGAGAAAGATAAAGTGGACAGAGTACAGAGAGGAACAACTAGACTCGCACTGTGAATAAGAATCAATCATTTAAAAAGACTCAAAGTCACAACCTGTTCTCTATTAGAAGGAAACAACGAGATATGATTCAAATATTTAAGATACTGAACGGATTTGTTACACTTGAGTATCACATCTGTTGTAGGGATTATTGGTATACTCGAAAAACACAATCCCGTATGGGTCATTCAGGGTGCAGTGGTTTGAGCACTGGTCTGCTAATTTTAGGACTTGGGTTCGAATTTTGTCCACTCCGCAAGTTCAGAACAAAGGGAAGAGAGTTAGAATCCTATATAGAGTGTTTAAAACAGAGGGAAGAGAGTTAGAATCCTATATAGCGTGTTTAAAACAGAGGGAAGAGAGTTAGAATCCTATATAGAGTGTTTAAAACAGAGGGAAGAGAGTTAGAATCCTATATAGAGTGTTTAAAACAAAGGGAAGAGAGTTAGAATCCTATAGTGTTTAAAACAGAGGGAAGACAGTTAGAATCCTATATAGAGTGTTTAAAACAGAGGGAAGAGAGTTAGAATCCTATATAGCGTGTTTAAAACGGAGGGAAGAGAGTTAGAATCCTATATAGCGTGTTTAAAACGGAGGGAAGAGTTAGAATCCTATATAGCGTGTTTAAAACAGAGGGAAGAGAGTCCTGTATAGCCTCTCCCTAAATCAGGGAAGTAAGGAGATGGCTGTAATGGTGTATAGTTTGTGTATATAGCCGGGTGCAGGGAAGGGGGTTTATATCGTAAGGTTGTTATAGTCGTGTAGTCAGTGTATAAAACGACCGCTTGAGCACCTCGTTACGGGTCTCTATTACCTTCTTAAGGGGCAATATTTGCTAAGGGTCGTCGCCGCCGATTACGACACTAGCAGATGGTATTCATGAAGGCAGGTTTACATGCTGGTTGTATAATGGGATTTTTTGTGTTTTGTACCTCTCTTTTGCATCGTTGTTGTGGTGTGTGTGTGTGTGTGTGTGGTGTGTGTGTGTGTGTGTGTGTGTGTGTGTGTGTGTGTGTGTGTGTGTGTGTGTGTGTGTGTGTGTGTGCGTGTGTTTCCATGAGGTGAGATCTAGCAGGAATCTTTTTTTTTTCGACTAACTGGTATGGCTTACTTCCTGCCTTTTGGAGCTCTACCATATTTGCTGTCGAATCCATGCCGAGAGTTGTTCTCCACTACATCCCTTGCCCTGTATGACCCTTGTGGGTTTAGCGCTTAGTTTTGACTATAATAACTACATCCCTTAATGCATTCCATTTGTTAACTAATCTCATCTCACACTCCTTTTGGCTTACCTGAGCTTCTTTCTAGCTGCAGCTTCTTTTCCTTTCTCAAATAGTCTGCGTGATACTTGGAGATCAGACTGCCCACATGATGCCTCGGAAGGACGCGCAGCTGGCCAAAAAGGAAACTGACAAAATACGACGCAGATTCCTAGACGCTGCACAAATCCATACACAAAATACAATCTGACAGAGTCAAGGAGCTTTCGGTTTAGCAACTGAATATGTGGCCCAACTCATCTTACATAAACAACTCGAAGGAGGGAGTGGTAGGCCTCTTGTAGTGCTCCCATCTCGCACTTCACCCACAGTGATCGCACCGACCCGGACACCCACCTGAATATGCTTTTATAAGTTTGTTGTGCATCTTTACGTATTGACTAAAGAATCCTGTCCACAGGCAAGACGTTCAATAAGGTTCCTCTCTGCAAACTTTTTCACCACTAGACTAACTTTAGACTAACTAGTCGACTTTACGCCATTTGTCTACATCAAACTTTATATTTTCGGTGTACTGTGTTTCAGCGATGTAAGATTGACCTCTCTTAACCTATCTTCATAATCCACCCGTCATAGCTCGAGGACCAGTCGTCCAGCAAATTATATTTGTTTTAAATATGTTTTGTACGCTTGATGCGATGAGGGTTCCAAACTGGCGTCGCGCTATCCAGTACTGCTCATTATTTTTAATTAACACATCGGCCGATTCCCACCAAGGCAGGGTGGCCCGAAAAAGAAAAACTTTCATCATCATTCACTCCATCACTGTCTTGCCAGAGGCGTGCTTTACACTACAGTTATAAAACTGCAACATTAACACCCCTCCTTCAGAGTGCAGACACTGTACTTCCCATCTCCAGGACTCAAGTCCGGCCTGCCATATATACAGTGATCTGAATGCCTCTTTTATTCAGTCTTATATGCTCTTCAAACGAGAAGCTTGGTGAGATATGTAGAAATGGCCACTTGTGTACACTTCATGACATTTATTTAAACGAAACGTTTCGCCACGAGTGACTTCATTAGCACTGGCGAAACGTTTCCTTTAATAAATATCCTGAACTGTACACAAGTGTCTTTTTCCACAATTTGTCGATATCACCATACTATTTACAACCTCGGCAAGATATCCATCCCTAGGTCCTATTTCTACCGATTCTGAGTTGCCTTCCTCTCCAGTGGTACACTTTCCATGGCCTCTAACTTCCTATTTGCATCCCCATTACTTTTAAATTTGCTTGGGTTGAATTTCAGTAGCTTGTAGATGCTTCAATTTATCATGTAGCATCTTCCGGTCCTCCTTTGACCTTCCTATCTCCCATCACTGTCATTAGCAGTGCTTCTAAGCCATTTACATACATCAAGCCACAGCAGGGTTACTTCCTGGACCCATACTCTCCCTGATGTGTGGATTTCTTACCAAGGAAAGATAAGAGACTCCAACATGTCAATGTTTGTCGTAGATGTGACATGGTAGTAATGTGGACACGAGAAAACTGACACATGCTACTATAACATGCTTTTCTGTTTTTACTCCCTGTTGGTGCTTCTATTATCTGATGTTTGTCTTCCTGTTGTTCGTCCTGTGTATTCTGCTGGCTGTCTTTTGGCTATCTTAACTTTCGTCTATTTTTTGTTTGGTTTACATTCCTTTGCTTATTTTATATTTTCTGTTATTTTTCGTTTTGCTAATATTGGCTATCAATTTTATTCTCTTGTCTCTTTTCAGCGATGGGTTGTTTGCCGCTTGTTGCTTACTGTCTGTTCTTTATTTCATGTAATCTACTGTGTTATTTTCTTGACTGTTTTTTATATTATGAATTTTGCTGTCTGTTATAGACTTGCTTCTGCTTTTGACTCTTCTGACATGTCTGTTGACTTTCTTCTTCCTCTCCTCTCTTCTTTTTCTTTCCTTTCTCACATTAGTCCTATTTCTCCTCCTCATTCTTCTACTCTTCCTTCTTCTGCCCCTCCTACTCCTATTTTCCTCCTTGTCCCCTCCTCATATTTTTTCCATCTTTCCAGAACTCTTCCTCCAGCTGCTCCTCTTCCTCCTAATCCCCTTCTTCCTCTCAGTCTCGTCGTCGTCGCCCTCCTCCTCCTCCTCCTCCTCCTCCTCCTCCCCCCCACTCTTCCCTCCCCCTTGCGGATGATAATCTTTGTTTGGTCCTTTCAAAAGACCTTCTTGAGTGAGCTATAAAGTTCCCCGTCTTCAAATAATGCAAAGGAGAGTGTTTTGTTCTCTCCTGCTTCCCTTACGTTCTTCTCGTTTCTTTTTTCCTTACTTCCTTCCTTCTCTTCTTCGTTCTCTCATCTTTTACCCTTTGTTATCCCCTTGCACCTTTTCTAATACTGTACTTCCATTCTTCACTTCATCTTCACCTCTCTTTCATTCCCTCTTTCCCTCCTCTTTCATTCAATTCTCCTTTTTCCTACTTTCTTCATTTACTCTTCCTTCTCTCCTTCCCTCATCTTTCCTCCAGATCTCATTCAATCTCTATGAAGATGACTCGTTCCACACACTCCTGTGCCCTTACGGTGCTAAATCCTCTTGTATCCTTCCTGCAGGGAGCCAGGTCCCTCTGTCGGTCCTGAAACGCTTGTTATATTGCTCACTGTACCCTGCATGGAGCCAGGGTCGTATGCTGACCTTAATATGCTTGGTATATTGTTTCCTGTACTCGGCTGCCCCTGAAATACTTTGGTATATCGCTTCCTGTGTTCTTGCCCTGAAATTCTTAGTATATTGTTTCCTATTCCCTGCTGGCCCTAAAATAATTGGTATATAGCTTCTTTTACCTACAGGGCGATTGTTAGTCTTGTGTCCGCTGCATATGTACTTAGTGCATGCAGAAGTGATGGTGATGGATGGGTGGGAGGGGTAGTATTAGAGGTAATGCTGGTGGTGTTTATGGTGGTGGTGGTGGTAGAGTGTGCCAACTTCGATAAGGGCATCCTGGCCAAGTTTTCCAACGACTTGGCTTGTGTCCACGACTGCCCTGTTCTCAGCCCTTCACAAGACTGATCGTATAACGCGCCTCTATCTTGGCAGACTCTCGCGTAACCTCACAAGTCGTAATTCAGACATACATGAAGCAGGTAAAAAAACTTTCATTTTAGGACGCTATACTCACGGTAATAAAGCCCCAGTGTGTGTGATAAAGCCCCAGTGTGTGTGATAAAGCCCCAGTGTGTGTGATAAAGCCCCAGTGTGTGTGATAAAGCCCCACTATGGGTAATAAGGCATCACTGTGGATAATAATGAATTTGAATGTGTCAGAAATGCATTAAGAAAGCTTGACTGGATCAGTAACTCACTATAACATGGACGTAGACTAGCACATTAACGTAGCCTAGCACATTAACTGAGCTACTTCCAAAGTGAACAGACTAATAAATGTTGTTGTTGCCAGGCTTAGGCTTAGTTACAAATATTTACAAACAGACGACGATCAAATGTAAAGTAGGTGGTCAGGTTTATGGTCACTTTCTTGAACACTGTGTACTTGATTGTGCACTTACTGAGGCATACAGAGACAGAAAGTACAGTAACTTATGTGATACGCAAAGTACCATATTCGTGAAAATAAAATACCGGAAATGTTGAGAAAGTATCCTAAATTAGCGTGTAACAAATTAAATACCAATTTGCTAAATGCACTTGTGTTCACCTTTTAGGGCCTAGTTCCTAGGCCTTTTATGAATTCATAAGCTTTTGTGCTACCGTCTACACGATAGGTATTAGGTGAACAATAAACTAGCTACGTCTGCGGCAAAATCCAAATCTATTATGTATCTGTTTTTAGCCCCCAGAGATGTCTACCCGTTTGCTTTTCCATCTTCGTCTCTCTATCGCTGCCTGTCCCTCACCCTGTTCCCATCACCACCATAAACTTTTAACACTAATAAGCCAATGTTGAGATCCACAACATAACACAACAGAATGACCCAGTTTAGTGCCTCACGTGACTCGCTGCTGCTGACCCACATTTTTACAACCAAAACAATAACACGTGAAAGACTTTTCATGGGGTGTCATGTGACACTTAACATGGCGAGTGGGCACAAGTGGTAATACTGCTTTATGGGTATGTTTGGTGTTAATGTGTGTGTGTGTCGTGTGTGTCGTGTGTGCGTGTGGTGTGTGCGTGCGTGTGCGTGCACGTGTATGCTGGTAAATCGAGCAAAACACCAATAACTAGTAGAGGCATACCAAGTCACCAATCATTTGGTTAGTGTTGGAGAGTTGTACTGGAGAAACATTAGCATAGCACGCACTTGTTCTCATGACGTGAATCATCTAAGTAATTGCAAACTATTATCCTCAGCAACGTCAATAACAATTGCAATAATTACAACAAAAGTGCCTTCATATTGTCGTGTAACAAGAAGTTCCAGTAATTGTGTTGCAGTGCATGTTGCAGTGTGCGGTTTGTATAGTGTTCTTTGTATGTAAAGTATTATAGCGCATATTGCAGTGTATTGTAGCGTATGTTTTGTATAGTGTGTGTTGCTGGGTGTTCCAGATTCACAAGCGACACTAACTGAGCCTCATATTTGGGTTAGTTATCTTTACCATTACCTACTTTTCCACCAGAGGATAACTCTTTGACATATCCTTCTTGGTGTTACAAGCAGTCTCATAAGCGGTACCTAAAATCTTAGGTTAATATATCGCTCTTTACTAAGTACAAATTTCGAACACTGATGACATTATTTATTACTGATGGACTGACCAACTATCAAAACAGAGACTATCGCCTCAAAATTGCTACTTATGTCTTCAGTGTTATATTATGATGTTTTCAGTGCTATGTCTTCAGTGCTATATTCGCCTTTATTCGACTGAAGTCGTCTGCTGCCTAGGCAAAACGGTCTAGTTATAAAGATACCCAAATGATGAATACATGTCTTATTTATCTACATTATTTATTATCAATATGGTGGTAAAAAGATACTGAACTGTGCTCTTAGTCACCGACAGACGGAAGGTTCGACTCTAATCCTAAGTTACAAATACTGGAAGGTCTTGATTCTCAGCCTGATTCTGAACCTGCTCGAATTTCTCGAATCTTGAAGAAAATTAAGACTTGCTATACCAAGAGTCATGAAAACAGGAGCTACGTAATATATGAAATTTCTGTACTGTTACTGATCCACTTCCACATACAACCTTCTATTTTTTTCAGTAAAAACTGACAGTAATTATAAATCGCAAACATAAACGCAAAAATAGATAACAAGGCCATCCGAAATCTTCCTGTTAGTGCGTGCAGTCTTACTGTTGTTAAGAATATTACAGTCTTACTGTTGTTAAGAATATTACAGTCTTACCGTTGTTAAGAATATTACAGTCTTACTGTTGTTAAGAATATTACAGTCTTACTGTTGTTAAGAATATTACAGTCTTACTGTTGTTAAGAATATTACAGTCTTACTGTTGTTAAGAATATTACAGTCTTACCGTTGTTAAGAATATTACAGTCTTACCGTTGTTAAGAATATTACAGTCTTACTGTTGTTAAGAATATTCAGTCTTACCGTTGTTAAGAATATTACAGTCTTACTGTTGTTAAGAATATTACAGTCTTACTGTTGTTAAGAATATTACAGTCTTACTGTTGTTAAGAATATTACAGTCTTACCGTTGTTAAGAATATTACAGTCTTACTGTTGTTAAGAATATTACAGTCTTACCGTTGTTAAGAATATTACAGTCTTACTGTTGTTAAGAATATTACAGTCTTACTGTTGTTAAGAATATTACAGTCTTACTGTTGTTAAGAATATTACAGTCTTACCGTTGTTAAGAATATTACAGTCTTACTGTTGTTAAGAATATTACAGTCTTACCGTTGTTAAGAATATTACAGTCTTACTGTTGTTAAGAATATTACAGTCTTACTGTTGTTAAGAATATTACAGTCTTACTGTTGTTAAGAATATTACAGTCTTACTGTTGTTAGGAGTATCGCAAGACATTACTATGAATATAATAAAAAATTCAGACACTAGGACATATACACCATGCATATATACAGTTTTCTTTAATACCTGTTTTAAGGGTTAAAGTATTCTTGACTGGTGGTGAACAGGTGACATGCAGCCTGTAATGCCTTGAAGCCCAATTAACCAACGAAGCAAAACTCGATGTCACTGAGGTACTTATTTCTATGTATACAAGTATTCTTAGACGTATTATTAAGAACTGTATAATTTATAGGAATATTGCTATGAATATTTGTGTGTAATGAAAGATATTTGTCATGCGAGTTATATGTATATTAATTTGGGTATTGTGTTTGATAAGCTCACTGAACGAGCACTGAGCTCCCGCTCTTTGTAAACTAATACCGAAATGCTTCTTAATGTTTACTTATCGTTCAGTAAACGTACATGTCTTAACAAACAAACACACACACACACACACGGTGACTCGACCCCTGCAACCACAATTAGGTAAGTACACATACACACGCAAACGCACGCACGTACACACACACACTCACACAACTGCACTAAAGATCATTATAACTCAAGTATAAAGCAGTGAGAGATGGTGGCCAGCGGCCCGGCATAAGCCAACGTGAACTTCCAAAATTGGATTGTGAAGTAAAGTTGGAGAATTTCAATTTATAATTTGATTGGTTTTGAGGAGTCAACCGGCTTTGCAATTTGCTCATTTCGAGTGCGCGTTTGCGTACGAATGTGTGCATGTGTGTGTGTGTACTCACCTATATGTGGTTGCAGGGGTCGAGTTACAGCTCCTGTGTGTACTAACCTATATGTGGTTGCAGGGGTCGAATCATAGCTCATGGCCCCGTGTGTGTGTGTGTGTGTAATTTAATTACCTATTTATAGTTACAGAGGCAGAGCTATGCTCTTGGAGTCCCGTCTTAAGTACGTATTTATTTCGTCGCTGTTTTTTTTTTTTTTAATTTCGAATGATTGAAGCATTACAATCTCCCTGTTTAAGTTAAGCCATTATTCCACCACTGCTTTTGCGGTTTTTCTTAGTATTCCTTTTACTCCCCATTATTTTTTTCAATTTACGACTGTGTCTTCTTGCTATTCCTGTTGAAGGTACAAAGAAATCTTCATTCATTCTCTCTTATCCTTTTATGACCCTATACATGGTTATCTTAGACGACAGTTACAGCATCTTCACTTATACATGGTTATCTTAGACGACAGTTACAGTATCTTCACTTATACATGGTTATCTTAGACGACAGTTACAGTATCTTCACTTATACATGGTTATCTTAGACGACAGTTACAGTATCTTCACTTATACATGGTTATCAAGACGACAATGTTCTTAGACGACAATTGCAGCATCTTCACTTATACATGGTTATCAAGTCTACAATGTTCTTAGACGACAGTTACAGTATCTTCACTTATACATGGTTATCTTAGACGACAGTTACAGCATCTTCACTTATACATGGTTATCTTAGACGACAGTTACAGCATCTTCACTTATACATGGTTATCTTAGACGACAGTTACAGCATCTTCACTTATACATTGTTATCTTAGACGACAGTTACAGTATCTTCACTTATACATGGTTATCTTAGACGACAGTTACAGCATTTTCACTTATACATTGTTATCTTAGACGACAGTTACAGCATTTTCACTTATACATGGTTATCTTAGACGACAGTTACAGTATCTTCACTTATACATGGTTATGAAGACGACAGTTACAGCATCTTCACTTATACATGGTTATCTTAGACGACAGTTACAGTATCTTCACTTATACATGGTTATCTTAGACGACAGTTACAGCATCTTCACTTATACATGGTTATCTTAGACGACAGTTACAGTATCTTCACTTATACATGGTTATCTTAGACGACAGTTACAGCATTTTCACTTATACATGGTTATCTTAGACGACAGTTTAGTATCTTCACTTATACATGGTTATGAAGACGACAGTTACAGCATCTTCAGAGTTTTCAGCCTTTCATCGTAATTCCTTTGTCTTTAACCTTTGGAAACTATTTTGTATCTTTGGACCCGTTTTGTCTCTTCCACATTTGTTTTAAGGTTTGAAGACACATAACAGCCGCATTTCTCTGTCCATATATTTGAAACCTATTTGATAGTTTAGCAGAGTAGCACATGAGGTTTAATCAGTCTCTCTTTTGTGAATTTCTGGAGACAATGTTTGACTAAATATCTCTTAGATTGTTCTCTTTTGTCTAACACTTCAATATTTTATCACACAATCTGTATCTTTGATGTGGTTTGATTTTCCTTTCTTCTGTTTCCATTACATGACATTTATTTACATGAAAATCCATCATCCACCTTTCACTTTATTTGCTCAATTAATCCAAGTCATTTTGCAGTGATTTTGAATACTATTTATTACCTATTTTCAAAATATAATTTGCATTATCTGCAAACATTTCGTATTGTTTTCTAGTCTTTATAGTAAACTATTAATATAAATTAACGTATTAGGCAAATGGCGAGCCTCGTGCCACGCTGCTGGCGACGTTTCTCACTGATGACACTGTCTTTCCTCGCATTATTACCTGGAGAGAATTCCAGGGGTCAACGCCCCCGCGGCCCGGTCTGTGACCAGGCCTCACATTTTCTTATCAAGCAGAAAATCTGTCATCCAATTTAATAATTCACTTTTTTCCCCAGATATGTTTCCTAGTTATCAAAGCGTTTTAACAAAATTATATCGGAAGTTTTCTTAAAATCTAGATGAATACGACCCACCATCCATACCTTCACGTCAGCTTCTGTGACTCCCAATAGCTTAATTTATTTAATATGCAGGAATTTACAGACCAAAAACCAAACTGCTTCCTAGTTAGTGGGTTTTTGGTCTATAGGGAATTATTGACAATTTTCTTTTTTCTAATATTTCATATAAAATGATTTATGAATTACACAGGTCTAGAACATGATGCTGCAGAGGACATGTCAAACTGAAGAGGCGCTTCTGAGCACAGAAAGCTATTTTTTGTTTTTTTAAGAAACATTAGATACACACCAATACATCTATTCATTTCACCCATCATGTGAATACTGCCAGCAGGAGTTTCCTTGCACATCAGCACTCCACAGGCTATGACTTCCAACGGGACAGGAGCTTCTAGCGCATTTGCATAACAATATTTTCCTAGATGCTACCCACAACACTCAGCTGTCACGAAGGTGCTGCTTTTTACTGGCAGGCATCAGGTGTGAAGGTACAAGGTGTTTATACGTTGCTCACAAGTATATAGTGACTAGGTTCGAAAGCTTAGTGAAGAGGCTGTGTTAGTTTGTTAATACTGGACAAAAAGCCTAGTGGGGAGGCTGTTAGTTGGTCAATACTGGACAGAAAGCCTAGTGGGGAGGCAGTGTTAGTTGGTCAATACTGGACAGAAAGCCTAGAGGGGAGGCTGTGTTAGCTGGTCAATATTAGACAAAGTTCACTGTATTTAATTTTATTATATTCTTCATATTCTTCTGTCTGTTTGATAAACGACTGACGACATAAAAGAAATTCCGTCAATAAAAAAAAATCCCGCCAATAAAATTTTAAAAATACCCCACTCAAAAAATCAGAAATATTTTCCCGCTAGGAACATTAAAAAAAAATTCCCTGTCAACAGCATCTACAAGATTTTCTCCCCAAACAAGTCCATAAAAAACACTTGCTCGCCCAAAAACATCAAAAGATTTTCCCCTGCACAAAAAGTCGCTCCTCACTTTTTTTTTTCATTTCCCCGCGCCTGGGTTTTCAATATGGCGGTGGGCGTATCGCCGCTATTATCTTAATTAGGCATTGTCAGGCCGGAAACTAGGCACTTAGAGGATCTCTCGGGAAGGCGGAAACCTTCCCCGGGGAAAAATGTTCGCTAAAGGTGGGGAAAAAAGAGGCAGGTTTCTCAGCAGTGGCCAGACAGCCCACACACTCACTCTCACTCTCTCACTCTCTCTCTCTCTCTCTCTCTCTCTCTCTCTCTCTCCGCCATGTCTCGTGTCGACTTCGCCTCTTAATTGAATTGTCACGGCCACCCTCATACTGCCTCTGCCTTAGGAGACTGGTGAATACTTCTTTCCCTGGAGACTGGTGAATACTTCTTTCCCTGGAGACTGGTGAATACTTCTTTCCCTGGAGACTGGTGAGTACTTCTTTCCCTGGAGACTGGTGAGTACTTCTTTCCCTGGAGACTGGTGAGTACTTCTTTCCCTGGAGACTGGTGAGTACTTCTTTCCCTGGAGACTGGTGAGTACTTCTTTCCCTGGAGACTGGTGAGTACTTCTTTCCCTGGAGACTGGTGAGTACTTCTTTCCCTGGAGACTGGTGAGTACTTCTTTCCCTGGAGACTGGCGAGTACTTCTTTCCCTGGAGACTGGCGAGTACTTCTTTCCCTGGAGACTGGCGAGTACTTCTTTCCCTGGAGACTGGCGAGTACTTCTTTCCCTGGAGACTGGCGAGTACTTCTTTCCCTGGAGACTGGCGAGTACTTCTTTCCCTGGAGACTGGCGAGTACTTCTTTCCCTGGAGACTGGTGAGTACTTCTTTCCCTGGAGACTGGTGAGTACTTCTTTCCCTGGAGACTGGTGAGTACTTCTTTCCCTGGAGACTGGTGAGTACTTCTTTCCCTGGAGACTGGTGAGTACTTCTTTCCCTGGAGACTGGTGAGTACTTCTTTCCCTGGAGACTGGTGAGTACTTCTTTCCCTGGAGACTGGTGAGTACTTCTTTCCCTGGAGACTGGTGAGTACTTCTTTCCCTGGAGAAAAGTGGTCGAAAAGTGCCTGAGACTTGTGAGATAATCAGGCTTGATCCTGGGAAGAGGATAGTAGCTCCAATTCCTTGGATCATGAGCTCCTCACCTTTATCAAGGAGGCACCCCCCCCCTTCCCCATCCCTTTGAAAGAGACTGAGGTGGACCCTCCCCTCCTCCTCGGTCAAACCACACTGCCCTAAAATAAGCCTTTTTGAACAATTCCTCTTATGTCTTGATATACATTTTTTTAGTTAACATGGCAATGTTATTCTGACCTCGTTAAAATTAACCTAATGTATTTTATTATATTAAAGACATACAATACCGATAAGTTGATCAGTAAGAGATGTACAAGAGTTTGGTATCAATTGACGAGACGTTTCGCCTGCTAGACAGGCTTCTTCGGTCGACGTAAGAAGCCTGCTGAACCGGCGATGCAGGTGTAATTAAATAAGCCCGACATTTCGAACTGTGTCAGGATCGAAGTTCCTGCCTCAATAGTGAGCTGAAGGCACCACTTAAGCCACCTCGTGTACTTAGCAAACTTAAGTTATTCAGTACTCTATATACATCATAAATCAAAACTCTCATATACAGTAATATACATCACTGACAGGAACTAGCCCCTAATAAATCATGTAAAAGAACTAGCGAAAAGTCCAGAGGTTCACAGCCAGACTGGTCCCGGAGCTGAGAGTATTGATGCACGAGAAGTGACTAAAAGAACTGAACCTGACTTCGTAAGGTTTCTTGATGGTAAATGATAACTCACTGAGACTGTTATACGTAGTATAATGAGTATATATGTGGTAGGAAGCCCAGTCTGCGTCAACCTGCAATATGATTTCTAGACTGCCTGCGGGTATGTGACTGACTGGGTACGCCCTCGCTCGACCCTGCGTCAGGGACAGTCACAGCAAGGTTCAAACTATGCTGACATAATAGTATTTGAAATGTGCTGACAGATACAAGTTACTCATGGTACTAATAGGGCGAACAGGAAGGATCAGGGTGATAAAAAGTAGAATAACTTAGACGAGGAAGCTTTGGAAGCAGATCCAATACACAGTTTTAATGATAGGTGAAACAGGATCAACGATGCAGTCGACTAGTTAAACTGGTTGCATGCATTATAATTTAAGAGGTGGAGCCAGGAGCTGAGATTCGACCTAAGCAGCCACAGTTAGGTGAATACAACTAGACGAGTACGCCAATACACAAAAAACCTGCATTCAATTAACTTTCCCCTTGCCCAGTTGATGTTTACAAATGAAAACAAATCGCTTTACTTCTTCCCCAGTCATTTCTCCTTGACCCCTGCCTCCCTCTGTCAAAATCAACTTAGGGAAAAATCCAGTAATCTAGGGGAAAAGGATAAAAAAATCCATCCCCTTGTTCTACGACCTTGTAATCCAATTTCTATCTACAATTACATTGTGTGTGTGTGTGTGTACTCAACTTTATGAACTCACCTATATGTGACTGAAGGGGTCGAATCACAGCTCCTGGCCCGCCTCTTCGCTGGTTCCTATTAGGTTCACTCTCTCCTGGCTTTGAGAGCCTCTTATCGTACCTCTTCTTAAAGCTATGTATGGATCCTGCCTCTACCACTTCACTCTCCAGGTCGTTCCACTTCCTGACTACTCTAAGGCTGAAGTAATATATCCTGATATCCCTGTGATTCATCTAAGTTTTCAATTGTGCCCTCGTGTTGTTGTTTCCTATCTGCTAAACAATGTATCCCTATTCACCCTATCTGTACGCACCTACGTGCGACTGAACTCCTGAATTTACTGTTTAGCTTAGTGGACCCTTTCATACGATGAAGCAATGAAGCCTGCCTCTGCTACGTCATCATCCCTGTGACTCATGTCTCTGTCCACTATCAAGTCCTCTGAGTATACTGAATGTCTTCATCATGTCTCCTTGGTTCTTTTATCCTAGAATCAACTAACGTCATTAAATTCAGTTTCTTTAGCCTCTCTTCGTAACTCATTACTCTAAGATCTGGGATTAGTCTTACTACATAGGTATGCACCTCTAAACATGCTTTATCAGATGTAGGTTTCATGATGATTGTGCATACTCCAGTGTCACATATGGACCAGTGACTGACTCTCTCTAGATATTCCTGAAAGATAGTTGTTACACGGTTGATGTGCGCACAGAAGCAACGTGGTCAGTACATTGCTCACCTTTTTGTCTTTTTCTTCGACTGAGGTTTTCAACTTCTGTCCTCCGAGTGTATACTCAGTTTTCGGCCTTGTTATTCCTTCCCAATATTCATTTCAGAGGTTTGAATCTCCGAGGAGTAGAAATGGTACAGAATCTTCAAGGTAGCTATCTATCTTCCTCATGTGTTCCGTGAATTCCTCAGCCGTTGTTGACGGTGATTTATATACCAGGATAATTACTAGATTCATGCTCTCCACTTTAATATCTAGTATTCTTACTGCATCTTGAGAGGAATTCAATAGTTCTGTCCAGAAAAATACGTCTTTCACTTAGAGTCCTACTCCTCCCTCTGACTTGTTTACTTTCTATAATCTATAAACAATTTTACACCTTACACTCACCATACGACGTTACAACTACCAGTATACCACCCTACACTCACCATACGACGCTACAACTACCAGTATACCACCTTACACTCACCATACGACGTTACAACTACCAGTATACCACCTTACACTCACCATACGACGTTACAACTACCAGTATACCACCCTACACTCACCATACGACGTTACAACTACCAGTATACCACCTTATGACTACACTATCTTACAGTTACAGTTACTCCACAACACACCATCACCACACCCTATATTACCCTCCTACACAATGACCTTAACTGACCTGCTCTCCTGAAACACCCTGACCTATGATGACCTTTTCACGTGACGTAACCTGACCTATCTCTCTAATTCATCTGGGCCTTCGCGCTGCTCTCTCAGCAATATTAACCTGACCTTTGACCAAACGTGAACTGCACAGTCCTTTTAAATGACCTTGTTATTTGTTTTCTAATGCACGAAGATATTCTGTTATATAATGCATATTTTCAATGTTATCATACCATTGTTCCATTACAGGATGATGATATTCTGCTGTGTGTATGTTATTAATCAATGATAATTTTTATGATATCAAGTGGGAGTTTTAATATATGATTCAGATATTCTGTTGTATCATGGGTATGCTCTAGTATATAATGTCGATGTTATATCATTATAACTGAGATATGCTTGATTCTGCCTCCAAAGCAGAGACTGTTACATGCAAGTGTAGAAGCCTTCAAGAGAAACTGGACAAGTATCTTCACCAGGTGCCAGATCAACCAGGCTGTGATGGATATGTGGGGCAGCGGGCCTCCAGCAGCAACAGCCTGGTAGACCAGGCAAGCACCAGACGAGCCTGACCCATGGCCGGGCTCCGAAAGTAGCTAAATTCTCGTAACTCTTCAAAGGTGCAGATCATCGCACGGTTTTAAACCGAAAATTTTTGTAAAACAATCAATACAGTTTATCACAAATATATTAACAGTGAACATGAGAAATAGTAGTCAATGCAGACTCAATGTAGACTTACACCTGCTGCCCCTGTTCACCTAGCAGTAAGTAGGTAACCGAGTGTTAGCCGATTGGCGTAGGTGGCATCCTGGGGGATGGTAGTATATCTTAGGGATGGGTTTTGAAATGAGCTGAGGCAGGATAACAGCTCTTAGTCTGTAAAACTGATTTATATAAACAAAGTAATACCTGATTACAAATTTATGTCCCATATGGCAAATTATTGTAGATGCAGCAATGAACTAATCATATGAAAGATATATCTCACAAAACTCTTATTGGGTGACGAGTATCAAGGTATGCAGCTCACTAGCCCATGACCACAGGTCCACACGCTACATGTATGTAGATATTATTTAATTAATATTAGTACACACAATACCGTGTGGAGACACTAACAAGGTAATTAGAGACGATGTTCATTCTCTCCTAGTATAGGCTAAGCTCACAAAGATGGGAAGATACTAAGTTCATTCCATACATAGTATGGATTCCATACCGACAATGGAATCGTTTCGCCACGAATGGCTTCATCAGTCAAAGGACTATGGAGCTACTCATGGCATAACGTTTCCCTTAATGTCCAGAACTGAACACGCCAAACATAAGCGAAGGCTAACATCACGCAAACGAGCCAAAATCAATCCCAAGACGGTGTACACACAGTCTTGTGATTGATGCACCACAAGACTAAGTTCTACACTTCTCCACAGCAGCAATAACCCAAAGCAAAACTTAGTAAGTTCACACATGATCCGGTAGGCGGCAAAACATCCTCTGACCTCTGAACAAGTGTGAAGGTTGCAAGGCTGCATTTGCCTATTTGACAAATCGAAGCCACACCCACCACTCGTTTTGCAGAGTTTATGTAAGGCGGCGCCAATCACTTTTCCCCCTGATTACTCATGTCAGAGCTATCATACAATAGTATAAAAATGACAGTATTAATAAAATGGGTTATTACTATACAGGGCTTGTACTGATGATAAGACACTTGTGCAACATCTGGTCATCTTGTAGATGTTGCGCCATCCGGTGACTATCAATGCATTCATGGACATATGAAAATTGTAGAAATATATACAGCAAATAGAGGAAGATGAGGTAATCAGTCCCTCAGCCAAGGATCAGGTATAGACAGTGACAGGTGAACCATATTATAATAACACTCATACCAGTCAACAATAAATACTGTACAAATACACACCAAATAGTGTAGAAACTATGTTTACACTGATACTCTATCATATAATGTGCAATATTCTTTTATATCATGCAGATGTTCTATCATTTTTATATTCTATATCATGTTAATGTTCTATTAAATCATTCGGATGAATAAATTTAAATGTCCTAATTACAATGATTTGATTTAGGTTATTTTAATTAGTTTATTTGTGCATTTTCAAAGCCACTTCACATTGTATAATTATGAACATCACATAAAATATATTTTATTACATTATATATATATATATATATATATATATATATATATATATATATATATATATATATATATATATAAAAAAAACACATACTTACTGTTTCCAATTCCTCTCTGGGGACTCGACTCGACCCACAGGCCATTCGGATTGGTGTTGCTCTTCGCCTAGCCGCCCCCATACTCACCGAACATAGGTGTATTTGCGGCAGGGCGACGGCTGATCAATTCGGACTTCATGGTCTCGTGTGTCACACATCAGAAGGAAAGTATGCTAGACATGAGGAGGTCAATGACAAAGAGAAGCCTCGCCACAGCCCGTTGCCCAGCTCAACGGGAACCCCAAGTGCAGAGGTCTGATGGAAGTCAAAAGCGTCCTGATGGAGCCACTATGCAACCCTGGAAGGATGGTAAGCAGATTGCTTGGGACTACACCTGTGCTGAAACAATGGCAGACACCTACTTGCCATACTCCTTAGCTGAAGGGGGTGGAGCTGCCAGCCACAGGAAGACCCAGAAGACTCGCAAATATGAAGGCCTTCCCCTTGCTATAACTTCATCCCAATAGGGTCGGAGACCCTTGGAGCATGGGGCAAGTGTGCTCTAAAGTTTCTCAAAGAGCTGGGTGAAAAACTCATCATAGAAACCAAGGACCACAGGGCGGCCAGCTTCCTCTTTCAGAGACTCAGTGTTGCGATCCAGAGGGGAAATGCCTGCAACATTCTGGGCACGCGGCCCACTGCCGGGGAGCTGGACGAAGTATTTGACATGTAGCTCTGAGTTGTTATCTATGTTGTTTTACTCAATACTATTGTATTCCTGTCAATGTATTTTGTCTTGAAATAAAGTTATATATATATATATATATATGTCGTGCCGATTAGGTAAAACTTGCTATTTTGGCTTAAATAGCAACGCTCTTCTTGCCATATAAGACAAGCGAAAATTTGTGTATGCAATAATTTCGCAAAAAATCATTCTGAACCAAACGAAAAAAATATATTTCAATGTGTTTGTTTGTTTATTATTAAATTATTGTAAACGTATCTAAAATATATTTAGTTGGGTTAAGCTAAATTAAATTGCACTTGTTATAATGAGGTTAAGTAAGTTTTCTAAGATTCTTTTGGTGCAAAATTAAAATTTTTACATTATCACTAATGAAAAAAATATATCTTTGAACGTATAAGAGAAAATTTTAGAAAGGACTTAATTTTAGATGAGTTCTTGCTAATTGACCAGGTTTACCTAATCGGCACGACATATATATATAATGTGTGTGTGTGTGTGTGTGTGTGTGTGTGTGTGTCTCGTGCCGAATAGGTAACACGCGATTTTGGCTTAAATAGCGACGCTATTCTTGCCGAATAAGACGAGCGAAAATCTGTGTGGCATCATCATCTTTGCGGTATCATCCTTGCGGCGTCATCATCCTTGCGGCGTCATCATCCTTGCGGCGTCATCATCCTTGCGGCGTCATCATCCTTGCGGCGTCATCATCCTTGCGGCGTCATCATCCTTGCGGCGTCATCATCCTTGCGGCGTCATCATCCTTGCGGCGTCATCATCCTTGCGGCGTCATCATCCTTGCGGCGTCATCATCCTTGCGGCGTCATCATCCTTGCGGCGTCATCATCCTTGCGGCGTCATCATCCTTGCGGCGTCATCATCCTTGCGGCGTCATCATCCTTGCGGCGTCATCATCTTGCGGCGTCATCATCCTTGCGGCGTCATCATCCTTGCGGCGTCATCATCCTTGCGGCGTCATCATCCTTGCGGCGTCATCATCCTTGCGGCGTCATCATCCTGCGGCGTCATCATCCTGCGGCGTCATCATCCTTGCGGCGTCATCATCCTTGCGGCGTCATCATCCTTCGGCGTCATCATCCTTGCGGCGTCATCATCCTTGCGGCGTCATCATCCTTGCGGCGTCATCATCCTTGGCGTCGGCGCATCATCCTGGGCGTCATCATTGCGGCGTCATCATCCTTGCGGCGTCATCATCCTTGCGGCGTCATCATCCTTGCGGCGTCATCATCCTTGCGGCGTCATCATCCTTGCGGCGTCATCATCCTTGCGGCGTCATCATCCTTGCGGCGTCATCATCCTTGCGGCGTCATCATCCTTGCGGCGTCATCATCCTTGCGGCGTCATCATCCTTGCGGCGTCATCATCCTTGCGGCGTCATCATCCTTGCGGCGTCATCATCCTTGCGGCGTCATCATCCTTGCGGCGTCATCATCCTTGCGGCGTCATCATCCTTGCGGCGTCATCATCCTTGCGGCGTCATCATCCTTGTGGCGTCATCATCCTTGTGGCGTCATCATCCTTGTGGCGTCATCATCCTTGTGGCGTCATCATCCTTGTGGCGTCATCATCCTTGTGGCGTCATCATCCTTGTGGCGTCATCATCCTTGTGGCGTCATCATCCTTGTGGCGTCATCATCCTTGTGGCGTCATCATCCTTGTGGCGTCATCATCCTTGTGGCGTCATCATCTTTGTGGTCATCATCATCTTTGTGGTCATCATCATCTTTGTGGTGTCATCATCTTTGTGGTGTCATCATCTTTGTGGTATCATCATCTTTGTGGTATCATCATCTTTGTGGTATCATCATCTTTGTGGTATCATCATCTTTGTGGTATCATCATCTTTGTGGTATCATCATCTCGGTGGTATCATCATCTTTGTAGTATCATCATCTTTGTAGTATCATCATCTTTGTAGTATCATCATCTTTGTAGTATCATCATCTTTGTAGTATCATCATCTTTGTAGTATCATCATCTTTGTAGTATCATCATCTTTGTAGTATCGTCATCCATCCATCAATGGTGCCTCTCCCTTCCTCCACCCTTTCCTTTCGCCTTTCACCCTTTCCCCACTCATCCCCCCCCTTCCCTCTGTATTTCCTCTTTCTCCTGCCCTCTCCCTCCCCCATGATCATCACTCACCCACCTTCCTCCTAATGGCCCAAAGTTGTCCAATGGTGACGCTACAGACGACACCATTAAGCAGAGGACCATTGATAAATTATGGCAGGTTATATCTCAAGTACCCGCCCAGGCAGGATACTCTTATCTTATATTCTCACCATAAATGTGACCTTTTTAGCATTGATTTTCAAATCACACATAGACACACGCACAAGGAAGGATCTTTACTTGTTCCGATGCTCTTAATTTACACACATGACTTACCAGAAGGACTAGAAACCTCTACGAATTTATCCAGCCTCCAGGGACACTAGGTAAATTTCTCGACGCCTTTATCTACTAGGCCACCATGCTACAAACATCAAGTACCCCGGTCAGCCGCAGTATTGTTCTTGCTAAAACAACTTTGTTCTGTGGATGCATTAACATGTGTAATGCTCATGAAGACTGGTATTACAAAAGGGAGTAGAATGAAATTAGTCCTGTAGTATCCACATACCTAGTGTTACTGGGTGTCTGATGTTTGTAGCATGGTGGCCTAGTGGACAAAGGCATCGAGAAATTTAACTAGTGTCCCTGGAGGCTAAGCAAATGTCATGGGTTCATTATATATATATATATATGTCGTGCCGAATAGGTAAAACTGGTTAATTAGCAAGAACTCCTTTAAAATTAAGTCCTTTCTAAAATTTTCTTTTATACGTTTAAAGATATATTTTTTCATTTATGTTAATGTAAAAATTAATAATTTTGTACCAAAAGAACCTTAGAAAACTTAACTAACCTTATTATAACAAACGCAATTTAATTTAGACTAATCCAACTAAATATATTTTAGATAAGTTTACAATAATTTAATAATAAACAAACAATGCAATATATTTTTTTCTAGTTAGGTTCAGAATGATTTTTGCGAAATTATTGCACACACAAATTTTCGCTTGCCCTATTCGGCAAAAAGTGCCTTGCTATTTAAGCCAAAATAGCAAGTTTTATTTATATATATTAAGCGTGTGTGTGTGTGTGTGTGTGTGTGTGTGTATTTATATGTATACATGTGTGTGGTTGGATATCTTTTATCTTTTGACATCCATATTCCCATTCCTCCACCCGTTTTCCTTTCCTCTGCCTCCTGTGTATAATTTTTCTGGCCACCACTCTGGAATAATGGTGATATCTTCATTAAAAAAGACATTTTTTTCTGTATTTGGGATAGGCTATCCTGAGAGACGGCAGTGATGGACCTGCCTCGTATGGGTCATTAGGCCTGCTGCAGTGTTCCTTCTTTATGTTCTTATGTTCTTGACGGTATCTCCACTGTCCTACTGAAGTCTGCTACCTCAGACTGACATTTTAACACCTTGTAAGAGCCCCATTCTGAGTGATGAAATATATTGAACCATTGTTAGATTTTGTTCCCACTGTGTAATTATCATATAGAACAGGGTAGCAGCACACACATGTATCCAACTGTTAAAAAAACGTACCCGCATCTCCCTACAAGCACTCCACTACCTCCCTCATCTCTTACCCCTCCCCCACATCCACTACCCTCACGAACCTTTTCCCTTCATACTCCCCCCACACCCCCTCATGTATACCACTCTCACCTCCACACATCTCCCCCTCAACAAAGTTTAAAAAAAAGGTAATGTGTATTTGATGTATATCGCAGAGTCTAATGTTTATTTGATCGCATTATATGTAAATTAGTCATATGAACCAGTGAGCTAGTTTCCCTCCCTCCCCCTCCATCGCTTCCTCCCTACTATGCTTTCCCACAACCATCTGTCTTGTATATTTTACGTATATATTACGTCTATATATGCATAATTTTTATACGCACACACATATATATATATATATATATATATATATATATATATATATATATATATATATATATATATATATATATATAATATATTATATATTTTATATATATATATATATATATATATATATATATATATAATATTTTATGTGTGTGTGTGTGTGTGTGTGTGTTTGTGTGTGTTTGTGTGTTTGTGTGTATGTGTGTGTACAATTAAATCTAATGAACACTTAGTTTTTCAGTCCTCTGACAAGTAGAGAGAATCGTAACCTCCGTCTAAGATCATCATCAGTCTTTTCCTAAGAGCATAACTTGTCTGCAACCTAAGTTAATTATACCAAGAAGTTTCTACTAGACATCAGCCGTTCAGAAAGCTTGGGTAACCTGACTCCTTCATTCAAGAAGGTCAACACAAAACTAAACCAAAACATTGTTACTACAGTGGCCCATAATGATAAATTATCATCATCTTCCGCTGTAATGCAAGACAGTACACACCTAAATCATTTCATTTCGTATCTTAATATATAAACAAATGTTTATTTAATTGATAAATTCCCTAATGGACGAAAAGTCTTCACAATAATATGCCATAATCTGCATTATGTGTCTTATTTACTTACATCTGTTTCTCACAATCAACTAGGCCTAAATAACTAACATCTCGACACTAAACTATTTCGTGGTAACACAAGAAATCAATGACCTGTGAAAAACAGGATGTCTACATAGGAGAGTCAGGATGTAATATTCAAACTCCCGCAACCACCAATACTCGCTGTGCATATATAAACATTCCTTTGCACTCACCAATTTGTAAATTAGCTGCTCCTCTTCCTGGTGAATAAAACACACGTGTAACAGATATCTTTATTGCCTAAACGCTGCCTCTGCACAGCAGGCTTCGTAAGTTGAATAGTTAGGCAATAGAATACTGGAGACAATAGAAGAAACAGATTATTTTAAGGTATTATGTCTCTTAGCCTTAACTGAAGGTGTTCAGTCCTTTAGCCTGTGGGACTGAACACCATTTCTTAAACCCAAGTCTTTCACATGTGTCTTATTCATCAACTTGTCGGTATTGTATACTAAAAATATGATGTTTCTCATCCTCTGCAAGAGGGTACTGGACAGATACCTACAGTCAGTACCTGACCAGCCGGGCTGTGGCTCGTACGTTGGATTGCGTGCGGCCGGCAGTAACAGCCTGGTTGATCAGGCCCTGGTCCACCAGGAGGTCTGGTCGTGGACTGGGCCGCGGGGGTGCGGACCCCAAGAACACCTTCCAGGTAGACTCGTACTACACACACATCATTTTTTCCATCTACGAAAAAAATTTCCGTATGAAAAAAACTGACATGGGTTTTTCCCTGGGAGGACGAAGAAGAAGAAAAAGAGAAGATAAAAACAAGAGACTGGAAGAAGTGATAGAAGCAGGAACAGCAGCAACGTAGGATGATGAACACATTATTGCTGGCATACAGTACACAAGTTGACAAATAAGACAAGCGTGTAACACATATATATATTGCATATTACAAGGTTAAGTAAATAAACCTATCTTACACTACATAAATTCTTGCTTAGCTTAAGTTGCTCTATTAGTTTTGGTGTTGAATAAAAAATGACATCTCAAAACGCTGCATATCTGCATCGACTGCTTTCCTTGGAGGGGGATGGGGGAGAGATTCAGCAGGTGATCCTATTCTTCCTCTTTCTCCTCCTCTTTCTCCTCCTCCTCCTCCTCCTCCTCTTCTTCCTAGTAGCCTATCCTCGTTACCCCTTAGAAAACAAATGAGAAGATATTAGAGCCTCATAAGAGCTTAATGGGTGTCGTTTGCCAAGGATAAATGACCCATTAAGTTTAAACTGCCCAATGATTAATGACTGGTCGGTCTCAGGGGTAGGAATAAAGGGGCATGAGAGGATAGCGAATAATGAAGGGTGGATAAGGGGTTCAGGTACATTGTAAAGGGCACGAGTATGTGTATCTCGTAGTGTGTACTAATATAGCGTAAAGGGCTGAGACAAGAACATTTATAAATGGGTAATGTGTACTGGAAGTGTTAAGGGAAAAAGAACAGACAGAATAAGGGGAAAGGAATATAGCAAGACGGTAAGTGATATGAAAGAGAGAGAGAGATAATGAAATGTCGTAGAGAAAACAGTAGCACAACAAAGATAACTTACGGTAACAGAAGATAGAGTAAGGAAACATTGGTGAGAAACAGTAATTTACCTGACGTTGAATCATATCCCAGAAACCTTTGTTTGCCTAGCTGGCTGCTGCACACTCAACTTTATTGATGCTCACCTTACTAAAGCGGTAAACCAAGTTTGTGAAATCCTTTTCCTGGAAACTAACTTTTCTTTCATGCCAACTTGACTTAACCAACTTTTCCTTAAAGTCGACTTATCTTGTCTCAAAAACAACACTGACGAATTACTTTTGGCTTACAATCCCTAGATGATGTCTCTCTCAATCTGGAAACACCAGATAATAGATAGGTTTTTCTAAAGACAGTTACAAGAGACTGACCAACACTATACGAGGTTTTATAGCCGGCAGATCATCATGAATGATATTTGACGTGGCTAAAAAGATAGATCATGGAGATGTGAAGTAAAACATGTGGACAAAACAATGAAACGTAAAAAGAGATCTGTATTTCCCGACTTTGTGAAGAATACATCAGGGTATCCCTCAAAAGGAAGGTATCCACTGAGAGTTTCCTCACAATACCGTGAAGTACTCCTCACAACCTCAGAGTCCCTCTTCAGCAGATCTGAAGCTAAAATATGCAGATTTCTCTCTTATTTTTCATTTTTCTGTTTTTTTTTAACTTGCCAGATAATTAAAAACTAATTATTTATCCATATAAATTTTAAGTATAGATAATTACGAAAAGATTTCCTTTACCGGACCTGTGAAAAATATTTCATGTCAATACGATGGAATCTTTGCATGTCATAAATCAGATTAGTCTCGCAGTACCCGACCTTAATTTGACTCACGAACAAGCCTGTCTTCCGGAGGGAAAATGGTAAGTTACTGAAACACCACCTTGAGCAACCAGGCTGTGGTGCTTGCATCAGCGCCAACACACTGACTGATCACCCTCTCAACAGGAATTATTGGTTATTGCACCCGGGCCGAGGGAGCAATAACCACTGGTACCATCTACAGGCGGGTTGGTTAATGGGGATTTAAGGTTATCGACTACACGTGAGCCATTAAAGCTGCGTGTAACCTGTTTCCCACCAGTCAAGAATACTTTAATTCCTTAAACAGATACTAAAGTAACGTCTCAGTGTATATTCCAAGAGGCATACACATCTAGGTGTATGAACATACATACTCTCCGAGTACTCTACAATTACTGATAAGTCATCTGGTCATGGTTAAGACAGTAGTCAGTTACGGCTACGTTGCAAACAACTCTGCAAGATAAGAAAGTTTAAAGTTTATCTTGTTATCTTGAGAATTATGTTGGTAACTGCATTTTAAAAAAATCGAGTCGTGAGTTTTTGCAGGGAAGTCGTTATCCTAATTAATTATCCGGGATAAAATGTGCCCGTCAAGATAATTTCGATGGGGATTTACTTGCATGAATGTGTCGCGAGAGGTGGCGATTTTTTCTCACCTTCGGATTACCGACCGATTTTTCTTTTTTTTTCTGGGGGGAAATTTTTTTTGGAAAGATTTACTAATAGATTTTATCCCGAGTGAAATTAATTGCAAGAACTTTCTTATTATATCTTTTCAAATGAATATTATTTTTTCCTTCAGGACGGAATTGGACTCTGGAGTTTTATATACAGTTTCTCTCAGTGAGCTTTTTATTTAAAATTTATACCAGGAGAAACCTTTTTTTATTATTGAGTTATGGGCAGCACTGCGTAAGTATTTAATTTGCCTTCTATCCAAATGTTGCTGTATCCACTATAGAGCCTTTCCTGCTGCTACTGTGTTATTCAGATTTATTTATCAGCGATGAGTGTGATACTGTGTCACATGCTTCCTTACAGTCTAGCAAGATGCAGTCTACCAAGCCCTGCCTTTAATACTTTACATCTCTTGTTGTGTTATTTTGAATTTGTAGGAGTAAGTGTTGTTTATCACCTACCTGTTCATTCTTTCCGTTCTACTTTCTCTTACCTCCTGCTCTCTCTCTCTCTTCGCCCTCTAGCACTCCCTCCTTCCCGTCTCTCTCTATCCCTCATATGTCATGGTTAGTAACTCCAGCTGAACACAACCAAGGAATTAGCCCACAAACTTCGGGAATCAAGTCTGCACTGGGAAATTAAGGAACCCTTCCGTCTCCTGTGACGAGGTAACACCAGTCGCCAAGGAATGTGGACTAAACTCTAATTATATATATATATAATATATATATATAATATATAATATATATATATATATATATATATATATATAAATATATATATATATATATATATATATATATATATATATATATAAATATATATATATATATATATTATATATATATAGAAAAATCGCGAACAAGCAATACAAGATACAAAACAACCACAGGGGAAGTTGAATGATAGCTGTAGGCCTTTCTTGCTGCAATCACCAGGAGCTTGCAATGTTGCAGAAATGAGTAGGAGGTCCCAGCAGATTCATTCGGTGGAATGTTCTTGCAATTCTTGGCAAGAAAATGAAGGAGTCTTTATCAGAATATTTACTGAGAATAATAATCTTAGTTAGAGAGCAAATTTAAAAAAAAAAAATCAAGCGAACCTAAGAGGTAACAAGGAAACAGGGAAGATGTCACATGGTTTTGGAGATGAAGGGAATATTTTGAGTTGTTAAATGTAGATGATGAAAGAGAGGAGAGCTGAAATGAAGCCTTGGAACCTGCCTAGCTACTGAACCCATAGTGGAATGCTTGACATTATAATCAAGACCCCGCTGAAGTCTGGCAACTAAGACTGACATATTTCAATAATGAAACCCATCTGTGTGATGGAGTTTGACAGAGAAACACAGCTAGCTCTTGTTCCCACAATGAAATTCCAGTACTGAATATTTTAGCCGCACACTGCGGGTATTCCCACTATGTAACAAACACAAAATAGGGGTAGCCGCACACCATGGATGTTCCCTCAATGTAACTATCATTCAGAACAGCATAACTGCACACTGTTAATGTTCCCACAGTGTAACTTTCATACAGAGTAGCAGTACACTGCTGATGTACCCAACGTTATAAAGGTTTATGTGGCCTAACCTACCCTAAATCAACCTAACCCAACTTAAAATAAGGAAAATAGAATTTGAAAATCTGAAAGCGTTAAGAAATTGACGTGGAATATCACGTCATAAAATTAACGTACTGAAATGAGAATAACTTGATCCCCTACACCCACCCTAAAGTATTCCTCCCACCCATCCGCAGGATCTTATGTACTCCCTCCTTCACCCATCTTTTACATTTTTTTCGTACCTAATGTCCCCTCTATATCTCACCTTCTGACCCCCGTTCCTGCCCTTCTCTCTCCCTCAGAGGGGTAAATGTGGCTTCCTTCCCTTGATATCAGGTCCATCCTAACCCTAAACTCCTTCCCCTCCCCCAGAGTGTAAATAGTGGTGGACATCTTATGGTCCGCGCCCCCTTATTCCCTTTCCCCTTGCTGTCTCCGGGAAGAAAGGGAGAGAAATGGAGATGAAGGGAGACGGAGTGAGGGAGATATGAGACATATTCCTCGTGTAGAACAAATAGTCTCCTTCCCCCCTTCCTCCATCTCGGCGAGGGAAAGGGAGGGGGGTTGTTTGAGAGGGGGGGACAAGGGCAGGAAAGAGGTTAAAGTTAGTGGGGAGGTGGGGATAGAGATAGAATGGGGTGTTGTTATGCTCCATCACCAGTATCATCACCAACACAATCACCAGTATCATCACCAACACTATCACCACAATCTTCACCAGTATCATCACTAATCATCGTAATAACACGATTGCTAACAACTACTCATTTAATCACCAACAATATTACCACCATCACAACCGCCATAACGACGATCACCACCACTACCAACCACTACCACGATCACCACCATCGCCACTATCACGAGCATCACAATCACCAGCACCACCACAATCACCACCACCTCTTAACCGACCAACATTTCCATATATCAGAAGAGAAAAATCTGTCGTGAATCCTCATTTTCTCTCAGCGAAGATACACAAAAAAAATGAGAAACTCGTAGACTCATTATCCCCCTCTCTCTCTCTCTCTCTCTCTCTCTCTCTCTCTCTCTCTCTCTCTCTCGTGTATATGAGAACACATGCATATTAAGACTCGCGATAAATATGAAATAAGGGACATAGAAAAGGATAAAAAATAACTGCGGAACAGGGTAGGAAGGTGGGTGAGAAAGGAGGTAACGAGTGAGGAAATGATGAAGAGGGGAGAGGAGAGAAGATAAGGATTAGGAAACATGGTAAAGGTAGTTTAACGGAGGGAAAGCGAGGGAGACGGAGTTTGGGGAGGGGACAGGAAGAGCGGAGAGGGGGCGACGAGGAGGGGAAGAGGGCGAAGGAGAGGGGTAAAGGGAAGGGGGAGAAAGGGGAGGGGAAGGCACAGATCACCTTCCTAACGACCAGCATTTGTCTGTGCCTCTACCTACTGGCGTTCCCCTCAACAACCCCTCTTCTTCCCTTCCCCTGTTCCCCCTTTCTTCCCTGCCTCCCCTTTCATCATTGTCTCTCTTATCTCCCTGCTTTACCTTCACTCTTCATGCTTCTTCACTGCAGTATGATGTTATTTTAACCATCTATATCTTTAAATAACAAAAAGGCACAATAACGTGACTGGAACAATACACAAATAACTCGCACATAGAGAGAAACTTGTGACGTTGTTTCGGACCGAAATGTGGTTAAAAGTGCCTTTCCTCTATGCTACGCAGTGTGCTGCAGTAATATTTATATAAAAAAATAATAAGTTCCGGTATAATTCTGAATCCAGACGTGTTTTATTCGTGTGAGTCAGGCAGTGGCCAGGACAGGAGCAGATGAGGTGTTGGGGAGTCAATACGAGACGGGTGGTGACAGTCATCATGTTTGGGCGGTAGTGTGAGTAGGTAATTTTGGTAAGTTTTTAGTGTATAAGATTATTTTATTAGTGTTGAAGTTCTCTCATGTTTATTTAAAAGGCCCTAGTGTGTGCAATGGCCTGTATTTTGGAGAATATTTAACACTAACTGTAGGCTAAGTAGCCTGCAGAAAGGGTGGGTTTCATGGAGCCTCCCTGTTCATAAATGTTTATTTAACTCACTAGTAGCAGTGTAAATAACAAAAAAGGCACAATACCGTGACTGGCAATACACAATCAACCCGCACATATAAAAGGAGTTACGAACGTTTCGATGGACTTTACAAGTCACACCTACAAAGAAGAGGAATGTTTTATAGCAGGGACAGGGAGGGCAATAGAGTGTGTAATGGTATGTGGCTAGTAGGTGAGATCAAATGGGAGGACTGCAGATGAGCAGCATAGGACCAGGGATTTTCATGCGGCGTATGAAGAATTTTTCTGTTCTTTCTTTTGCCTTGCATGCTCTTCCTTAGACTTCACTTTACTTCCTACCAGTCTACTACCTACTTCTACCACTCTCCACTTCCATCTCTTGACCTTCCCTGTCTGCCTCCTAAATCCCTCCTCTGTCTCTGTGTGTTAGTGTGACTTGTAAATGTCAAGTCGGCGAAACGTTCGTAAGCTCTCTCTTTATATGTGCGGGTTGTGTGTATAGTAGCAGTGTGCTAGTGAGCTAATTTGCACTGGAGTTAAGGTGATGTTTTGCAATAAGTTGTATATAAGTTACTATAAATATATATATATATATTTTTGTATATGTGAGTTTTAATGTCCTTCCTCATATAATAATTAATATTGTTTAACATGAGTGCAAGCTGGCCCTAGAGTTGCTGTATTTTCTCAGTGTAATTTAAATGGCCCTAGACAGCAGATTGAGCAGCTATTTAGGAGCCAGGGCCTTTTATTTAAGTTACGATATCTAAGTCATAACTATGCGGGTTATCTGTACATCATTATTTTTCATGTTATTCTATTAACCTCTGTTGAGTTATCAATGATGAGGATCTAAACGCAAATAATTCACACTGACTTTATTGTTTATTCTTGTTTAAATGTACATGAGGTATACATCTTACACATCAACTATGTGCCCTCAGAACCACTACATATTTCTACTACTTATGCAATAATCGCGAATAAGTGTTACAAGATGCAAAACAACCACGGAGGGGGGGGGAGAGTTTAATATCTCTAGGCCTTTCGTGTTGCAGTCAACACATCAGGAGCTTGCAATGTTGCAAAGAGTAGGAGAGTCGTTCCCTTTAAGAAATATACCTGGTCTTGCTACTCAGTTCTGCAACATTGCAGGCTGCTGATATGTTAATTGAAACAAGAAAGGCCTAGAGCTATCATTCAATGCCCCCCGTGGTTGCTTTGCATTTCTACTACCGTGAGAGAGGAAGTAAATCATAGATCCCAGTGGAAAAATGCCATATTTTTTTTTTACTACTGGATTATCCTAGCTTAAACGATAATTTATTGCGTAAATGTTAATAATTTATGTAAAACCATTGTAAAAGTTTCAAATTGTGTTTAACGTCTAAATAAGAACTTACTGTCATTAAGTTATTTTTAGATTTTTCCTGAATAAAATTATCTCATTCGCTTGGAAAAAAGAACACAAGTGAAGAAAGAGTGAACTTTTTTTGTGACGTATTAACTTTAACAACAAAAACTTCCTCTACACCTGTGTCCTTTCTCTAGTTTTTGAAAGTACGCTTTTGTTTTCTAGGCTAAATGATCAACATTTATCACAAACACAACCATCGTTGTCCTCCAGAGGAAATTTGGCGAGTCCCTCAAGTCAGTTTCTGATTAGACGAGATATTGTGTCTACGTTGGTCTACGTGGGGTTGGCATCAACACCCCTAATTGATCAGCTCAATACCCGGGAGGCCTGGCCTGGGACCAGCCCACGGGGGCTGTGACCACCGAAACAACTCCAGGTAGTGTATGCCAGTGAGAATCCAGCCCAAACTTATCTGCCAGTTAACTTTCTTTATAGTAAGTTTGCATAAATGGGATGAAATCAGAATGTGAACCAGTAACAAGTGGAGTTCCACAAGAATCAGTTTGGGGTCCCCTGTAGTTGACAGTCTACATTAATGACCTTGACGAAGGAATAAAAAAGCAACACGAGTAAATTCGCAGACACTATAATAGGCCGACAAAGAAATTAAGAGGAAGATATTCTTGAATTTCAGAACGATTTAGAAAGGCTAATGTCGTGAAAAGTGGCAGATGAAGTTCAATTTGGAAAAATGCAAAGTCTTAATCCTCTGGTATGAAAATAACCATACCACTTACAGTATAAACAAAATACGTAGGATTTGATTATGCAGATTATGAAAAAAGTAGGATTCTGAAATCAAAACAGCAGTGTCTAAATGCAAGTAATAAGAGTAAAAGATTGCTTAGATTTATATTGCGTAGTATACGCAACAAGGGTCAAATGATTATTGTATAGCTTTACAAACAGTTATTAAGGCATTCAGATTATGCGTTCAGTGCACCGCATAATCTCAATGATGCCTCGAGACATTTTGCCTGCACAGCACCTCTTTCCAATTTAATACATAGGCATGAGGATGGCCTTTTATATACGGAGCCAGAGGGAAGGTGCAGCACTTGAAGACATTGTCATAGGTGAGCGGCACCCATTAGTGGAAGTAGGTCATGCGTACCTGAAATCTACCTGGAGGGTATTCCAGGGATCAACGCCCCCGCGCCCCGGTCCATGACCAGGCCTCCTGGTGGATCAGGGCCTGATCAACGAGGTTGTCACAGCTGGCCACAAGCAATCCAATGTACGAACCACAACCTGGCTGATCCGGCACTGACTTTAGGTATCTGACCAGCTCCCTCTTGAAGACAACCAGGGGTCTATTGGCAATTCCCCTTATGGCTGGTGGGAGGCTGTTGAACAGTCTTGGACCCCGAATGTCGTGTGGGTTCTTGACGGATTTGGTAATAAACACAAATGTAGCTTGGCTTTGTAACTTTATATATTAGTGGAAAAATAGGAGCACTCAGGCATGACCTGTCTGTCTCTATACCTTGCTCTGAACCGAGGCCAGTGTGCGAAGGCGCGCATGGCATTCAAAAGGTGACTTATGACATCATGCTAGGTCAGCAGAATGACTCAGTAACGGTTATTGGAAAGATACAAATACTACTCCTGAACTACTACTGACACGAACACTTATTGTGTTTTCTCTTAGTGTACTAATGGTGCCCCTACTTTTCACTGGGGGTAAGTTTGTAGAGTTATTTTTGTGTGCAGATTAAGGGCCAGTCCCTCCAGGATCTTCCAGGTGTGGATTATGATGTATCTCTCTCGCCTGCACTCCAGTGAGTACAAGTCGAGTACTTCCAAGCGTTCCCAGTAGTTAAGGTGTTTGATGGAACTTATACGTGCAATAAAGGTTCTCTGCACACACTCTAGATCTGCAATTTCACCTGCCTTGAATGGAGATGTTAATGTACAGCAGTATTCCAGCCTAGAGAGAACAAGTGGTTTAAAAAATATCCTCATTGGCTTGGCATCTCTTGTCTTGAATGTTCTCATTATCCATCCTATCAGTTTCCTCACAGATGTGATAGTAGCACTGTTGTGATCCTTGAACGTGAGATCCTCAGACATTACCACTCCCAGGTCCTTCGCATTACTTTTTTCACTCTATTGTGTGATTAGTGTGTGTAGTATACTCATTTCTAGCTATTATTTTCTCCAGTTTTCCATAACGGAGTAGTTGGAATTTGTCTTCTTTGAACATCATATTGTTCTCCGTTGCCCATTGGAAAACTTGGTTTATATCTTCTTGGAGGTTAACTGTGTCCTCAATAGATGACAGTCTCATGCAGATCCTAGTATCGTCTGCAAAGGATGATACGATGCTATGGTTTACATCTCTATGTCTAATATGAGGATGAGGAACAGGCTAGGGGCGAGTATTGTGCCTTGTGGAACAGGGCTCTTCACTATGGCAGCTTCCAATTTAACTTTGTTAACCACTACTCTTTGTGTTCGATTGGTTAGAAAGTTGAAGATCTATCTGCCTACTTTGCCAGTTATCCCTTTAGCACGCATTTTGTGTGCTATTACACCATGATCGAACTTGTCAAAAGTTTTTTGCAAAATCTGTGTATACTACTTCTGCATTCTGTTCGTTTTCCAGTGCATCCAAGACCATATCTTAGTGGTCTAGTAGTTGCGAAAGGCAGGAGCGACCTGCTCTGAACCCATGTTGCCCTGGATTGAGTAACTGTTGGGAGTCCAAGTGGTTTGAAATCCTTCTTAGAACTCTTTCAAAGATTTTTATGATATGAGACATTAAAGCTATTGGTCTATAGTTCTTAGCTATTGCTTTCTTGCCAACTTTATGGAGTGGGGCTAAATCCGTTGTTTTTAGTGACTGTGGAATCTCACCTGTGTCTAAGCTCCTTCTCCATAGTATACTTAGGGCCCGTGAGAGGAGTCTCTTGCAGTTCATAATGAACACAGAGTTCCACGAGTCTGGGCCTGGGGCTGAATGCATGGGCATGTTGTCAATGGCTTTCTCAAAGTCTAGTGGAGTTAGGGTTATATCAGAAATTTGGCATACATTGACAGGGTTTTGAGGCTCATTCGTGAAAAAATTATTTGGATTGTCTATTTTTAGAGTGATTAGTGGCTCCCTGAACACAGTCATATTGAGATTTCAGTACCTCACTCATTTCTTTGTTGTCATCTGCGTAAGATCCGTCTTGTCTGAGCAGGGGCCCTATACTAGATGTGGTTTTTGTCTTGTTTTTGGCATATGAAGAGAAATATTTCGAATTTTTCAATTTCACTAATCGCTTTCAGCTCCTCTTGTTTCTCCTGGATCCTGTATGAGTCCTTTAACTTAAGCGCAATATTTTCCACTTCCTGGTTAGCACTTCCTTGTTTCAGATAATCTAGCATTCTTGACCTACTGACACCTCTTCTTCCTCTCTCCCTCCCTCCCTGCCTCCCTCACTTCTCTCCTTTCAATTTTCTTTCCCTTCTTCCCTTATCCCTCCCTCCTCATCCCTTCATTCCTGGCAAAAACCAGTACACCCCCATACACCACTTTTTCCTCCCCTCAACACCCCCTTCCTCCCTCTCCCGCTGATAAACCTCTTCCTCTCCCAGTGATACACCCCTTCCTCAATCTCCCACTGATGCACCCCCATTCCTTCCCCTTCCACTGAAACACCCTCCTTTCTCCCCTCCCACTGATACACCTAACTCCCTCCACTGATACACCCCCTTCCTCCCCTCCCACTGATACTCCCATTCCTCCCCCTCTCACTGATACACCCCCTTCCTTCCCCTTCCACTGATACACCCCCATTCCTCCCCCTCTCACTGATATACCCCTTCTTTCCCTCCCACCAATACACCCCTACACCCATGTAATCCCGAGGTTGGGGTAAATCTGTCCTAAGTCACAATTTATGGAGAAAAATTCAATATGTGGGCAGTGTAAATGTGGCCCCTGACGGCGAGGTCACCTGGCAGCCATGATGGACACCTGGCGGCCATGTTGGACACCTAGCGGCCATGTTGGACACCTAGCGGCCATGTTGGACACCTAGCGGCCATGTTGGACACCTAGCGGCCATGTTGGACACCTAGCGGCCATGTTGGACACCTAGCGGCCATGTTGGACACCTAGCGGCCATGTTGGACACCTAGCGGCCATGTTGGACACCTAGCGGCCATGTTGGACATATGGCAGCTCCATGATGGACACCTAGCGGCCATATTGGACACCTAGCAGCCATGTTAGACGCATGGCGGCCACGTTGGACACCTAGCAGCCATGTTGGACATATGGCAGCTCCATGCTGGACACCTAGCAGCCATGTTAGACACCTAGCAGCCATGTTAGACACCTAGCAGCCATGTTAGACGCATGGCGGCCATGTTAGAAACCAAGCGGCCATGTTGGACACCTAGTGGCCGTGTTGGACACATGTCAGCCCCATGTTGGACACTAGCCCGATCAATACGAAGAACCAGGAAGCTACACTGACCCATTCTTGGCCAAGAGCCGAGCCTCGACCCCCGCGGCAGCAGTTACGTAGGTGACAAGAACATCTCGGCCCCTCTGCTCGTTATTGGACATTTGAGGTCCACACTGTTATATTGGTGATGACGGGTGTCGCAGAGGCTTTATGACACCGAGAACGAGGGAGGGCAGGAGGGAGGGAGAGGGGAGGGAAAAGGAAGGATAGGGAGAGAGAAAGGAGGAAGGAAAGAGGGGAAGAGGGAAAGAGGGAAAAGTAAGTTATTTAAAGAAGATTTCGGAGTTACCGCCTCCAAGGGCACGGTCCCAAACCTGACCTGTTTGATGGCCTGATCAGTCAAGCTGTTGGTACCAGCCGTATGCAGTCCAACGCATACACCACAGCCCGGCTGATCAGGAAGTGATTTGAGGAGACTTATCAAGTTCCCTCTTAAAGACAGCCAGCGGTCTGTTAATAATTCTCCTTATGTATCACTGGGAGTCTTTTGCATACTCCGCAGAGCTTTTTCCTTTCATAGAGATTTTGGTGTGAAGATCTGGGAGCAGTCAACCCAGAATTTTCCAGTTGTAAATTATAATGCATCTTTCAATCCTATGTTTCAAGGAGTTGAACTCGAAGGACTTTCGGCGTTCTCAATAATGTAGACACTAGATGATGAAGCTTCTCTGTACATTGTCTAGGGATGCAGTTTTGACTGCCTTAATAGAGTTATTAGTGCACATCAATATTGCAGCCTAGAGAGAATAATTGACTTAAAAAGTATCACCAGCAGTTTGGCATCTCTTATTTTGAAAGGTATAGTTAGCCTGCCTATTAGTTTTGTTTGGGTTGTGATCATAACACCGCCGTGATCCTTCAATGTGCGATCTTCTGACATTATCATTCCAAAATCTCAGATTTCCACTCTCTTATATGGCTTGAGCCTTGAAAATTCTAGAGACTGGTCCCAAATCTGCACACAGAAATCACTCCCTATAAAAGCAAAAGACTCGGCAGACGGTGAAATATATCTTCTATGAAACACAAGAGTACCGTAAGTTCACTGAAAGAAAAAAATAAGTGTCAGGGGCCCAAGGCTGTTCAACAGCTTTCCATCAAGAGGAAAATGGACAGATAACTAAAGTTGATCAGACCCTGATCCAACGTGATGCCTGGTCATGGACCGGGCCGAGGGGGCGCTGACCCCCGGAACCCCCTCCAGGTAGACTCCAGAAAAAACTAATGTTCTTAGCAATCTTGTTTCTTAAAACTGATGATGATAATGATGTGATGAAGTGATGATGAGAAAAGTGGAAAACAGCAGGTGGGAATACAGATATTTTTTATTTAGCAATGCGCTGCTACCCTAGTCTATATGATAGTTACACAGTGGGAACAAAAGCTGCCTATGTTAAGATAATATTCCCCTGTTATATTCCATCATGCAGGATAAGTTATATAAATAGTAATGATGTTGTTTAGTATGAGCTGAAAAATTTCAGTAGGGCAATGAGGATATTGCTAAGTATTGCATTAAAGGTTCATCAGCTACGACAGCTTCAAAGGTTTCGTCTAAACACAGCTGGAGTTACAATTACTAGAAAATTACATCGCTCAGACTTTGTTTACTGTGAGAACACACTGAGTGTGGGAACACTGCCGCTATGCGAGATCACCTGTGAGAACACACTGAGTGTGAGAATACTGCCGCTATGCGAGATCACCTGTGAGAACACACTGAGTGTGAGAACACTGCCGCTATGCGAGATCACCTGTGAGAACACGAACACACACACATCTTAACATACTTAAAGCACACGATGTGAGACCTCTCTGCGCGACTCATAATGGTGGAGCTTAATACTACTACTACTATTACTACTACTGCTACCTATATTACTACTACTACTACTACTAATAATAATAATAGGGAGCTGTTAACATATCACGGACTGGAAGCCTCCATGTCTAGACCACAATATATATGATCCAACGATTTAGGGAGATATTATACACGTCCGAGTCTCATCTCATATAATAACTTCAAATACTATTCATACCACATTAGTCAAATATTGTTCCCATTTATAAAATGCATGTGTACTTAATGAAAAATAAGTATATCGGTTAGTTGGGGACATCCTCCTAATTAACCTGTATCACCTCTTAAATACTAAGTAGCTGTACCTAATTTCCATATATACGGGACAAGCTCCCTCGTATTCTAATTAGGTATTGCCTGAGAGCACAAGGTAAAAATCGTATGCAAACTAGATCCATAATGAAAGGGGTAAAAAAATAAACCAAAAGGGGGTAAAGATTTCAGACATTTACTGATAACAAAACAGGTGAGATACACATCTATTATATATTCTATTTCAATAACTTAAATATTACTCTATTACAAAGCCAGATATATATAAGAATATCGCTAGGAGGATGGGGATTTGTTACAAAGAAATAACAGGAATATCTACTCAATACTACTCAGAGCCCACACCAGTAGCCACAGTCTAACCAGGCTGTTACTGACAAAGTTCCTCCCTACTACATTCTTGTACAAGCCTTACTTCCGGTAGTTAAAATCACTCCAACGAGAAGCGTTTACATGTGGTTCCTTGAGCTTAGATCCCACTCAAACTTCAGGAACACAAAGCAGTTAGGAATTCCGACAAGCCCGTACTCTTCCGTCGGCTGCCAAAAGACGCTGGAACAAACCAAAAAATACTGGGAGGCTCAGACAGACCGCCAACAGGAAACAGAAGTCTGCTTACAAATATAGTTATATAAATGGTTATAATTATAACCATGATTTTTAAAGACGTGGGCCGGTAAGCCAGCGGAAGTCTTCGGTCAGATGACTAAACGCTCCAGCTGTGGGTCATCTGATGACTAAGAACCGCGTCAGGAAACACTTGTTCTGTTTCCTGAAAACATTATTCCTAGCTAGCTGCTTACAAACAGAAAGATGAGAGGGCAGTGCCCATGCGTCACATCTCCCTTTCTCTCCTCCTCCCTTTAAAACAGCTGATAAGTGGTGGGGAATCAAAGATTGTCTTAAGTTCTCAAATTATTTTGTCCTAATCCTTAAATGTGTCCCCAAAAAACTTATAACACACAAAAAAAACAAATACCATACACATAGCAATCAATATTACCATCTCCAGTACCAATATCCTTGCACAGTATCAACTGCTGCTGTGATGTATGGGTACTAAACCCACAGGGGTCATATAGAGCCTGTAGAATGGGAAACATTCAGATTTGATCAGAGTAATGGGAGGATAGGTCCAGTTCCTTAAATCCAGAGCTCCTCACCAGCCCGCCTCATGGTGAGCGAAAATTCCACGACGCTCCCACGGGACCATACAATCCTACAAGAATCACGCACCCAGTAGAGCTAGGTGTTGCACCGTGATCCGAAGACATACGATGGTGTGGGTGCCTCAGAGCTAATTTCATTCTACTCCCCGTTTGGTGTACTAGCCTCCACAAGCAGTATATATATAGTATTGTAACCACGAACGAGTGGTATTTAATCAATGACAACACTGCGACTAGCTAGGGGATCGAACCCATGTTGTTTTAGCTCGCCTCATAGTGAGCGAAAATTCCACAACGCTGGGTGTGTGATTCTTGTAGGATTGTATGGTCCCGTGGGTTAGAGCGTCGTGGAATTTTCGCTCACTGTGAGACGGACTAAAACAACACGGGTTCGATCCCCCGGCTAGTCGCAGTGTTATTGATTTAGCGGGAAGCAAAATTTCACACTAATAATAATAATAAAATAGAAATTTATACATCCTATTAGTAATAACGGAAATGATATTCTTAACAAATATATAATTATCGTATCACAGTGCGCAAAATTAAAGGTTATATGCAAAAAAATAAAATATATAAATCTATCAGAGAACGTCGTATTAAAGTGACAATTTTAAAACCCCGTCTCTTTCTCACTGAGAAAATTAAAAAAAAATTATCAGCAAGAATATTTTTATGAATACATTTATATGAGCAGATAAGAAGCTTAGTAAATTTTAATCTGGTGTCAATGATACATGTTCCAGGGGAGGTTGTTCCAAGGGAGGTTGTTCCAGGGGAGGTTGTTGTTCTAGGGGACGCCATCCACAGGACGCCATTCACAGTTTTACTACTCAGCCGCCAGATATGAGTGAGGACCGGATTTAAGAGGGACCTGCCTAGCATGGGCCAATGCCGCAGTTCACCTCAATTCCCATGTTCTAACAGAGGGCTCCGCCTCTGTTCCGGTTAAAGAGGTGCAGTTTTAATGCCTCGGCTTCACATTCACGGAGACCATGCAACTAGACGCTTCTGAAGGCTGGGGGACTGATCACCTCATAACTACTACTAAGCTGATGGATGAATCACATCGTTTACTAATTTTACTACTTCTGATGTTTCTGATTTTAATCACCTCTGTATTCGACTGAAGAAACCCAGTGTGTGTGTGGAAATAAAGATACCAAAGTGTTGCTACCCCATACCCATCCTGTGAGCAGTAGTCACCCTATATGCACCCTGAGTGCTGTAGTCATCCCATACACATCTGTGGGCTGTAATCAAGAGATTACACAGGTACATAATGGCTGCTGGTCTGGGCCCCAACGTCTTGTTAGCTAAGCAAGTTAGAGCAGTAATGAACTATTTACAAATTTAACGATTCAGGGACAATAGTAATGAGTTGTTTACACATCTCATGAAGTCTCTCACGTAAACATTACTCTGTAGCATGGTACAGTGGTAGTGAAAGCATTGGGGTGCTGCTTTTAAGACTGCCGTTCCACTGACCTGAGTCATGCTCGTTCTCTCAGTAGAATATATGAGCTTTGAATTATTTACAACACCCAAGTCACTAGATATATACACTGAGTGGTAAGTGTCTCTCAGCATATATATACCATGATTATTATTATAATCAAATAGAAGCGCTAAACCACAGGGGTTATACAGCGCTGCAGGTTATTGTAGGATGCAGGGAGAGTGAGGTGTAAGAGGGAGATGGACGATTAGTAGGGTATGGAGTGCTAGATGACGGTGGGTAGTGCAGGGGAGGAGGGTAGCAAGAGATCGAGGTAGAAGGGACTGAGGGAGGTGCTAGAGGTATAATCTTCAGAGTTTGTGTAGTAAGTCAGTTTCTGTCAAAAAGTCAACAAGAGAGTCAGGATTAAAGGAGGGTCCATCTGCAAGAAGGAAGGTAAAGAAAGGGCCGCAGAGCGAAGACGTCGTTGAAGGTAAATTCTGCGTGCTCGTTGATAGAGTGGGCAGTCCAACAGGATATGTCGAACAGACACTGGAACCTGACAATGCTCACAGAGAGGGCAGGAGCCTCTCCATGAGATACCCGTGAGTAAGACGAGTGTGGCCGATGCGAAGACGGAGAGAGTAGTCTCCCAACCTCGACATTGGTGACAAGAAGAAGGCCAGAAACCTATAACCGGTTTAATAGAATGAAGTTTGTTATTCAGCAGGTCAGACCAGCGTTGTTGCCAACGGTGCGAAGGTGGGTAGCAATGACCGCAAAATAGTCCGTGAAAGGAACACCTCTATATGAAACTGGAAGGTCATGTACTGCTGACCGCGCAGCAGTGTCTGCCTGTTCATTGCCCTGTACGTCAACATGACCAGGGACCCAACAAAAAACAATATCTTTATGCTTGCTAAAGATACGGCGTAACCAAAGGTGGATACGAAGAACTAGGGGGTGAGGTGTATCAATTTTACGGATAGCCTGTAAAGCACTAAGGGAGTCTGAAATGACCACAAATGGTGACTCAGGCATAGATGCAATACGGATAAGTGCCACAAGAATGGCATACAATTCAGCCGTAAATATGCTAGCCGAGGGTAATAGATGCCCTCGTACAACGCTGTCCGGAAACACTGCTGCGAATCCGACGCCGTCAGATGACTTTGAACCATCGGTGTATACTGCGATGGCATGGGAATGAGAACGGAAGTGGTCTAGAAAGAAAGAGCGAGAAGCCGCCGTAGGTAGTTTTGCTTTCGCGCAAGTTAGAGGAATAGAACATACACGGACAGCAGGAACTTCCCAAGGGGGTAGGGGAAAGGGAGATGTCACATGAACATATAGAGGTGGGAGCTGAAGGGAAGACACGAGTGAATGTAGACGAAGAGAAAAGGGACGAAGTAAGCAGGGGCGACGAACAAATAAAGAGCGCCTACTAACATCTGTAACAATCCTATACATGGAAGGATTGCGGAGGTCATGAGAGCGAACATAATAGCGAATGCAATGTGCATCTCGACGATCGGACAAGGATGGAATGTTCGCTTCTACATAGAGGCTCTCAACCGGGGAAGAACGAAAAGCACCAAGGCATAAGTGTAATCCCTGGTGATGGATGGGATTAAGGCTGGAAAGAGTGGCAGGAGAAGCTGCCGAATATATCTGGTCACCATAATCGAGTTTCGATAAAATTAGGGCCGAATGTAGGCGAAGGAGAGTTCTACGATCAGCCCCCCATGAAAGATGTGCGAGGGTTTTAAGGAGGTTCAGCCGGCTATGACAAGTCGCCTTCAGAGAGGTAATGTGAGGTTTCCAGGACAATCTGCGGTCAAACAGGAGGCCGAGAAACCTGACTGTATCACGTTCTGGGATACGTGAGCCATATAGGTACAATGGATGATCAGAGACCACTGAACGTCTAGTGAACGTAATTTGATGAGTTTTGCCACTAGAAAATTTAAACCCGTGAGTGGTGGCCCAATCAGAAACCTGGTTGATGGCATGCTGGAGGGAAACTGCAATGAGGTGACAGTCAGCACCTGCACAAGCTATAGCAAAGTCGTCCACATAGAGCGATGACCAAATATTGGATGGGAGAACAGATGCCAGATTATTTATAGCAAGCAGAAAGAGTGTTGTGCTCAGAACACATCCCTGGGGGACACCTTCAGCTTGGACAAATTCCGGGGAGAGTTCATTACTAACCCGGACCCAGAAATGTCTGTCAGTTAAGAAGGCCTTAAGAAAGAATGGTAGGTTGCCTCGGAGGCCTAAGGAGTGGGCCTGGGCCAAGATATTATATCTCCAAGTTGTGTCATAAGCCTTCTCAAGGTCGAAAAAGATAGCGATAACCGAATGGTTATTCGCAAAGGCATTACGAATATACGTATCCAAGCGCAGCAAGGGGTCAATGGCAGAACGGCCCTTACGGAAGCCATATTGACTAGGGAAGAGACTATTGTGAGTCTCTAACTACCACATCAAACGTCTATTAACTAGACGTTCCATCACCTGCAAATTGCACTGGTAAGAGCGATGGGACGGTAGTGAGAGGAATCACGTCCCGTAGTACCTGGTTTTCGAAAAGGAGAACAATAGCAGACTTCCACAGCTGGGAAGAACTCCTTGCGACCATATAAGATTAAAGAGTCGTAAGAGGACAGTAAGAGCAGACTGATGTAAATGCTGCAGCATACGAATATGTATGCCGTCTGGCCCAGCTGCCGATGATCGGCAAGCAGAGAGTGTTGCCTCCAGTTCTTGAAGGGTAAAAGGCACATTATAAGATTCTTCTCTAAGAGAAGAAAAATCTAAGGGCTTTAACTCGCTGGCAGACTTAGAAGAAAGGAACGAGGGCATAGATGTAGACCCTGAGAAATGCGGACGAGATGATTACCAATTTCAGTGGCAACGGCAAGAGGGTGTGCTATATCGACACCAGCAACCTGAAGAACAGGAGCCGGGTCAGGGAGAATTTACCACTCAATTTCCGCACTTTCTTCCAGACTGCACTCATCGAGGAAGCCGAAGTGACAGTAGAAACGTAATCTCGCCAGCAAGTGCTTTAGCATCACGTATGACACGGCGAGCAATAGCTCTCTTCTGCTTAAAATCAAGGAGTCTCTCTGTGGTTCTGTTATACCGATACCTGCCCCATGCAGCGCGTTTCAAACGCACTGCCCGAGCACAAGTAGGAGACCACCAAGGCACGCACTTCTGAGGATGCTTGCCCGAGGTTTGAGGAATAGAATGTGAAGCCGCTGTGAAGATGGAGGACGAAAAGAGATGTAAAACCTCATCAATGGAGGACGAGGTAGGAACCTCATGAAAGGCAGAAAGATGTGCGTAAGGTCCCATTTCGCCCGGTCAAATTGCCAGCGTGGGCTATGAGGAGGTGGAGAAAACAGAGGGGACTTTAGGATAATTGGGAAATGATCGCTGTCATGTAAGTCCGGGAGGACAGACCAGGTGAAGTCAAGGACAATTGATGAAGAGCAGATGGAAAGATCGATGCAGGAGAAAGAATGAGTTCGGGGATCAAAATGGGTAGGAGTACCCGTATTTAAAACATGGAGGGGAAGAGAAGCAAGAAATGCCTCCAACTGAATGCCACGGGAGTCACAGTGCGACCCTCCCCAGAGAAAGTGGTGCGCGTTAAAATCGCCAAGTAATAGAAGGGGTGGCGGTAAGGAAGAAACCAGAAAATCAACATCTGGGATAGACAATGCCCGAAGGGGAGAGATATAAAGAACATAGTGTATACCACTTATTCAAGTGGATACGGGCTGCTGTGTAATGTAAGGAAGAAGGGACATAGAGCTGACGGTATGGAACACCAGTGCATATAAGGAGAGCACTTTCGTTAAAGGTTCCATCGGAAAGAGGATCCGATGAATATAACAAATTATAGTTTGAAAAGGGCCTGATAACAGTGGATTGTAGTTTGGGTTCTTGCAAACAGACCCCAATAGGGGAAAACTGGGAGAGCAACACCTGAAGCTCACCCCTGTTACCCCTGAGGCCTCGAATATTCCACTGCAAATAAGCCATGATTTATGGAGAAAAAGATAGAAGTGGTAGTGAGAGGAAGCTATGGACTAGGGTTAGAGAAGTCCACGTGTGGAGGCAGCGGAAGACCTGTAATCAGAGAGGGAGGAGGACGTTGTGAAGGAAGAGGGGGTTGAGACGAAGAAGAGATTAGGAACCTCAGATGGAGTAGTGTCCATCATCGGCCCAGTCTCTGAAATATATTCTGCAATAGCTTCCAGTGTTTCGGAAGTCAAAGATGCAGAATGGGAGACTACATTAGAAATGGAAGAAACTATCGGGGAGTCAATAGACTGTACTAAAGTAGAGGACGAGGAGGTAGAAGAGGGAACTGTCGTAGGGACTTGGGAGGGGACAGGGGATGAAGGTAGAGTATGAGGAGGAGGATGAACCTCCACACACGTTACAGAACTAGTCGGAGGCGAAGAACCTGGCAATAGGGATTTTTTGCCGGGCTTATAAGAGGGGGGGCGCTGAGGTTTAGGTGTAGGACGAAGACGTGTAGACTCAGAACTGTGCGAGTGAACAGAGGAAGGAGTGTGGATAGTATGGGAAGCCGAGGTAGGGACCTCGGAGCCAAGAACATCAAAAGGATTCGAGACAGGGGTGACGGAGGATGAGGCAACCACAGAGGAAGCCGTGGAAGTTGGGACCCCAGAAGCGGGGCGACGTTTAGCAATGCGAGAATAAGAAATACGGGGAAGTTTCCCTTGAAGGCGAAGATGAGAGACAGCCATAGCATAAGAGAAGCCTTCCGCCTCTTTGAGACAACGGATTTCCCGCTCATTCAGGTAAACCTGACAACGGCGAGAATATGAAGGATGTGCCTCATGACAGTTAAGGCAAGAGGGAGGTAGAGTACAAGAAGAACTGGCATGGTCGTCAGCACCACAGACTGGGCATTTGGCCATGGACCTGCAATATTTTGCTGGATGACCAAAACGCCAGCAGTTTCTACACTGCTGCAGTGTAGGGGTCACCTTTCGAACTTGTAAACGTTGACCTGCAATGTAGACCGAAGGTGGCAGTTCTCTGCAGTCAAACGTTAAACGAGCTATATTGCAAGGATAACGTCTTCGCTTATTGGCTGGGAGGACAAAAGTGTCAACTTTAAGGATAGGGAGTTCTTGGAGCTCAAGCTGCTCGAAAATGTCATCACCACATGTCTGGAAATTCCGTTGGACAATGGTGTGGGGCAAAATGACAGAACCACAACAAGAATTGAGGGAATGGTGCTTGTCAATAGTAACAGGTGTATTGTCAATGGTCGTAAGAAGAGAAAGATCGCGAGCTTGGCCAGCATTCTGGACCGTGATGCGAGTGCCGCTCTTGAGAGCGTGAAATGAGATGTTTTGACCAACATGGCGTAGCAGAGCCTTACCAATACTATGGTCTGAAAGATAGGTATTAGGAGAAGTTGGACGAAGAGTAAAAACTTTGTCCATTGAGTAGTTTGAAACAGAGAGTTTAAGGGAGTGCGTGACGAGCTGGTCGTTTCTGCGATGAACGAGAAGGGAGTGTCGAATCGTCATGTGTGGGTCTTGGTCGTTTTTGTGTGGGACCGGGGGTGGTCCGATGGGAGACGGGCGAGCGATTCGAAAATTGCCGCACCGTCGAGGGAGAAGCCGGAATCAAGGTCAGAGAAGAGCGAAGGTCAGACGTATCGAAAGGGCCAGTCGGGACCCTGGTACCTGAAGCAGGTGACGAACCAGCACCAGCAAGAGGTACAGGGGCATGAGAGGTGTCCAAAGAGTCATCCGTTAACGAGGCAGGGTCAGTACTGGGTGCGGTATCAGGAAGGGGCCCGGGGTAGTGGGTTCATGGATTGGGTCAGCCATGGTTAGTTACTTTTTTCTTTTTATTTTTAAGAAAAAAAGAAAGAAGAAAAGAAAATAAAAAGAAAAAAAGAATAAAAAGGGGGAACGTGGAGGAATAGGTCCTAGGAGGAATGAAAGGGAGCGCAAATCCCCTCCGTGCCCAAGAGGACCTCAACACCGCAAGTAGTGCAGATGCTGCATGGAACCCGTGCCATACCCTACCCTTCACGCCAGTAAACCAGCAATCCGGGATAGCAACCTCACATCCACCGAGCCATCTCGGCGGACAAAAGAGAGGGCGGCCGGATATCCGCCACAAAGCATACCGCCTTCGGCCACCACCCCCGGAATCCGAAAGGTGGCCTCCAGAGATACACCCGTCGCCCGAAAGATACCCAAAGCCACCCCCCGGGTGACCGGAGAGGATCGGACATCCCCAGGCGATCCAGATTCCACGGCAAACTACACCACCGCCAAGGACCTCAACGGAATGGGATGGACTACGATACCCTTCCCCCTACCTAGGAACTAGAATGCCTGAGGAGAGAAGCTCCCAGGGCAAAACTGGGAAGGAAATAAGGGAGGGATGAGGAGGAGGAGGAGGAGGAGGAGGAAAGGGAAAAGGGAGGATGGGGAAGATGGGAAAAGGGAGGGGGGATTGGGGGGTAATTAGGTTCGGTCTGAGGAAGAAGACCAAGAGGTCCAATTCCTCAGACCGATAGCCTCTTTACCACGACAAGGAGCCCCCCTTAAAGAGGATATATACCATGAGATTACGTACTTTAAACCCTACATTAGATATTTAAGTACTTAAGTATACTTAATGACTCGTGTCATCGAAAGTCTTTAAACCTCATTAATCAAGAAATGCCAAAAATTGTTTAACGTTACTAAAAAAAAAACTAAGAAACGAGCCGAGCGCGTAGTATTTTTTCTCTAGCTCACGAAAATCAACTTGAATGTGACGAAATATTGGGTCATTTATTTATAATAATAATAAGTTTAGCCTGACTACAAGTAAGTTGGACAGGGTATATATTTTGGAAAAAATTGAAGCCATTTGGCTGACGTAGGTTTTAAATTATAGGACGCCAGACTCTGACTTTTTTTTTAAATAAAAATTTGAATAAACACTGCTCAAAGTAATGTGTATACTTTAGACCATCGACTTAGTGTACAATTGTTGTAAAATAAACTGAAATAATAAAAGTGACCAAGGCCTCTGGCAGGCTTACCGATAATCCCTTCAACAATAAAAACAAACAAATGTGTCAATTAGGATTAACCTGTAACACAATATAAATTTAATTAAATAATTAAACTAAATAATTTAGTAATTAACGTGAAGATAGAAACAGGTTGTTCAAGCGGCAGGAAACATGAACACGAAAGTACAAGTGAAAGTTAAAAAACAGAAGACTCACAGGGATGGCAGGAAGTATTTCTTCAGCCTTGGAGTGGTCAACCACGGGGGGAGTTGTTGATAGCTCTAGGCCTTTCGTGCTACAAATATCACATCATCAGGAGCTTGCAGTGCTGCAGAAAAGAGGTGGTGGTCCAAGCAAAGACGCTTCCTCTGATCGTATTTACTTGGACTTCTTCCTCCTCTTCTCGGCAACATTGTAAGCTCCTGATGATGTACTAATTGCAACACGAAAGACCTACAGCTATCATCCAGCTCCCCTCGTGGGGGAGAGGTAAAACTGGTCACTTAGCAAGAACATATTTAAAATTAAGTCCTTTCTAAAATTTTCTCGAACGTTTAAAGATATATTTTTTTAATTTGATAATGTAAAAATTAATAATTTTGTACCAAAAGAACCTTAGAAAACTTACCTAACCTTATTATAACAATCTTAATTTAATTTACCCTAATGCAGCTAAATATATTTTAGATAAGTTTACAATAATTTAATAAACAAAAACTATTCGGAAATATATATTACATATATATATATATATATATATATATATATATATATATATATATATATAAACTCTGTCAGTAAAATAATATTAGGTGCAGTATTTTGTAGAAATTTTAGTAAAGTTTTCAGTACTTCTCATTAACTCAGTGAGTTCCTAATCCAGAAGAAACTGTCAGTTTCTCATCACTCGGTGAAGACTCTCACTATCACTCGGAAAGAAGAAATATTGATTCAGTTCCAGTATCTCTAGACTCAAACTTTCATAAACTTTTCATTATTTCTAAACCCAAATTGCCATATTTTCCAACAACTTTATATCCCAAACTGTAATATATTCCAAAAATCTCGGCAGCCAAACGGTCATATATGTTAGAAATTTGTGCCACCCCAAACTGTCATTTCCCACAAAATATTTCTACTCTCGGTATATTGGTGTTTTACACAGCTGTTATGACTGGTCGTTTCCCGCCAAAACGCGCTGTTATTGGGGGCGTTTTCCCGCCAAAACGTGTTGTGTTATTACTAGCTGCTTCCCACCAAAACGCGCTGTTATTACTGACTGTTTCCGGCAAAAATCTTATGTGATGCACGTGAGGGGACTCAACCAACTTGGAAGTAGCTGAACAATACAAACAATGTAGAAATATCTTACACATCAGTCTTGGCAACTTTTTTTCTTACACTTCATTTTACAAGCTAAGAACTGTTATCAAATTTCAGTCCACTTACAAGGTAAGAGTTGTGATCCTATCTCAGACCATTGACAGACTAAGAACTATTATCCTACCACAGTTCACTGACAGGGCAAGAGTTGATATCCTACCACAGTTCACTGACAGGGCAAGAGCTGATATCCTACCACAGTTCACTGACAGGGCAAGAGTTGTTGCCCTATCATAGCTCATTTCAATGCCTTTCTTGAGATTTAACCCACAACCCCCAGGTACCTCACTGCAGACTTGCCCAGGGCGTCTCAGCTCACTAAGTAATGAACCCAGGTCCAGCACCTCAGGGGCCTGGGCTCAGTAATTAAGGAATTTTGTCTCCATAAATTCTTTCTAGTTTAATATCTTTATTATGCACCCCATACCCATCCTGTGGGCGGTAGTCAAAAGATTACAGAGGTACATAATGGGTCCAGAGACTGGGCCCCAAAGTTTTGAAAGCTGAACAAGTTACAAAGGTAATGAACTCCAGGTAGATCTGGTCAGAATCATGACCAAGTTACAAAGGTAATGAATCATCTACACATCTGTACATGGTTACAGTCATGAACAAAGTCTCCAATATCAAATTATAAAAGACTCTCGAAACCTGTCACAGGCATATTCTTTGTAACTTAGTAGTGGTTATTATTATTATGACTATTATTATTTTCACTGAAGGTGATAAACCCGTATGGGCCATACAGCTCCTAGATAATGGATAAAACAAAAGATAACTCCAATTCCTTGGATCAAGATCCTTTGAGCAGCATCAAGGCATTCACCTCATAAAGGGTAGCCCTCAAAGGGAGGTAATAACCAAGGTTTTCCCTTTGAGTTTATTTTTTTTAATTGAAGCTTTCTCTTCAAGGGGTGAGGGGAGGTCCCTTGATCCTGGTGAAGGGTTCTTGATCCGATGAATAGGAGCTTTCCCTTTTTTTCAATCAGATTTGTCTTCCAGTACCCAGGTGCTTTCAAACCCTTTCGGGTTTAACGATTCTCTAATAATAATAATAATAATAATAATAATAATAATAATAATAACCTCCACCCCTCTCACTCCCGTGGGAATTTTTACACATTTAAGGAAGTAGGTTCAGTATTTAAGGAAGTAGGTTCAGTATTTAAGGAAGTAGGTTCAGTATTTAAGGAAGTAGGTTCAGTATTTAAGGAAGTAGGTTCAGTATTTAAGGAAGTAGGTTCAGTATTTAAGGAAGTAGGTTCAGTATTTAAGGAAGTAGGTTCAGTGTTTAAGGAAGTAGGTTTAATATTTAGGGAAGAGGGTTTACTGACGTTAATTAACTGTAGACTGGAAGTGCTACCCGCCCTCCACCTTAGTCCTACCCAGTAGACACTAACCGCTCAGGCACTAAGTCTTCCCTTGAGAGTGTGAAACAGAAGCCTCTTAAACATTTTGCACTCTGGCAGGATTGCTGCGCCTTTCAAATAGTCTCATAACATGTAAGATGGCGGGTAAATCATACGAACTCTTATGTATGACTCACGAAATCGTAATAACACGAATGGAAATAAATCACAGAACGGGTGAGATTCGAACCCATGGCAGGCAAGTCATAAAAATCGTAGGTCAGTGTGGTATCCACTGTACGAGTCTCATTAATTTTCACAACGTATGTTGTCTATTGCAGTACTCGTCGACCTTTCAGTATGAAAGGGCCATCTTGAAAACCCAAATTTAAAGGAGGACCTCATTTTGTAATTTTTCTGAATGACAATAATATATTGTAATTGTTGACACTGTGCAGCGTGGAACCTACATAAAAGTGAATCCATAATTTCATGTGAGGGCCGTATCCATTCCCTAGAAGGGCCGCATGTGGCCCTCGGGCCGCTGGTTGGGGACCCCTGGTCTATGGACAATATATAAGAACATAAGAAAGAAGGAACACTGCTACCCTTTCTTAGATCCAATCTGAATAAATTCCATTCAATGGGCTCTGAATGATCCCTAATGGTTTAGCGCTTTTCCGTGGATATAATAAAAATGTGTTTCTTACTAGTTTATATTTATAAACCTAATGTGGGAGGCCTGGCCTGGGACCAGGCCTCCAGGGATTATCCCTGGAACCACGAACATATATATGTATCAATGGCTACTACTGGGTACACACTTTTAGATTGTTAATGTGATAGGTTCCTTATTGTTTGTGAGGGGCTCTTGCTACGAGGAATTGGACCTCAACTCCCCTTCCTTGGATCGAAAATGATTGTCTCCCATTCCCCCAGACGATGTATGACCCCTAACAGTTTAGCGCTCCCCATCAATGTAGTATTATAATAATAATTCATAATAATGTTGATAATTTAATAATAATAATAAAGGAGAAGCATTAACTATATTCTGATTGTTCATAATGTTTTTATTTTTTAATTAATTTAGATACATTTCCATCATGTAGTTGTTTATCTCAAACATTGCTCACCTCCTGGTCTGTTTTTGTATTATCGTCACTTGACTTCTAAGTGGCTTTCTCCTCCCTCTTTCTGACCTGATGTCTGGTCTTCTCCTGAAGGTTCTCGCTCAGTAATTACTCGATAATAGTTCAGGGAGGACCAAAACATTGTCTGGAGCTTCATCTCCTAACTACGGGGTCAATTTTAATTATTCAACCTACGGTACTGTGACTTATTCCACACGTTTCTAAATTTATAATATTCTGTTTCGCTTTAAAGTTAACTAGGATGGTTGTGGAAATGTTGTACATAGGCCTGGGGGCCTACCTGGGGGCCTACGCTGCCCAGAAGCTGAACGGGACGCTGCCGCAGGTGCCGGGGCCCTTTGCTGTGTTACTCATGGTGAAGAATGCCTTCACCGCTGACGGGGACGCCGTTCAGGAACCTCCTTCGACCCCTAGTGAGCAGTCTCACGTGGCCACCAAGAAGCTTCCCGAGGCTCCCAAGGCGCCGCCCTTGAGACGCAACTGATTCATTTTTCTCATTTCTTTTCTTTTACTTAAGGGCGAAGACAGAGAGGAGTGGAACCACCAGCGTCAGATGCCTCTTGTCCGGGTCTTCCTTTATGGAGCTGCACTAGACTACGAGGTCCTCCTAGATGTTGCTGTCTCTTGCTGGAGCTGCACTAGACTACGAAGTCCTCCTCGGTAGCAGTCTCTTGGTCACTGTTCCTACGTAGTGCTGCTGCTGCTGCTCCTCCCGCTTCTCTCTTGGTCTCTCTCAACGTTGTCTACCTACCGATAATGTGTCTTAGTAGAAAATGGCGGCTGACGCGGGTCTTAGACAATAATAACGTAATAACTGTCGCAACCTCAATGACCTTGTAAGACACAAATACAACAGTCACAATCAGACAATGGATCGTGAAGTTTACGAAGCTCCATGTAGAGGTTGTAGCAAGACGCGCAAATACGAAACTGAGAAGAATTTAACAACTCATATCTACGAACATAAGTACGCGACAGAAACCCGAATTTGAACAACGCATCCAGTACAAAAACTCGCATAACCATTTGATGAGATTCTTGGATGTCAAATTAGTCATAAAAAGTAACATTTATATACAAATATAAAACTACACTTGGCAACCAATGCAGTTACTCAGAACGAAGAAAACTAAGTTGGCCTAACTCTTGGCAATACAGCTGATCATCAGAGTATACCGTCATGAACCACACAACATGCTCATATCACTACTATTCCTGCTTGACAATGTACCCCTGGCAATAATTTGTCTCGTCTGCCAACTGAACACGCTAACCTCAGATAAGATTCATTAACTTGAAGCTTCTTGCGCTTGTTACCTACATACGTCTCTATCAGATTGATAAAGCCCCTGATGGGCGAAATATTTCAAATAATGACAGCTATGTATTGCACATGTCTTTCTCATTAAATTATACTTATCAAACACAGCAGCGTCTTGGAAACTTGATTCATAATATATCCATGACTTCCTACTTGTGTGTTCTTTTCCAGCAGGAGATTTGATCCTGAGACCTGGGTTGTAGGAACCGCAATTCTTAACACTAACAAACAGGTTTCGTAACCGATAGAACGCCCTACAAAATATCAATCTTGTTGCATTATTCAACACAAGTGTTGAAAGTATCTAATTAAATAATTTATTGAGAATATAAACCTTTGATCTAATTGAAGATTCACCATAAGGCTGAGACAGTAGCTAGTGGATTCCAATCCTGTTCTTGGTGTCTACCTGGAGCCTACCTGGAGTACCTTCCAGAGGTCACCGCCCCCGCCTTTTCATTTACAGATGATGACATTAATGAGGAAAATACAAAATGATAAATGATGAAAATGGGTTGCAGCAGAAATGGTCGGATAAATATTTATTGGAACTTACTCGGGAAAAGAGGCCGAAAACAGAGTACTGCACCTTCAGAGGAAAAAAAAGTTGACAGAAATACAGGAAAAAAGACATGGAAATAAACAATCTCCTAAACCCAGGCGCATTTAACATAATAACATCAGCAGCACAAGATTAAGAGTGGCTTTGAGGATCCTAGACAAAAACTTGTACAAAACACTTTATATCTCACATGTGCGACCCATTCTTAAATATAGTGTCGATGCACAACCCACACCTTGTATTAAATAAAAAGATTCACCTTCTGTTTACATAAAAATATATTTTAAATGCAAATGATCTGAATCTCAAAGAGACAGCTGAATTGGAGGATATTGAAATAGCTAAATAGGATGTAAAGTATTGAAAGAAAGCAAAGGAGAGCACTTGAACTCACTTGAACAAAGAGGGATATGATCACTACATATAAAATACTAAGGAGGCATAACCAAGGTAGACGAGAATGAGCTCTTTGCCAGGGATACAAGTGGCTATAATTGCACACCTACAAGTATATTAGGAAACATTTCTTCGATGTGAAGGTGCTAGATAAATGTAATAAATAAAGCAATGAAACACTGGAAACGAACTCTAAACAGGGGTTTAAAACACACATGACAATGCTCAATGTGGTCAGCCGGTCGAGAATTAAGAGGTTAGACCAAGAGCTAGAGCTCACCCCAGCTCCACTTTCCCCCTGCAAACTCAAAATTGTATGACGAATTTACTAAAGGGACGCCACGATTGTAACTCAGTTTCTTTAGCTTCAAATACTGTAGGTAATTACTAATACGTAATTGCATTCACAGACACATTACGCAAATTTCACAGTAATGGATCACATTAAATTCCGATCAGTATTTATAACTAGCACATATAATCCAAAAAATATCTGTCTGAATATAGTATATAATGTAATTAATAATAGCCCTTTAAATATTATTTTTACTTTATGGGGAAACTCTAAACCTGTAGGTGTTATGCAGCGCCTGGGGGATGAGTACATAAATGAAATAAAAATGAGCAAGAAATTTAATGAATGTGACAAATGATAATTCCCTCACTCAGATGAGTCAAAGGGATGTTAGGAAGCATTTCTTCAGCCATAGAGTTGTCAGGAAGTGGAATAGTCTAGCAAATGATGTAGTGGAGTCAGGAACCATACATAGCTTTAAGACGAGGTATGATAAAGCTCATGGAGCAGGGAGAGAAGAGACCCAGTAGCGGACAGTGAAGAGGCGGGGCCAGGAGCCGAGTTTCGACCCCTGTAACCACAATTAGGTGAGTACACACACACACTAGCGACCAGTGAAGAGGCGGGACCAGGAGCTATGAATCGACCCCTGCAACCACAACTAGGTGAGTACACACACTTATCTGATAAAACCCGCATCTCCTTGTTTCTCTGTCTTGATTAAACACTCTTACCACTTATTTTCATGTCTAACATTCACTTTTCAACTGTATATAGGTTTATATAGGAAAGGAATAGAGGAAACAGGAGAAATGAGAGGTAAACGGAGATGTGGGAACATGCAGGAGAAGTCAGCCCACTAAAACAATGCTACCTTGTTACGGCGCTGTGACGTTAACGGGTTGCCTTCACATATTTTTACTAGTAAATTTCCATAAAATATTTAACAGCACCGTAATTCGTTTTCCTTGTATACAGTGTTAATGATAAGTTATATTTGCTTCACTAATTGGCTCGTTAATAGTTTCGTAGCAGCTTTTCGGTTAAACAAGTAATATATTTGGTTCAGGTTGATATGACGGCAAGAGCGCCGACAGGGAGGGGATGGGTGACGGAGGGGAGATGGGATGGGAGAAGGGAGGGGAAGAACAGATAGGCACTGTAAGACACCAGTGAACATTAGTGTGTGAATAGTGAAAGACTGACTGCATATTCTTATTGGGAAACTGGATTAACGTATAAAAAACAAAGTGCATAGATAAATAATAAAGAAAAAGCTAAGAAAAGGAACTATCGGAGTCATGTGCTTGCGGCACCATAGGTACTCAAAATTAAATAGAGGAAAAGAGAGAATCCAATGTGGCATACACAAATGCAAAGCATATTACAGCCTTATTGTCACTGTCTTGAAATATATGTACGTGACTGTCCACTTACTGAGAAATACAGAGATAACAAAATAACCTTAAGTCAAGGTATCTTATTAATGTAAATAAGAAACCAGATATATTAAAGAAAATATCACAAATTTGCTTGCAACAAATAAGAAAAATTGTGGATATAAATATATACATATCCAGATGTACTCTTATCTCTTTTGGGGGCCTAGTTCATAGGACTTTTGTATACCCATATGTTCTTGCACTACATGACGGATATGGGATGAACAATGCACTACATGACGGATATGGGATGAACAATGCACTACATGACGGATATGGGATGAACAATACATTAAAAGCTTCGACGGCAAAATCTAAAGCAAAATTAAGTGTGTGTAATTACCCATTTGTAGGTACGGGAGCAGAGTGGTATCAGTAATTTGTTCATAATATGATTTTTTGAAAGTGTCCACTGGCTGCTATACTTGCCACATCCTCTGCGCGTATGTGTGAATTTTCCAGAAAACTGTGAGTAATGAATCTCCCTTCCTCCCAGTGCTCTTGGAAGTATCTTATCACATTAATTGCTACATCGCTGGTCACCCCTGTAGTAGTGGTGATAATTGGATTGCTTGGGGTATTTGCATCTACAAAATTGGAGAATATTTTGGAAATTCTTATTGATTAATGACGCAATGGAGAGAAGAAAATTCTTGACTCGGTATGTATGCATAAAAGTATAATTTTGTACTATTGTTTATATTTGCTCATGTTTGTAGGATATTCAGTCTGATAGGGACTAGTGGACTAGGTCCTCACTGCCTGGAAAAACAAACACAAATTTGCATTTTTTTTTCCATCGTGTCGATATTTATACCCTTGGTCTCCCTCGTCACTGAATATACTCTATACACCGATAGATGTGTATACCTCGATCTATATACACTGAGACGTATATATCCTCGATGTATATAGATCGTTTATTTTCATCTCTATTTTAGGAATTAAAGTATCATTGTCTGGTGGTATAAAGGTGTCATGCAGTATTAATGACCTTGTGTAGTTTATCAAACTAGGGTATACAAGTTATGCTGAACTTACAATCACCAACACACACACTCTCAACTACACACTCTCAACTACACACTCTCAACTACACACTCTCAACTACACACTCTCAACTACACACTCTCAACTACACACTCTCAACTACACACTCTCAACTACACACTCTCAACTACACACTCTCAACTACACACTCTCAACTACACACTCTCAACTACACACTCTCAACTACACACTCTCAACTACACACTCTCAACTACACACTCTCATCTACACACTCTCAACTACACACTCTCATCTACACACTCTCATCTACACACTCTCATCTACACACTCTCATCTACACACTCTCATCTACACACTCTCATCTACACACTCTCATCTACACACTCTCATCTACACACTCTCATCTACACACTCTCATCTACACACCTCATCTACACACTCTCAACTACACACCCTCACCTACACACCCTCACCTACACACCCTCACCTACACACCCTCACCTACACACCCTCACCTACACACCCTCACCTACACACCCTCACCTACACACCCTCACCTACACACCCTCACCTACACACCCTCACCTACACACCCTCACCTACACCCTCACCTCACACCCTCACCTACACACCCTCACCTACACACCCTCACCTACACACCCTCACCTACACACCTCACCTACACACCCTCACCTACACACCCTCACCTACACACCCTCACCTACACACCCTCACCTACACACCCTCACCTACACACCCCTCACCTACACACCCTCACCTACACACCCTCACCTACACACCCTCACCTACACACCCTCACCTACACACCCTCACCTACACACCCTCACCTACACACCCTCACCTACACACCCTCACCTACACACCCTCACCTACACACCCTCACCTACACAACCTCACCTACACACCCTCACCTACACACCCTCACCTACACACCCACACCTACACCCCCACACCTACACACCCTCACCTCACACACCCTCCCTACACCCCCACCTCACCCCTCACCTACACACCCTCACCTACACACCCTCACCTACACACCCCCTCCACCTCACCACACCCTCACCTACACACCCTCACCTACACACCCTCACCTACACACCCTCACCTACACACCCTCACCTACACACCCTCACCTACACACCCTCACCTACACACCCTCACCTACACACCATCACCTGCACACCATCACCTGCACATAGCATCACTTATCTACCCTCCAAACACCCTTACACTCACACACCCCCTCACTCCCACACACTCGCCTACATACCCCTACACCCATATTCACCCGTAGCTCGGCTGGTAGCGCACTCAGCTCACACACTGATTGCTCGTGGCTCGATACCCTGTATGGGTAGACACACTGGGTGTATTTCCTTAAGACACCTGCTGTCCCTGTTCACCTGCAGTAAGTAGGTACCTGGGTGTTAGTCGACTGGTGTGAGTCGCATCCTGGGGATAAAATTAACCTAATTTGCACGAAATGTTCTACATAACCAACTAGGTCTGTATAAATTGTATTATGTACTTGTAGAAATAAAAGATTACTATTATTATTAAAAACCCACATACTCTGATGTACTCACATATACTCACACTTATACACATCACATTATTTCTACAAGAAACGAAAACAGGATAGAAAGTAAGCAAACTAAGACACATAACACTGGAGTAATACCAACAACACTTTAGTAATACCAACAACACTTTAGTAATACCAACAACACTTTAGTAATACCAACAACACTGGAGTAATACCAACAACACTGGAGTAATACCAACAACACTGGAGTAATACCAACAACACTGGAGTAATACCAACAACACTGGAGTAATACCAACAACACTGGAGTAATACCAACAACACTGGAGTAATACCAACAACACTGGAGTAATACCAACAACACTGGAGTAATACCAACAACACTGGAGTAATACCAACACCAATGGAGTAATACCAACACCAATGGAGTAATACCAACACCAATGGAGTAATACCAACACCAATGGAGTAATACCAACACCAGTGGAGTAATACCAACACCAGTGGAGTAATACCAACACCAGTGGAGTAATACCAACACCAGTGGAGTAATACCAACACCAATGGAGTAATACCAACACCAATGGAGTAATACCAACACCAATGGAGTAATACCAACACCAATGGAGTAATACCAACACCAATGGAGTAATACCAACACCAATGGAGTAATACCAACAATAAATGATTAATCTTGAAAATATTAGAACCAAGCAACATTATGAACGATAATGATGGAGAAGAAACTTGATAAAATCTGTGTAAAAGAAAATCAACTAGAAAAGAGCATGTCGTAAGTTTTACTTGATGGAAACTACTCAGAATGGAGAAGAGAAAGAAAGAAAGAGAAGAGGAGGACAATATTGGTTACTCAGAATGGAGAAGAGAAAGAAAGCAAGAGAAGAGGAGGACAATATTGAAGCAAAAGACATTTACGGAAATTAAAAATAATATTTACTGATAAAAAAAATGAGAAGCTCTTAGAAGACAATGTGTACAACCCGTTGTTTAATAACAGTTGTTTAATAACAGTTGTTTAATAACAGTTGTTTAATAACAGTTGTTTAATAACAGTTGTTTAATAACAGTTGTTTAATAACAGTTGTTTAATAACAGTTGGCAGAGGAACATTTTGTTAAGGTAGATGATGAATTACATAATATACTGAGGAAATTATAGACGGAAAGTAACCGTTAAAAGGTTATTGTATTTGGAAATTTTAACTAAAAATAAATAAATTGTGCAATCTGTGATGCTCGACCTAAGAATTATCAATAGAATGCATCAATTTATTTACCTTTTTTATACATCAGCACATAAATGAAGCGACACCCGTGAAATAATTCAATACACCGTCAATATTAGACTGATTATTTATTTAACTATCTATAATATGCTTTATTGCAAATGTACATTAAATATGACTTAGGAGAGAAAAAGGACAGACTAGGTTTAAATAAAGGAAAATATAAAGCTTTAAGAGAGTTTTTAAGATAAATTAAATGGAATGATTTATTACAAGGTACATTTTTTTGGCGAAGAGTTTTGTAACATATGAAAATAGAATTGAGCAATTTATTCCAAATAAAAATATAAATGTCATGTAATGAAAATAAGATAAAATAAATTAGACCACAAGAATATAGTCTGTAACAATATTTAAAAAAAATTGGATAGAAGGATATAAAAGTTATTTATTAAAAATTTTCAACAGAATATCACAAACAAAACTGAGCTTTCAAATATATGGATGAAGAAGAGCAAAAAATAAATCTGTTTGCATCACATATTAAGTCAAAACTGGAACATATGAATGTAAGGAACTGGAGGGTCCCACTTTGCAGCGCTTTGCTTTACGGTGTTTCGCTAATACAGCAGTTTTCAATTATACCCATTCTTTGTTTATTCAGACCTCCTATAATAAATATATTCACCACTCACTATAAGCTAAGAACAAAAATATTTTAAGGTACATAATGTGTGTAGTGTATATGCAATTTTTAGGCCTAGTTGTATTGCGTAAATGTCATCAGGGTTTTATATGCATTTAAAAGTGAAAAAGGCTATGTTTCACTTAACAGCAATTTACGCTTTACAGCAGTAGCCGGGAACCTAACCTGCTGCATGAGTGGGACCGCCTCTACCTACACCTTCAAAAGAATCATGTGGCTAAGTCAGAAAAATCCAGAGAAGAGGCACTCAATGGCTTCCAGAGCTGAAAAATACGAGTTGTGATGAAAAGTTGAAAATAATAAATATACCCACACTAAATGACAGGAAGGAGCAGGGGGAGAAGAAACATGAGAAATACAAATCTGGTGATTATTAACAGAATAAATTAAGAAAGGAAGTATAATAAGTGCCTTAACCGAGAGATCACTGAATTATAGCAAAAACTAAAGATGTCGTACCTGACAGAAGAAGTACAAAGGGAACAAAGAGCCATACAGGATATTGCAAGAAACCCAAAATATTTCTATTCCTATGCAAAATCCAAGCTAAGAACTACCTGTAGAATTGGGCCATTATTGAGAGGAGATTCGTATACTGACGATGAACAGGAAATGAATGAAATCCTAAAGGAACAGTATGAGTCAGTGTTCAGCAACCCACTAAATGACAGAAGGTAGAAAATGCAGAAATATTTTTCACTCCAGCAGAAGGCCGCGCAGATCACATAACCGACATTAGTACAAATACCATAGATTTCGAAAAAGAAATGGACAACATGCCCACTCACTCAGCACCTGGACCAGATTCATGGAATGCTTTATTTATATAGCAGTGCAAAGTACCATTAGTATTCTGTGGAGAAAGAGCTTAGATATAGGTGAAATTCCAGAGGCCTTAAAGAGTGCAGACATAGCTCCTTTGCATAAGGGAGGTAGTAGAACACTAGCTAAAAATTACAGACCAGTAGCCCTCACTTCTCACATCATAAAAATCTTTGAAAGAGTGATGAGACGACACATTACAAACTTCATGGTCCAGCACAACCAACATAACCCGAACCAGCATGGCTTCAGAGCGGGACGATCATGCCTGTCACAGCTGCTGAACCATTATGACAGAATTACGGAGGCATTGGAGGACGACCAAAACGCAGATGTGATTTACACAGATTTTGCAAAGGCGTTTGACAAATGCGATCATGGAGTGATAGCGCACAAAATGAGGGCCATAGGCATTACTGGGAAGGTAGGCAGATGGATATTTGAGTTCCTAACACACAGAACACAAAAAGTAGTAGTGAACAGGGCAAGATCCAGCATCAGCGAGGTCAAAAGCTCAGTGCCCCAAGGCACTGTCCTGGCACCTCTGCTGTTTCTCATCCTCATAGCAGACATAGATAAAAACACCCAGCACACTTTTGTATCATCATTTGCAGATGACACTAAAATAAGCATGAAAGTCACTACGGTAGAGGACACTGAAAAATTACAGGAGGACATAAGCAGGGTCTTCCAATGGGCAGTGGAGAACAACATGACGTTCAATGGTGATAAGTTTCAGCTGCTTAGGTATGGAAAAAATGAAGAACTCAAAAAGAACACTATATACAAAACGCAAGAGGGTCACCACATAGAACGAAAGGAACACGTTAAGGACTTGGGAATAATTATGTCTGCTGATCTGTCGTTTAAAGACCATAACAAGACAAAGATCACAACAGCCAGGAAGATGACGGGGTGGGTATTGAGAACTTTCAAAACAAGGGAAATAATGCCGATGGTGACACTCTTCAAATCGCTAGTGCTCCCTCACTTAGAATACTGCTCTGTGCTGACGGCCCCGTTCAGGGCAGGAGAAATATCAGAGCTGGAACAAATCCAGAGATCGTTTACGGCTCACATTGAGCCATTGAAACATCTAAATTATTGGGAACGCCTTCAAGTCTTGAACATGTACTCATTGGAGCGGAGGAGAGAGAGATACATGATAATATATACTTGGAAAGTACTTGAGGGCCTAGTCCCAAATCTGCACTCTGCCATAACAACATACTGGAGTGAGAGATATGGGATAAAGTGTAAAATAAACCCAGTGAGGAGCAGGGGTGCGGTGGGGACAATACGGGAGCACTGTATTAACATCCGGGGTCCCAGACTATTCAACATCTTACCAGAAGATATCCGAAACATGGCTGGAACCAGTGTAGAAGCCTTCAAGAGGAAACTGGACAAGTATCTTCATCGGGTGCCAGATCAACCAGGCTGTGATGGATATGTGGGGCAGCGGGCCTCCATCAGCAACAGCCTGGTTGACCAGGCAAGCACCAGACGAGCCTGGCCCATGGCCGGGCTCAGAGAGTAGATACTCTCGAAACTCTTCAAAGATATATCAAAGGTATATCTACTAACACTGGAAAGTTCTGAAAAAAAAAAACTATATGATGAACAACTAACATTGGCCAACAAAGGTTATTTAATGTTCAAAAACATATGTTTCTAACTAGTTCTGAGAGGCTGGTATTCAAATTTAAACTTAGTTTGCTTTAACACGTCCAGTTTCTGTGAAAGAGAACTCCACGGTGAACGATTTCACCAAGACATAGCCAGCATGGAGAAGAATTATCAGGGTAAAACGTCAGGACCAGTTTGATGGTCGACTACTGCTGGACACTGCTGCTGCAAACCAATTATGAACACATACAAGAAACCCTGAAAATTTATATGTATATATGGATGACTGTATGGAAATTTCGGTTATTTTTCTTGTACACACACACACACGTATATATATTCACAAACACTAATCTCAGGCCGAAGGAGACTCGAACCTACGAACCTTGGAATAAGGTATGCAGTGCTATACCACCGTACCACACTGGTCCAATGCATTGGGGCACAGTTAACGCTGGACGTTTTGGTCCAAGGCAGGTGGCTTTCAGGCAGGTGGCTTTCAGGCAGGTGGCTTTCAGGCAGGTGGCTTTCAGGCAGGTGGCTTTCAGGCAGGTGGCTTTCAGGCAGGTGGCTTTCAGGCAGGTGGCTTTCAGGCAGGTGGCTTTCAGCTTTTCATCTCATCCCCTGCATGCATCGACCGTCGAGAGATTTTTACAACGTTTAGAATTCGCAGAACAGACGAAACATTCACAAACACTAATCTCAGGCACTGGACCAGTGTGGTACGGTGGTAGAGCACTGCGTACCTTCTTCCAACCTTAAATAGTCAAAATATTGATCAAAATATTAAAAAAAAAAACTTACGTGATAGAGACTAAAGCTCAGATTCGTAATCACCACATCATAGCTTAAAACAATCTGGTTTCTGAACTGGATAAAAAAATAAACTTGTTGGCTAGTCTTAACGAAGATGGGACACCACAAGCACTGAGTAGCTACAAATAGGTAATTCCATTCTCGAACACACACACACACACACACACACACAGATGATATGAAGTTGATGAGAATTAAATCAGTCGAGGATCAGGCAGGACTACAAAGAGACCTGGACAGGCTACAAGCCTGGTCCAGTAACTGGCTCCTTGAATTTAACCCTCCCAAATGTAAAGTCATGAAGATCGGGGAAGGGCAAAGAAGACCACAGACAGAGTATAGTCTAGGTGGCCAAAGACTGCAAACCTCACTCAAAGAAAAAGATCTTGGGGTGAGTATAATACCGAGCACATCTCCTGAGGCACACATCAATCAGATAACTGCTGCAGCAAACGGGCGGCTGGCAAACCTAAGAATAGCGTTCCAATACCTCACTAAGGAATCGTTCAAGACTCTGTACACCGTGTACGTCAGGCCCATACTGGAGTATGCAGCACCAGTTTGGAACCCACACCTGGTCAAGCACGTCAAGAAATTAGAGAAAGTGCAAAGGTTTGCAACACGACTAGTCCCAGAGCTAAGGGGATTGTCCTACGAAGAAAGGTTAAAGGAAATCGGCCTGACGACACTAGAGGACAGGAGGGTTAGGGGAGACATGATAACGACATATAAAATACTCCGAGGAATATATATGGTGGACAGAGACAGGATGTTCCAGAGAGGGGACACAGAAACAAGGGGTCACAATTGGACGTTGAAGACTCCTATGAGTCAAAGGGATGTTAGGAAGTATTTCTTCAGTCATAGAGTTGGCAGGAACCATACAAAATTTTAAGACGAGGTTTGATAAAGCTCATGGAGCAGGGAGAGAGGACATAGTAGCAATCAGTGAAGAGGCGGGGCCAGGAGCTATGAATCGACCCCTGCAACCACAAATAGGCGAGTACACACACACACGTACACCTACACACACCTGAGCTGGAGTAGGTGGGAAGGTGTAGGTGCCGTGGACAGGCCAGCCAATCCTATCCGCACAATCCTATTGTCATTTAATGAAATCTTGGCCCAATTCTGAATTCAATCCTATTTGGCTGAGAAAAAGGGGATGGAAAGCCTTATTGGATCGTGGGACCCATCTGTACATCAAGGATTTCTCTCCCTTCTCTCCCCTTCTTCCTTACCTCCCTTTATTCTTCTCTCCTATTCCTCCCTATCTTCTCTTTCACTTCTAACTTCACTTTTATTCGTCTCATACTTATCATCGTCCCCTCCCCTCTCTCTCTCTCTCTCTCTCTCTCTCTCTCTCTCTCTCTCTCTCTCTCTCTCTCTCTCTCTCTCTCTCTCTCTCTTCTTTACAAGGGGTAAAGTAACGTGGAAGGTAAACTGAGTGACGTGAGATACATATATGATTTTAATATTTCACTTTAATCCCATCTATCATAGATGTTTTACCCCCTTTCAATCTAGCCACTGTCTTTAGCACTTTCTTCACACCACCACATCAGCCTTTCCTTACTCCTAAAATATAAGAATCCGTTCAGATTTTTAACCCGGAGACCCCCTCCAGGATAACTCGGAGGGTTAGCCCTCCAGAATAACTCGGAGGGTTAGCTATCCAGGATAACTCGGAGGGTTAGCCATCCAGAATAACTCGGAGGGTTAGCTATCCAGGATAACTCGGAGGGTTAGCCATCCAGGATAACTCGGAGGGTTAGCTATCCAGGATAACTCGGAGGGTTAGCCCTCCAGAATAACTCGGAGGGTTAGCTATCCAGGATAACTCGGAGGGTTAGCCCTCCAGAATAACTCGGAGGGTTAGCTATCCAGGATAACTCGGAAGGTTAGCCATCCAGGATAACTCGGAGGGTTAGCCATCCAAGATAACTCGGAGGGTTATTCTGGATGGATCAATGCATCATCGGGCTCTGTGTTTAATTTCCACTGAGGTCCTTTAATCTTATTCCCCAGGGTGGGACCAATACAGTCAGCTAATACCTAGGTACTTACTGCTAGGTGAAGAGAGGCAGTAGACATAAGGAAACAATGCCTAACGTTTCAATCATGCCGGGGTGAAACGACAAAGCTTTCTTTTTTTCAACTTAATCTCCCTCAGGCACTCCCTCTCAGTGGCTCTGCTTTTGCACCCCCTCCACCACTCTAAAGTTTCAATTTCTCTTTCTCTCTTCCTGTTCTCCTTCCATATGGTAACTTTTACTGTCATACCACACCCTCTTTAACCCCTCATTCCACCACTCGCTTTTCTTCCCACCAGCACCCATCCTCCTAAACCCACACTCTTCTGTTGCACACTAACACTGCATTCTTTAATTTAATCCCAGATGTTTCGATCTCTCCTCCTAATTATCTTCTCTCTCTAGCTCACCTTTCTTCGGATAATTGCTCATATCTTACCCTAATTATCCTCTTTAATTTATTAACTTTCACTTGACTCTTGCCCACTGATGACATTAATTACTCTTTTATTCCATCTACCAGTTACTCTCACTGTAGCTGCCATCACAGAATGACCTATCTATCGTCCCCGTTAAAAACATGCACATCAAAGAATCTGCATATCCACCCTCTATCTACTAATACAGAGTAACAAACTGTTGTCATTACTCCCTACATCATATCTCGTGTACTTATTTACTCTCCTTCTTAAAATATGTAATGTCTATCAGAAATTTTTTTCCTATATATAATTCAGAGGCCTCATTATCATTTAACCCCTAACATCCTAAATTTACCTACTACACCCTCTGCAACATTTCGGTCCGCCACAACAATTTTTCTTCCCATGTTCGAAATTGCCTAAACATTCACCGAACTCCTCCCAAAAGTGAGTGAGTGAGTGTGTGAGTGTGTGAGTGTGTGTGTGTGTGTGTGTGTGTGTGTGTCTCTCTCTCTCTCTCTCTCTCTCTCTCTCTCTCTCTCTCTCTCTCTCTCCACACAGGTACAGAAACTCTTACTATAATCCTCTTCTCACATTCCACCCTTATTCTAATTCACATAATTCTTGAATTTAAACATTTATACTCCTCTTTTCCTTCCACAGCGGATTATAAAATATTATCGTTACTATTTCTTTGTTTTTGTTCTTGGTATTGCTCTTGATATGCACTTTGCGATATTAATTTGTCTTTCTTTCCCCAGGTTAATTGTGGCTGTGTTGACCATTGCCAGCGGGTTCAAGGTAGGTCATGCCTCACTCTGTGTAATGTGACATTACCTGTAGTTCTAAATTTAAGTAAGGCTTAGGTTACCTCGAAGGTTATGTACGTTTCCATGATGTACAATTGACTGCATTAGTCACAGTATTTCATGCCTACTGGGGGATATAATCTGGAATTAAACCAACACATAACAGAACCAACCAGGAATAAATACACTAGATTTGATATACAAGAAAAAAGGTGAACTAATCAGAGACAATCACAAATACTCTGAACACAACACAGACATACAAACAAGTAAAAATCCAGGAGTAGAGAACTTCAGTAATAGTGCTCGAGAAACTATGTTCAGTAAATTTAACTTCAACTATTAGTAATAACATGAACAAAATAAACTATCAGACATCATATTTACTCTTCTCTCCCTTGGATCAAATCTGGTTACCATATCAAAACATAACAGCATCGCGCAAATACTAAATACATCTTGATCTCAAAACTGTGTGTATATATATATATATATATATATATATATATATATATATATATATATATATATATATATATATATATATATATATATATATATATCTTGGCGTTGAGACACGCAGAAAGCCTAATTTTCAGCTTATTTTAAGGAGATTTTCGTTCTTGGGATCTGCGTTTCAGCTGTCAATATTATATTCAAAATGGTCTTGCGTACACATTGCAGTTATGGTCGGTAATGCCCCAATCTTTGCGGGAAACTACGACTCAACTGGAAACCGAGGTTAAGCACTAACTTGCCCTGAGAACCTTAATTTGGACCGAAGTCTGGGTGGGGAGGCAGAGGTCATCAATCATGCAATTGTCACGACTAAATTGATGTCAAACAAACTAACGCACAGGTTCCTGTGGACAAGTGGCTCGCCGCTGAGGGGTTGAGCGAGAGGAAAGGGCTGTGATTGGTCGGGTATGAGAGGGGAAGGAGTTGCAGAGGAAACGTGAGGGTTTGAAAATAAGAGAAAAGTGAGTTAGAGGGGAACGATAGTTAAAAGAGCAAAGGGGAAAAGGGTAAGGGGTTGGAGATGAGAAAGGAAGAATGAGAGGTTAGTGATCAGAGCGACGGGAAGGCTTTTAAATTCCCACTCACCGTCCACTCTCTCTCTCTCTTATAATTTTCAAGAACCACTGGAGCAGAGTATCAACAAAGTTCTTTCCCGTTTAAAAAAATACAAAATTTCAATGAAATGGTAACTGGTATGAAAATACAATCTTTTGCGTTTACCTGAGCAAATAGCTTTTATACATCCTACAGTTATTTTAGCTACGTCAACATAGTGCTTCTGGTGGCCCTTACCACGTCTAATTGACACTCCACTTGTAAGGAACGTCTCCTATATTGTAATACTCGTATAATTTTTAATATTTAATAAAAAACAACCTGTCAGACCAACAAGGCTGTGATGGGTATGTAGGCCAGCGGGCCGCCAGCAGCAACAACCTGGTCTATCAATCAAGTACCAGACAAACGTGGCTGAGGGCCGGGCTGTAAAAGGGAAACTCTTAAAACCCATGATTTATTAAATTGAATTGAAAATTTGACCTTTCACGCGCTAATTCATCGTGGAAACACTGGTAATGCTTGGTCGTGTTGGAATAATTTCATCTTCCCTTACATTTCACTCATCAACAGCCTGATAGAACACACTCAACAAAGTTGACCAGAGCCCCGGCTGGTAGGGTAGAAAACCTCTTGAAATCGGTCACAGGAATATCACAGGTATAACATCAAAGATCTTTTCATTAGGTTCCCATTATCGTTTCTGCTTTGACGAAGACCTCGCAGCGCATTCCTACCCGCCTCCAGACATATCCAATCTTGGAGCGTGGAATGTCTCAGCTTGGAGGTATGGTAGAGCACTTGGGAGCGTGGAATGTCTCAGCTTGGAGGTATGGTAGAGCACTTGGGAGCGTGGAATGTCTCAGCTTGGAGGTATGGTAGAGCACCTGGGAGCGTGGAATGTCTTAGCTTGGTGGTATGGTAGAGCCAGAGTTATGACAGGTAACGAGACAGTCAGAGTTATGACAGGTAACGAGACAGCCAGAGTTATGACAGGCAACGAGGCAGCCAGAGTTATGACAGGTAACGAGACAGCCAGAGTTATGACAGGTAACGAGACAGCCAGAGTTATGACAGGTAACGAGACAGCCAGAGTTATGACAGGTAACGAGACAGCCAGAGTTATGACAGGTAACGAGACAGCCAGAGTTATGACAGGTAACGAGACAGCCAGAGTTATGACAGGTAACGAGACAGCCAGAGTTATGACAGGTAACGAGACAGCCAGAGTTATGACAGGTAACGAGACAGCCAGAGTTATAACAGTAACGAATTAGACGTGCAACATTTGGTGTCTTTACTGCACAACAAAGTTACCAAATGCCTTATTTATAAATCAACTTGTCGGAATTTTATACCTTTCAAATAATGAGAGAGTTAATAGCATTTTCTATCCGAATTGTGGGTTAGTTGTGAATTGTTCTGGCCACGGTTATGATGGGTATAGGAACTGTGGATACGGGATTGAGAACGTAGGTTTGTCTGAGGAAATGTGGACATGTAAGATGTAAATGTGTAGCTGCATGACGGTAATTTTTACATGGTAGGTTAATTGTGGAGATGGGCTAAATGAAACGGGAATATGGAAGAGGATTCAGACGTGGACACATTCGGAAATGGGTGTGAGAGGAGTAACAATAGGGAATTGTGGGGGAATGAGGCATAACGAGTCAATTAGTGTCACGACCTCGAATGACCCAATCACTTATATACATGGTTGCTCCCCTCTTTCCCGCTCTCTCTCTCTCTCTCTCTCTCTCTACATTAAATTGACTACATGACTTAAACATTTCACATGTTTTTGATAATGAAATCTTTACTGAAGTGCACATTAAAAATATATTCAGTCCTATAAGGAGAATATAATTCAAATATTACGAAAATTTACATTGTTTTTGCAGTGAAATAATTTTATGAATAATAATATAAATTAGACGAACGGAGATGTCCTAGTAATGCATGACACCCAGCAAGGACAATGATAAACTGGATAACTAGAACCTTCAAAACAATGATACCGAGTTAGTGATGATACTATAAAATACTGGTGCTCTCTTGACTGGAATATTGCTCTATACTAACAGCACTTTTAATTAAAACAAGTGAATTTGCACAACTACTCCATATATAGTCATGTAAGACCTAAATTATTGGGCACACTACCTGAAGTCCCCTCAAGTGTAATTCCTAGGAACGTGAATGGGGAAGTTACATCAAAATTATTACTTGTAAATTTTAGAAATATTGTCTCCAAATCTGCATCGTGACGCTGTGCGACCCACTGGGATTTAGCTCTCCCCTATTAATAATTATAACAGTAACATGAATAATGATCGAAATCTGTACTTCGAAATAATTCCCTTTGAGAGGAAGAAATTCAGTAGGTGTAAAATACGCCATCGAAAAGCAGTGGAGCAACTAAGACACACCTCAGTAAATATAACTGGCTCAAGACTTTTCAATAACCTCCCTTCACGCATACTAGGAATTATCAACACAAACCTAGATGTCTTCAGGAGGGAAGAGGCAAGTTCCTAAAGTCAGTTCCCAATCAGCCGTGTTGGGGTGCCTACTTTGTAAACAATATAGTGAACTAGAATGATATCAATCTTTTTTATATGGATGTGAGGTATGGTCTTTTTTAAATGCTGCAATGACTAGGCTGAAATCAGTGAAGCTGTCATGCTTAAGAACAATATGTAGTTTGAATATTATGCAACAAATGTTCCGAATGTAGAAATTACAAGATTGAGTACGGATTATAATAGGAATAATTCAGAGGGGTGTTGAGGTGATATAATAATTTACAGACAATACGGAAGAATATAACAACCAAGTGGGTATTTAAATCATTGGTGGAAGCAAGTAGGGAAATGGGACACCCCAGGAAGGGTTTGAAGTGAAGAATAACAAAATTGGGGAGGTTTTTGAGCATCCAGCAGGCCTGTGTGTTAGACTGAAGTGAAGACGCGTAGTTCTGAAGACAAGACGAGATGTTAGTGTGTGATCAAGATATCATTTAGGAAGGGATTCAGGAAAACTGGCGAGCTGAAATCGAGTCTTCGAAGCAGGAAGCACAGGTTCATGACACTCGTGCAACACTTGGGAACCTTTATTGTGGAAACGTTTCGCCCACCCAGTGGCTTCCTCAGTCCAATACAGAGAAGAATAGTTGAAGATCAAGACAGTAGACAATAGGTGATGTATAGGTAATGTAGTAAAATCAAAATTCATCATAATCTAAATGTATAAACATTTTATTTTTAATTAATTGTATAATTATACATTTCTAAAGAATAAAATCATTTAAACAAGTCCTCCACTTTCCTCACATTTGCATTTGCAAGTGATTGATTATACAATAATCTTTCATGAAAAATTATCTTGCCATTATCTTGCTACATTGTACTTTCCCCACACGATAATTACTCACCAGTTTTCCTCATGAATGTCAAGTACGGGGAAATTCTTTTTTAGATAAGCTACTCCTCAAAATAAAATTGGAAAAAATTGGCTTTTCCATGCTCTTACAAACACATGTGCACTGACGGACGCGCGCGCGCGCACACAAATATATATATATATATATATATATATATATATATATATATATATATATATATATATATATAGTACAAAAGATTTGAGAGATACATTGTTGATATAAAGATGGCATATACAGTACACGAGGTGAGAGATACATGTCTAGTACATATTGTTACATCTTTGTCACTGATTATAATGCGAAAATCTCATCCAGCTCTTCCGAGCTGGTGCGCGTGCCAGAATACAGCATGCATTACCCCTCTGAACAGCAGCGCTGAGTCGCTGGAACAGAAAACTAGCTGCCCTGGGATCCCTAGTTACCCTGTTGAGTCTTTTGCCCAGCTCCTTGAGGAACTTAGATGCACTCTTTCCCCATGAGCCAAGGGTCTCTGAGCCTATGGGAACAAACATATAATGATGGGCAAGTTCTCCATATTTTCTCGACTTCTGGGACTCCCTGAAGGTGGCAGCAGCCCCTCCTTCCTCCCTGGTGTACTGGAGATAGGTATCAGCCAAGGTAGATGCACATGTGTAGTCCCACACCACCTGCTTGCCGTCTGTCCAGGCTTGAAGGGTGATACCATCTGGACGCTTTTGGTTGCCATCAGATCTGCATAGTTGGGGTGGTTCCCTTACTGCTGGGCATCCGGCTGTTGTGAGGCTCCTCTTGATAATGTTATTAACCTCTTCATGTCTTGCAATCTTTCCCTCGGATTTACGACACACAAGACCATGGTACCCGAATCGGTCTGCTGCTTCACTGCCACAAATACACCTGTGTTCGGCGAGAATAGGGGCGGCAAGTCGAAGGGCAACACCAATGCGGATGGTCTGTGGGTCGAGGCGTGTGCCAAGGCTGGAGTTGGGAACAGCCAAAAGAAAGTCCCCTGCATGAGGAGCTCTCACTGCAAGTAGGCGGGCTCTATCCTTCCCTGACACACACTGAAGCATTGCTGAGGCTATATTCTCTACTATTGGGCCATCCCAGTGCGACTGTTTGTAGTTGTTGGGGGGAGCAGGCCTGGTTTCAGAGCCTGTTAGGTTATCCCAGATCCTGGCTCCATCAACGAACTTTTGGTCATGGATTCCAATCGTGTCCCTAAGATGTTCAGGGAGAATTGCTGCTACAAGCCCTCTGGATGCAATGCATGAAGACAGGAAAGCAGGTAGAGCAATCTGAGATGACTTGCGGACACCAATGCCTCCTAGTCTGACTGGGAGTGTAGCTTGGTCCCACGCGCGCGCGCGTCCGTCAGTGCACATGCGGGAGGGAAGAGGAGCGATTGGTGGAATGATGATGTAAAGAGAGTAGTAAGGGAGAAAAAGTTAGCATATGAGAGGTTTTTACAAAGTAGAAGTGATGCAAGGAGGGAAGAGTATATGGAGAGAAAAAGAGAGGTTAAAAGAGTGGTGAAGCAATGTAAAAAGAGAGCAGATGAGAGAGTGGGTGAGATGTTATCAGCAAATTTTGTTGAAAATAAGAAAAAGTTTTGGAATGAGATTAATAAGTTGAGGAAGCCTAGAGAACAAATGGATTTGACAGTTAAAAATAGGAGAGGAGAGTTATTAAATGGAGAGTTAGAGGTATCGGGAAGATGGAGAGAATATTTTGAGGATTTGTTAAATGTTGATGAAGACAGGGAAGCTGTGATTTCGTGTGTAGGGCAAGGAGGAATAACATCTTGTAGGAGTGTGGAAGAGCCAGTTGTGGGTGTAGGGGAAGTTCGTGAGGCAGTGGGTAGAATGAAAGGGGTAAGGCAGCTGGGATTGATGGGATAAAGATAGAAATGTTAAAAGCAGGTGGGGATATAATTTTGGAGTGGTTGGTGCTATTATTTAATAAATGTATGGAAGAGGGTAAGGTACCTAGGGATTGGCAGAGAGCGTGTATTGTTCCTTTGTATAAGGGCAAAGGGGACAAAAGAGAGTGCAAAAATTATAGGGGAATAAGTCTGTTGAGTGTACCTGGTAAAGTGTATGGTAGAGTTATTATTGAAAGAATTAAGAGTAAAACAGAAAGCAGGATAGCAGATGAACAAGGGGGCTTTAGGAAAGGTAGGGGTGTGTAGACCAAGTGTTTACAGTGAAACATATAGGTGAACAGTATTTGGATAAGGGTAAATAGTTTTTGTGGCATTTATGGATTTGGAAAAGGCGTATGATAGGGTAGATAGGGGCAATGTGGCAGATGTTGCAGGTGTATGGAATAGGAGGAAGGTTACTGAAAGCAGTGAAGAGTTTTTATGAGGATAGTGAGGCTCAGGTTAGAGTGTGTAGGAGAGAAGGGACTATTTCCCAGTAAAAGTGGGCCTTAGACAAGGATGTGTGATGTCACCGTGGTTGTTCAATATATTTATAGATGGGGTTGTAAGAGAAGTGAATGCGAGGGTCTTGGCAAGAGGTGTTGGGCTAAAAGATAAAGAAGCAAATACAAAGTGGGAGTTGTCACAGTTGCTTTTTGCTGATGACACTGTGCTTTTGGGAGATTCTGAAGAGAAGCTGCAGAGGTTGGTGGATGAATTTGGTAGGGTGTGTAAAAGAAGAAAATTGAAAGTGAATATAGGAAAGAGTAAGGTGATGAGGATAACAAAAAGAATAGGTGACGAAAGATTGGATATCAGATTGGAGGGAGAGAGTATGGAGGAGGTGAATGTATTCAGATATTTGGGAGTGGACATGTCGGCGGATGGGTCTATGAAGGATGAGGTGAATCATAGAATTGATGAGGGGAAAAGGGTGAGTGGAGCACTTCGGAGTCTGTGGAGACAAAGAACCTTGTACATGGAAGTAAAGAGGGGAATGTATGAGAGAATAGTTATACCAACGCTCTTATATGGGTGTGAAGCATGGGTGATGAATGTTGCAACGAGGAGAAGGCTGGAGGCAGTGGAGATGTCATGTCTGAGGTCAATGTGTGGTGTGAATATAATGCAGAGAATTCGGAGTTTGGAAATTAGGAGGAGGTGCGGGATTACCAAAACGATTGTCCAGAGAGCTGAGGAGGGGTTGTTGAGGTGGTTTGGACATGTAGAGAGAATGGAACGAGACAGAGTGACTTCGAGAGTGTATAAATCTGTAGTGGAGGGAAGGCGGGGTAGGGGTCGGCCTAGGAAAGGTTGGAGGGAGGGGGTAAAGGAAGTTTTGTGTGCGAGGGGCTTGGACTTCCAGCAAGCATGTGTGAGCGTATTTGATAGGAGTGAATGGAGGCATATGGTTTTTAATACTTGACGTGCTGTTGGAGTGTGAGCAAAGTAACATTTATGAAGGGATTCAGGGAAACCGGCAGGCCGGACTTGAGTTCTGGAGATGGGAAGTACAGTGCCGGCACTCTAAAGGAGGGGTGTTAATGTTGCAGTTTTATAACTGTAGTGTAAAGCACCCTTCTGGCAAGACAGTGATGGAGTGAATGATGATGAAAGTTTTTCTTTTTCGGGCCACCCTGCCTTGGTGGGAATCGGCCGATGTGTTAATAAAAAAAAAAAAAAAATATATATATATATATATCGTGCCGATTAGGTAAAACTTGCTATTTTGGCTTAAATATCAACGCTCTTCTTGCCAAATAAGACAAGTGAAAATTTGTGTATGCAATAATTTCGCAAAAATCATTCTGAACCTAACGAAAAAAAATATATCTCATTGTGTTTGTTTATTATTAAATTAATGTTAACGTATCTAAAATATATTTAGTTGGGTTAGGCTAAATTAAATTGAGCTTATTGTAATAAGGTTAGGTAGGTTTTCAAAGTTTCTCTTCGTACAAAATTATAAATTTTTACATTAACATAAATGAAAAAAATATATCTTTAAACGTATAAGAGAAAATTTTAGAAAGGACTTAATTTTAGATGAGTTCTTGCTAATTGACCAGTTTTACCTAATCGGCACGACATATATATATACACACACACACAAATAACCACTACAGCAAGTGAGCGTTAGACTAATCCAAGAATAGTTTTCAGGAGCCTCAGCAAAGAGTCATTAGTGACCGTGTATACGATACATGTTAGGCCCATATTAGATTACGCACCGCCAGCAGGGAACGCACACCTGATACAGTATGCCAATAAACTGAGTAACGTCCACATGTTTACAATAAAGCTTATCCACAACAAAGGGAACTCTGAGGAAAGACTAAAGGAACTAAACATGATGACACTGGACCAGGGAAGGTATGAGGACCACACTCAAAATACTACAGACAGACAGTTTGAAAAGTCATAAACAAGTATACGATGACAGAACTGAAAGCTGAAGATAAAAATGAGTCACGAGAATATCAGGAAGTATTTTAGTTTCAAATGTAAACAAGAAGTGACATTACTTGGTTATTAGTTGACTGTAGTTTAAACAACAGATATAATAGGGCCTACTAGGCTAGGTGGGTGTGAACTAACTGCCAATAAAAAGGCGGGGCCAAGAATTGCGTCTTGAAAATCTGAAAATCTGCAAGCAGATACCAAGAAAGTCTTTCAGTGGAAAACAGATAATAATGTGATGTTCAATGACGTCTAATTCCAGTTGCTTAGATAGGGAAAGATTGAAGAACAAAAAAGGCAGCACTGTATACAAAATACACAAAGAACGAAAAAGAACGAAAGGAACGTAAAATCTTGGGTGTAATAACGTCAGCTGACCTACCATTCAGAGAACACAATGACGCAAATGTCACGAAAGTCGGAATAAATGACAGTGTGGATAATAAGTTTCGAAGCAAGAGAAAAAAAAATGTCATGGTGATATTATACAAATCTCTTGTGCTATCTCTTTTAGAATATTGTTCATTGTTGACGGCTTCCTCCGAGGCAGGAGATATATCGTTTACTCTCCGCACAGTGCCAATAAAGCATTTAAACTACAGGGAACGCCGCAGGAAGAGTTCGAGACAGGAAATGTGGGAGGTTTCAAGTGGAGGAGGCTTGAGCCTTCAGCAGGTATGTGTGAGTGCATTAGATCACAATGGAAACAAGTGCTTTTAGGATTTAATGTGCTGTTGGAGTCTGAGCAAGGTAACATCTATGAAGGGATTCAGGGAAAACCGGTGGAAACCGAGGTGGGAAGTACAGTGGCTGCGTTCTACGGAAGTGCTTAGGTTATATTTCGGAGGGTCACTCTGTTAATAATATATATATATATATATATATATATATATATATATATATATATATATATATATATATATATATATATATATTAATAATATATATATATATATATATATATATATATATATATATATATATATATATATATGTTAATAATATATATATGTCGTGCCGAATAGGAAAAATTGGTCAGTTAGCAAAAACTCATTTAAAATTAAATCTCTAAAATTTTCTCTTATACGTTTAAAGATATATTTTTTTCTATTATGTTAATGCAAAAATTAATAATTTTGTACCAAAAGAACCTTAGAAAAGTTACCTAACCTTATTATAACAAGCGCAATTTAATTTAGCCTAATCCAACTAAATATTTTAGAGAAGTTTATAATAATTTAATAATAAACACAATGAAATACATTTTTTCGTTAGTTTAATCTAAATATTCTTCCTTGAAGCCTTTTTATCCACTTCTCCGAGGCTATGGGTCCCACAGTGTACACCAGAGGTGGACTCCTATAATATATAATATATAATATATAATATATATATATATATATATATATATATATATATATATATATATATATATATAGTATCAGACGCACAAGGAAATCCATTAGCAGCGGGTCGCTTGGAGAGTTATTCTGTAGGAAGTTTGGAAACGTCCACACACGCGGCAGTCATATTTCATAGCCTTGCCCCTCTCTGATTTATGGGTTTCCAGTCTTTGTGGTCGTGGGGTGAGAAGGGGATGAGGGTTCACGGGAGGAACGTTGGGGAGGAGAGGTTCATGGGGAGGGGCAATAGAGAAGGGGGGTTCATGGGAAGGGGCAATAGAGAAGGGGGTTCATGGGAAGGGGCAATAGAAGGGGTTCATGGGAAGGGGCGCTACGGAGGGGAAATTAAAGAATGATTTGCTGAATGATTTTTTTTAATCGACATCATTAGGTACAAGGATAACTTTTTTTTTTTTTTACCCAACACTTTTTACCCAATACTTCCAGCAGGTACTGACGTTCCTTACACAGTACATGATATTCCAGCAGGTACTGACGTTCCTTACACAAGACTGGATTGTTTTCTTACACAGTGCATGATATTCCAGCAGGTACTGACGTTCCTTACACAGTACATGCTATTCCAGCAGGTACTGACGTTCCTTACACAGTACATGCTATTCCAGCAGGTACTGACGTTCCTTACACAAGACTATTGTTTTCTTACACAGTACATGATATTCCAGCTGGTACTGACGTTCCTTACACAGGACTGGATTGTTTTCTTAGACAGTGCATGATATTCCAGCAGGTACTGACGTTCCTTACACAGGACTGGATTGTTTTCTTAGACAGTGCATGATATTCCAGCAGGTACTGACGTTCCTTACACAGGACGGAATTGTTTTCTTACACAGTGCATGATATTCCAGCAGGTACTGACGTTCCTTACACAGGACTGGATTGTTTTCTTACACACAATGTGACATTCCAGCAGATACCTGAGTTCACTCTCACATTTTTTTTCCTGGCTATGAGGCACAATAGTCAGTTAGCACACACATACCTACGTTTAATGCTATGTAGGCAGGGGCATAAGGGGTGTAAGGAAACTGGCACACAGGTTTCTCCGCACCAGGAAATCTAACCCGGGACATCAGTTGAAGGTTACCCTGAAGACGATTCCAGGGATCACCACCCCGGTCACAGACCAAGCCTCCAAGTTAATAGCCTGATCCACCTTGCGAATGTCAATGGAATGTTTTCACCAGTGAGGTACATAGTTCCTCGAGGTGTTGAGGGTGAGGTGTGGGGGTTTTGGGGGGTCGGAGAGAAGGAAAAAAAAGAGCTTGTGAGTTGGGGTAAGGGAAAAATTTCTTTTAATTTATTTAAGAATACCGAGTACTGTCATAGCAACCCTTTCTCTTACCCAGAGGGACATACGTTCAGTCATCAACGTTCCCCATTTTTTCTCGGTCACCTCGTTCCTAGACGTATTGCGGCCGCCCTTTGTAATGTGCTAATTTGTGGTGGTCACCTCGTTCCCAGACGTATTGCGGCCGCCCTTTGTAATGTGCTAATTTGTGGTAAATTATAAGTTTTATAAATCTGTGTATCTTGATCTAACTTAATTGATTTTAAGTTAACATAAAATAAAAATAAGTGCATTGCAAGCCAAATTGGAAGCATTAAGAAACTCTGAATGATACTTACATTGTGGGAACACCAGCAGTGTGTTGCTACACTCCACTGTATCATACAACAGTGTGCAAATTAATTGGGGCAGGAGTAAATTTTGTGATCATCTCATAATGTCTTAGTCTCCGGCTTAATTAATGTAATTTTAGTTCTTTTCTTTTCAGAAGAGTTTGCTACCAACCTCTGGCAACCATCGAGCTGTGGTGTTACACTGACTCGTCAGTGCTACAACAGCTGTTGTTCTGTAAGGCAATTCCGGCAAGCGTGCTCAGTGAGTGAATGTGGTTTCGCCATATTCTCCTTCATTTCATGATTACTGCTGAAATTCATGATGGATGTTACACCTAGGAAGCGTGCAAGCATTGTAGCTCTTGGAAAACATGCTTATTTAAGTATCAGACCAGAGAGATCGCCGAAAATTTGAGCCTAGCAAAGTCAACTGTTGGTAGGATTCTGAAGAGAGCTGACGACACCGGTGATTGTGGAGTGCTGCGTCGAGGAAGATGTGGAAGAAAACACAAGACAACACCTCACAAGGTTATCATAAATAGTGTGAGGGATCCCAATAAAACCAGAAAACATCTACAGAGATATTCGGCTTCAGCTGGCGTAAATGTTGATTCTTCAGCTGTTCGACGGAGGCTCTTTAGAGTTGACAGAACTTCCAAAAAACCAGCAAAGAACCAATTATTGACTGCTGCTATGAAGAAAAAACGGCTGCGGTGGACAATCAATCATAAGGGATGGACTACAGATGAATGGAGAAAAGTTATATATTAGTGAGACAGAGCAAAGGCGAACCTCTTCGCAATGGACACATTCAACAAGCGCCAAAACACCCACCTAAAATGTTTTGGGGTAGTTTTACTGCTAAAGGCCTGGACGGCTTGTTATTATTGAGGGAACGATGAACAGAGACAAATACAAGGCAATCCTGGCAATTCATTGGCTTCCCATTGTGGACAGACACTCTTCCAGAAAAATGCTGACATTCTTCGAAGAGACTGGACTAAGCGTTCTAAATTGGCCTGGAAACTCTTCTGACCTCAGCCCAATTGAGAATCTATGTGCGATAACCAAATGCAGGATCGCGAAACAGGACTGTTCAACTGTGGAGAAGGTAATGGCTGCTGTTATTAGGACCTGGTACCAAGACGAAGAACTTGCCAAAATGTGTTCAACATTGGTCGATTCTATGCCAATGTGTGTAGCAATGATTATAAAGGCAAAGAGTAGTCACATCTCTTATTAAATCAATTATCTGTCATATCATTGCCGTGTATTTTCAAATAAACATTAATTTTCCAAATAAATGTCTTATTTCATCACTGTCCCAATTAATATGCACACTACTGTAGACATATTAAATGAAAGATATCTGAAAGACGTTTCCGGGGGTCAACGCCCCCGCAGCCCGGTCCCAAACGCCGCCTGAAAGATCAAGATCTGATCAACCAGGCTGTTACTGCTGGCCGCGCGCTGTTCAACGTACACACCACAGTCCAGCTTGTCAGGCACTAATTTAAGAAACTTGTCCATTTCCTTCTTGAAGAATGCCAGAGATTTGTTGGTAATTTCCCTTATGCATGGAGGGAGGGCGATGAAGAGTCGGGGACCTCGAACACTCTTGAAATTCTCTGTGTGCTCCTCGCACCCCTGCTTTATAGTATAGGTATTTTGCACTGTCTGATAAGTCTCTTTTTGCCACACGGAGTAATAGTGTTCAGGTTTGGGACCTGTCTTTCGAGGATTTTCCAGGTGTAGATTATGATGTGCCTTTCTCGCTTACATTCCAAGGAATTCAGTTAAAGGGACCAGCAGGACACTGCTGGTGGGAACCTGCAGTGTGGTGCTACACTGGTCTGTATGATAGTTACATTATGGGAACACCAGCACAGAATGACTGGCTGGGTGCCTGGCTGGCTGGCTGGCTGGGTATCTGGCTGGCTGGCTGCCTGTCTGGCTAGCTGTTTGTGTAACTGGCTGATTAAGAGTTAGACCAGCTAGCTGACTTGCTTTCTGTTTGGCTGTGAATGGCTGGCCGACTGGGTACCTGCCTGTCTGCCTGCTTGCCTCTCTCCTTGCGTGCTTGCTTACCTTCCTGTCTGCCTGCCTGCCTGCCTTGCTTGCTTGCTTGCTTGCCAAACTGCCTGCCTGCTAGTTTTCCTCTCTCCTTGCTTGCATGCTTGCCTACATCACTCCCTGCCTGACTGTTTGCCTGCCCCTCCCTCCCTCTCTCTCTCTCTCTCTCTGTGTGTGTGTGTGTGTGTGTGTCCCTCTCTTATTGTCTGCCTGCCTGCCTGCCTGCCTGCCTGCCTGCCTCTCCCCTGCCTGCCTGCCTACCTATCTCTTTTTGCCTGCCTGCTTACCTCTCTGCCTTCCTGCCTGCCTGTCTTCTTGCATGCCTGCTTGCCCGTCTGGTGTTGCACCCTTAAAGCCAGCAGAAATGCATAGAAATGAGTAGTTAACGCAAACATCTCGGCGTCTGTCCGTCTCGTACTCTGTGTTTATTATCAGCAATGAGATCAGGAACCTCCAAGGCTTTCTGTATGTGTGTGTACGCACGAATAACGCGTATGAGTATACATAATGTGGGCAGAACATTTCATACAGCGCCAGGAATAGCTAAAATACTTAGGATCTGTCATCTAGAGAACGTAATGCATCAAATGCAGCAAAGACTTGAAGAATGAAAGGGTGAACTGTGAGAACTTGCAAAACAAGATAAACAATGCCCATGTTGGTGCTACGCAGATCAATGGTGCTTTCACGGCTCTAATATTCTGTGCCCACAGCACTTTTCAACCCAGGAAAAATAGCCTGCCTCAAAATACTTGGTCTGTAGTCTCTGGGAAGGAAAACAGAGATATCTAACAGTATATACCTGGAAGTTATTTAAGGACCTATCTCCACATTGCCATAACTTTCAGGAGCAAAAGATGCAATAGAAAATGCAGAATAAATTCAATTGAGAGTAGGGGTATACCTGTGATAGGTACGACAGGTATCGGCGTATGCCACAATAGGCTTCAAGTTTTTCTACCCTCGCAGCCCTGCCTGGGGCCAGGTTTTTCTTGCCTGTGTTCAGATATGTGACAGTGCCAGACGAACTAGTGGTGTCAGCACACAACCTGGGGAGAGTAGTGACAGTGCCAGACGCACTAGTGGTGTCAGCACACAACCATGGACAGTAGTGATAGTGCCAGACGAACTAGTGGTCTCACAGCACAACTTGGCGAGAGTAGTGAGTGCCAGTGCCAGTGTTCTCATATAGAATACGGGAAAGTAGTGCCAGTGTTCTCACATAGAACCTGGGGAAAATAGTGCCAGTGTTCTCACATAGAACCCGGAAAAAGTGCCAATGTTCTCGCATAGAACCCGGGGAAACAAGTGACAATGTTCTCACACTGACCCGGGGAAAATATTTCCAGTGTTTTCACACAAAACCCGGGTAAAATAGTGCCAGTGTTTTCACACAGAACCCGGGTAAAATAGTGCCAGTGTTGTCACACAGAACCCGGGTAAAATAGTGCCAGTGTTGTCACACAGAACCCGGGTAAAATAGTGCCAGTGTTGTCACACAGAACCCGGGTAAAATAGTGCCAGTGTTGTCACACACAACCCGGGTAAAATAGTGCCAGTGTTGTCACACAGAACCCGGGTAAAATAGTGCCAGTGTTGTCACACAGAACCCGGGTAAAATAGTGCCAGTGTTGTCACACAGAACCCGGGTAAAATAGTGCCAGTGTTGTCACACAGAACCCGGGTAAAATAGTGCCAGTGTTGTCACACAGAACCCGGGTAAAATAGTGCCAGTGTTGTCACACATAACCCGGGTAAAATAGTGCCAGTGTTGTCACACATAACCCGGGTAAAATAGTGCCAGTGTTATCACACAGAACTTGGTTATAGTAGTGGCAAATTTGCTCTTATACTTCATTTAATGTACACACTGAACTTTATTACTCCCTGTTGCATGCAAAGAGTACGTAACCTTTATTCGGAGCATGTTAAACACACCCACAAAGGCTCCCCTCCAACCAGCGAACCATCGTTAAGGGTTTGGCGATGGGGCCCCATCATCAAATCAACGACTCGGTTCAGCCAATTATAATGCGAGTTTAACAATGACAAAGGTGACATGGATACCACTCGCAGTTTGTCATTGGAATTCCTGCATAGAGCTGGTTGTGGAAGGTTGTCTGTCTTTTGGCTGCTGTTTAGCCTTGACAACTGTGGCGTGCACTAAATACTACTCTTTCTGTATATAGTGTACATATGTGTAAAGCCCTTTTCTATTTACTTGGTGAAGGAAAAGACAAAAGTCTTATATAATCATTGCTTGGTAAAGGAAATACAAATTCAAAGCATTTTCTACTGTTTCTTTGCTCCAAGCTCCCTTTTACACTCAGGTTAATAGGCCATTGAACCTGAGGTTGTAATGCTCCCTGGCACTCATCCTCCCTCACAGCCACCACTTCATACTCACCATTCATCACTGTCACAATCCCTCATGTTGAAAACGGTATAAAATACTGACGAGTTGATGATAAGACATGTGAACATTTGAGTATTTTTATTGTCGAAACGTTTCGCCTACACAGTAGGCTTCTTCAGTCAGATACAGAGGCAGTAGATGTAGTAGTTAAAAGCCCCACTCCACTCTCACCCTCCCTCACACTCATCCACCCTACTCCTCACACTCAGCCATCTCACTCTCACCCTCCCTCACACCCACCCACTCACCACACACTGATTCCCATCTATATAAACCCAAATCACATTTTTTTTTATATAAAAAAAAGGCACCTTCCAGTTTTGCTCGTTTCCAGATGATCGCCTAAGCGGACTTTGCGGTGGGCCGGGAGAGAGACAGCCATTGTCCGGTGTCGCAGGGTTTTACGACGTCGTAGCGATTGTTTCGTCGGAATAGTGTCTCCAGATGACCGAAACAAAGAGAAAGATACAAACACTGAGAGCAGACGATCGTAAAAGGTGACCACTGACGGCGAGCCACCAGACCGACACAAACCAAATCTTGCAGATGGCAACAGGGAAAAGAAATTGTGGTCAACAAGGAGAAATTTCAGTTGCTTCGCCATGGAAAAAAATGAAGAAATACAAATGGGAAGAGTATAGAACCCAATCAAACCCTTCAATGGAGCGGAAGAGGATTTTAAGTAACCCTGTCGAAAGATCTTACATTCACTGAACTCAATAGTATTTCACCTCTGCAAAGAAAATCATAGATTGGATAACAAGAACTTTCAGTAAAGGAGAGGTCAAGTCAATCACTATTTAAGAGACTTGGATTGGATTATAAATGCGCAATAATAGCGATATTTAAAGCAGTACAAGTTCACGTCTCTAGAAAATTAAGAGAACCTTCGTTGCCTTCTTCAATTCAGACACCTAAATTACTGGGAACTGTTAAGCTCCCTCACACTGTATTCCCTGGGAAACATATTGAAATATTTTCTAACCCGAGCAGAAGACTATTCAAAATATCAACAATAAAAAGCAAAGAATAAAAAGGCACAATACCGTGACTGGAATACACAAATAACCCGATATAAGAGAAAGAAACCTATGCCAACGTTTCGCTTCGACTTGGACTATTAAAAACAAGGTATAAAAAGTGTAAATATCAAAGGTACGATAAGTATGCTAGACGTCAATCTACCTGGAGCCGAGTCTAACGGGAGTCGATTTCGGGGGTCATCGCCCCATCGGCCCAGTCCCCGGTCTAGAGAGAGAATCAGTTATTTAAATCTTCCCTATTAACGAAACTCTACGCTAATAAGGCCCCTCTAATAACGACGCCTTAAGCTAATAACAAGACCTAACAATAGTAAAGGAGACCATTGCAAAACAAAGGAACCTCTCGCAAATAAAATCCTTGGTTAATAACAAAATCCCTAAATAATAACAAAATCCCTGGCTAATAAAAAAACCTGGTTAATAACAAGACCCCTCACTAATAACAAGACCCCTCACTAATAACAAGACCCCTCACTAATAACAAGACCCCTCACTAATAACAAGACCCCTCACTAATAACAAGACCCCTCACTAATAACAAGACCCCTCACTAATAACAAGACCCCTCACTAATAGCAAGACCCCTCATTAATAACAAGACACCTCGCTAACAAGACCCCTCACTAACAACAAGACACCTCGCTAATAAGACCCCTCACTAATAACAAGATCCCTCACTAATAGCAAGACCCCTCACTAATAGCAAGACCCCTCACTAATAGCAAGACCCCTCACTAATAGCAAGACCCCTCACTAATAGCAAGACCCCTCACTAATAGCAAGACCCCTCACTAATAACAAGACCCCTCACTAATAACAAGACCCCTCACTAATAACAAGACCCCTCACTAATAACAAGACCCCTCACTAATAACAAGACCCCTCACTAATAACAAGACCCCTCACTAATAACAAGACCCCTCACTAATAACAAGACCCCTCACTAATAACAAGACCCCTCACTAATAACAAGACCCCTCACTAATAACAAGACCCCTCACTAATAACAAGACCCCTCACTAATAGCAAGACCCCTCATTAATAACAAGACACCTCGCTAACAAGACCCCTCACTAACAACAAGACACCTCGCTAATAAGACCCCTCACTAATAACAAGATCCCTCACTAATAGCAAGACCCCTCACTAATAGCAAGACCCCTCACTAATAGCAAGACCCCTCACTAATAGCAAGACCCCTCACTAATAGCAAGACCCCTCACTAATAGCAAGACCCCCTCACTAATAAGACCCCTCACTAATAAGACCCCTCACTAATAAGACCCCTCACTAATAAGACCCCTCACTAATAAGACCCCTAGCTAATAAGACCCCTAGCTAATAACAAGAAGGAAATTGACAAGTTCCTCAAATCAGTGCCTGACCAGCCAGGCTGTGGTTCGCACGATGGACTGCGTGCGACCAGCAGTAATAGCCTGGTTGATCAGGTATTGATCTTCGAGGAGACCTGGTCCGGGATCAGGCCGCTGGGGCGTTGAACCCCCGGAAACGTCCTTCAGGTACCTCAGGCTAATAACGAGACACCTCGTTTAAGTTCTTAACACAGGCGGTAAATCAAGGATCCCACGGAGCTGATATTAAAAGGTTCTGATAATAGCTGGTTGTAACGATCAACATTATGTGGAGTGATTGTTGCATTATTCTTGCAACAGCACAGGTAATGTGCACTCTCTCAACTCATTTCCTGCATCCTCTCTTTCACAGTCTCCTCTTTCCTCACCTTTCTTTCTCTCTCTCTCTCCCCCTCTGTCTCTCTGTCTCTGTCACCTTCCCTCTTCCCCCTCTCGTGTCTTCTCTTAACCCCGCTATTCCCTTCTTACCTCCTCTCATCCTCTCCCTCAGCATACTCATCACCTACCCTCCCTCTCATCACCTACCCTCCCTCTCATCACCTACCCTCCCTCTCATCACCTACCCTCCCTCTCATTCCACTCAACAACCTCTAATTTTCTTGCCATATTTTTCAGTCCATGTTTTTTTCTTGTTTGCCTTTTTCCTTTCTTTTATTTTCTTAGCTGCTTCCTTACATTTTTGTTTCGTTGCTACCTTGTTTCTTCAGAGGCTTCCTTGCTTCGTTGCCTGCTTGCTTTGCCTAAGCAAGGAGGCTTGTTGAAGCTTGTTTCCTTGCTTTGTTACCTTTTTGTTGTTTCTTTGTTGCTTCTTTGTGTGCTCAGTTACTTCCTTGCTGCCTATTCTTTCATTTCTTGTTGCTAAGCCTTCACCTCATCTTCACTTGTCTCCATGTCATTTAATATCCTCCTCCACTTCATTTTCACTCCTAGTCACTGTCTGTCTCTTCTCTTTCGTTCTTATATCCAGCTCTCAGATGTAAGCGTACTCGCGACTCCGTACCAAGACCCAGACCTGTCCCAGACCTGTCCCAGACCTGTCCCAGACCTGGTCATTATTTCTGTTCCTGTTTATCTCCAATTCTCAAGGTGACAGAAATGGAGCATTGTTGACAAGTGTAAACACAAGGTAAGCGTTGCACAACAAGCATTTACAAGAACAAGGTTTGACTGTGTAGAGCTTTATCATAATTTGAAGGAGCTCTACGTAGAGCACCACTATGTAATGCTTTACCAAGTCATAACAAATTACATAAAACATGCATATATATATAATCCTAGAGGTAAGGTGGAAGTAGTGAAGGTTTCTCACCTGTCATCTTACCTTCAGGAATATAGTATGTGTGTGTGTGTGTGTGTATGTGTGTGTGTATGTGTGTGTGTGTGTGTGTGTTTACTTGCCTATTCATGGTTGTAGGGGTTGATTCACAGCTCCTGGTCCCACCTCTGTGTGAGTGTGTGTGTGTGTACTCACCTAATTGTACTCACCTAAAATTGTGGTTGCAGGGGTCGAGACTTAACTCCTGGCCCCTCCTCTTCACTGGCCGCTACTAGATCACTCTTCCTGCTCCATGAGCTTTATCATACCTCGTCTTAAAACTATGTATGGTTCCTGCCTCCACTACATCACTTGCCAGACTTCCACTTCATGACAACTCTATGACTAAAGAAATACTTCCTAACATCCCTTTGACTCATCTGACTCTTCAACTTCCAATTGTGACCCCTTGTTTCTGTGTCCTCTCTCTGGAACATCCTGTCTGTCCACCTTATTTATTCCACGCAGTATTTTGTATGTCGTTATCATGTCTTCCCTAACCCTCCTGTCCCCCAGTGTCGTCAGGCCGATTTCCCTTAACCTTTCTTCATAGGACAATCCCCTTAGCTCCGGAACTAACCTTGTTGCAAACATTTGCACTTTCTCTAATTTCTTTACGTGCTTGACCAGGTGTGGGTTCCAAACTGGTGCTGCATACTCCAGTATGGGCCTGACGTACACAGTGTACAGTGTCTTGAACGATTCCTTACTAAGGTATCGGAACGCTATTCTCAGGTTTGCCAGGCGCCCATATGCCGCAGCAGTTACCTGGTTGATGTGTGCTTCCGGAGAAGTGCTCGGTGTTATACTCACCCCAAGATCTTTCTCCTTGAGTGAGGTTTGCAGTCTTTGGCCACCTAGCCTGTACTCTGCGGTTTTCTTTGCCCTTCCCCGATCTTCATGACTTTGCATTTAACGGGGTTAAATTCGAGAAGCCAGTTGCTGGACCACGTGTCCAGACTGTGTGTGTGTACTCACCTAGTGTGTGTGTGTACTCACCTAGTGTGTGTGTGTGTGTGTGTGTGTAAACTAACATCTGTAAGACTCGATAAAGCGCTACACAGAGCAACTCTGTCAAATAGTACCTATATGTATGGTAGATAAAATTTGTACCAAGAGTCATTCTTGTGACGAAACTTATTCTCACAACGTTTATCCTGACGACAGTTTATCCTGACGACAGTTTATCATGACGACAGTTTATCCTGACGACAGTTTATCCTGACGACAGTTTATCCTGACGACAGTTTATCCTGACGACAGTTTATCCTGACGACAGTTTATCCTGACGACGACTATTGTGTAACTTGTTCCCTCGAGAAGATTACGTTAATAACAGCGAGGGGCTCTTGATCAAAGGAACAGGACTTTATCTTCTCTCCCTTGAATCAACCCTGAAACTTTCCATTCACCAGGTGATATGCGACTCTTACGGGTTTAGCGACTACCCTTGATTAAATTAAAAGAAAAATCATACTTATTCTCAAGAATGAGGCGAAATTCATCCTCCCTCAACTAATTACAAGAGAATGAAGGATCTATTTTTTTACTTAATGATACTTAAGTATTGTTAAATATTTCTTTTAAAAGTGATATTAGATATTTAATTAAGAATTTTTAAAGGGATAATTAAAGAGCCTTTTCCCCCTAGGTATTATGTTATTAATTACTGGAGGGTGGAAGGGAAGGGTGGAGAGGATACCGAGGGGATGAGGTAGGGTGAGGAGTGGGTTTAGATGATGATGGACGGAATATGGAGGGAATGGGGAGGGGAACTTGTGGGTGGAGGGGAGGCATCATATGTGTAGTTAGCTAAACTCAGAACTGCCTTCAGAGACCTTAACAAAGCAACCTCCAGTACCACCGTAAAGCCCACACCTGATCAACAATGTGAAATAAGAAGTGTGGTATTATATGGAACATTTGATTGAGGAAACGTTTCGCCCCGAATGACTTCTTCAATCCAGTCCTCAAGAAAATTCGTGGCGAAATGTTTCGTCCATAAACTATGGCAACACTGCGCTTGTGTCTTGTTTCATATTTATCAATACTTTATACCATAGCTTCGCCATGTCTGTCATGGTCGTAACCTCGAGAATGTTTACAAGTATGCAACAAAAACAGTCCCAAAGCTGAGGGGATTACGAAATGAGAAACGACTAGAGAGACTGTACCTGACGACCTTACAGGAGAGGACTAGGTTAGATATGATTATGGCGCGCAAGAAATGTAAACACAGGAATTATTGGGCTCAAACGGAAGTTAAAAGCACAGATGAGCCACAGGGATGATTGGAAATACTTCTTCTGACTTAGGGTGTTAAGTGGAATATGCTATGCTAGATGAGAAAGTGTTGGACACAAATTCTAGATAGTTTCAAGAGTAGGGACGTTAAGGCCCGAGAGTCCACAACCAATAATATTAAGGGTAGTAGTTTAAGAGGCTAGTCCAGAAGCGGATACTCGACTCAGTAAGCCCAACTCGGTGAGTGCAATCAGATAAATGCGCGAGCGTGAGCACACACGCGCGCGCGCACGCACGCACACAAACACACACAAGGTGGACAGAGACAGGATGTTCCAGCGATGGAACACAACAACAAGAGGTCACAACTGGAAGTTGAAAACTCAGATGAGTCACAGGGATGTTAGGAAGTATTTCTTCAGTCACAGAGTTATCAGGAGGTGGAATAATCTAGAGAGTGATGTAGTGGAGGCAGGATCCATACATAGCTTTAAGAAGCGGTATGATAAACCTCATGGAGCAGGCAGAGAGTGAATCTAATAGCGACCAGTGAATAGACAGGGCCAGGAGCAGTGAAATCACCCCCAAAACCACAATTAGGTGAGTACAGTTAGGCGAGTACACACACAAACACACACACACACACAGACATCTTAATAAAGAATCGTTCAGGACACTGTGTACGTTAGGCCCATACTGGAGTATGCAGCACCAGTTTGGAACCCACATCTAGCCAAGCACGTAAAGAAGCTAGAGAAAGTGCAAAGGTTTGCAACAAGAGGAGAGGTTAAGGGAAATCGACCTGACGACACTGGAGGACAGGAGAGATAGGGGGGACATGATAACGACATATAAGATACTGAGAGGAATAGACAAGGTGGACAGAGACAGAATGTTCCAGAGATGGGACACAGCAACAAGGGAACACAGTTGGAAGTTGAAGACTCAAATGAATCACAGGGATGTTAGGAAGTATTTCTTCAGTCATAGAGTGGTCGGGAAGTGGAATAGCTTGGGAAGCGATGTAGTGGAGGCAGGTTCCATACATAGCTTTAAGGAGAGGTATGATAAAGCTCATGGAGTAGGGAGCGTGACCCAGTAGCGGCCAGTGAAGAGGCGGGGCCAGGAGCTATGACTCGACCCCTGCAACCACAACTAGGTGAGTACAACTAGGCGAGTACACACACACATCCCACTTCTGACACTAACTGTTTTAGCTGTGAATCGACCCCTGCAACCACAACTAGGCGAGTACCAACAGACTCGGGGGTGGACTCTCAACGAGAAAGACCGGAGGCTCACAACCGAATAATAATCTGTGCAGCCAATGCTCGTCATTTCGGGACCTTTATATTACATATGTCAGACCCATCTTGGAGGATGCAGCATCAGCAACACAGATCCCACATTTGAAAAAGCACATTAATAACCTAGAGAAAGTAGAGAGGTATGCAAGAAGGCTTCTTCCAGGGCTGCGGAGTAAGAGTTACCAGGAAAGGCTAACAAAAATTAATCTTGCGATACCAGAGGGCAGAAGAATAATGGGATATCTGATAACATACAAAATACTCAGAGGACTTCATAGGGCTGACAGGGATAGACAGAGGGGGGAAACAGGTACTCGGAGCCACAGCGGGAAGTTAAAGACACAGATGAACCAGATGGATGTTAGTATTTCTTTAGTCTCAGTAGTCAGGAAGTGACATGACTTCGACGAAGCAGTGGTAGAGACAGACTCCACGATTTAAGCAGAACCCACGAAGCTAGGAGGGAACAATGGCGGTAAACAGCAAGTTAAGAGGCGGGGTCAGGAGCCAAAACTCGACCCCTGCAGCCACGTACAGATGCATACACACACCCACACACACACACACCCCTACACACCCACACACACACACCCCTACACACCCCCACACACACACACCCCTACACACACCCCTACACACACACCCCTACACACACACACACCCCTACACACACACACACCCCTACACACACACACCCCTACACACACACACACACCCCTACACACACACACCCCTACACACACACACACACCTACACACACACACACACCCCTACACATACACACACACACCTACACATACACACACACACCTACACATACACACACACACACCTACACATACACACACACACACCTACACACACACCTACACACACACACACACCTACACACACACACCTAAAATACATTTTCTCGCTACCCTACAAAAATAACCTGATAAATAATCTGTTGACGTATCTCATTTCCCCACTGCAGTGTGATACCAGCCCCACGGGAGACCCTGGCGATAGTGCAGTGTTGCCAAATGCAGACAGGGAGGCTGACACTGTTGCTTGGGGGTCAGAGGTCACGCTAGCATCACCGGCAGTACCTCTCAGGCTCATCATACACCTTCAAGGTCAGAATTACTAAGTTTTCACATCTTAATACTTTTCTGCTCTTAATATTTTTATTTAAATAGTTCAAACGAACCATTTTCTCCATGTAATTTCATTTAAAGTATTTTTTATTATATTCTCGCTACTTTTCTCCATTTTACTAAAAAATACATTTTAATGCATTATTTTCTCTATTTCAATGTTGTAGGGCAGACTGAAAATGTTATACCAGACTATTACGTAGTTTCTTCTCGAATATATTTGTATATTTTATTAAGCTGAGACTTTACTTGCCTTTGGGAGAGTTATGGGTGGAGGGTGGCCGCAATACCTGCCTTGTTTACGTTCACCTGTAATTAAATTGGTTGTTGACGCGGGCTGCTAAATTACCATCCTGGCAAACTGGTCTTGGTAATTACACACCTTGTTTGCTGACGCCCTTAATGACCTTGTTCGTCCACTGGTCATTGTTATTAACCCTGGTTGTTGGACGCTTGATGACACTAAAATAACAGTTTTTCATTATTATTATTATTATTAATATTACTTTCCGTCACCTTTGATGTACATTTGCCTTTTATTATCATTTTAGCACTAAAACCATAGTTTTCCAAAATGCGTATTTTTACTCTAATTTTTGTAACATTTGAAATTCGTAAATATTTATGTCCTCTTCCGGTCTATTTCCTCAAATTTTCTATAGAGGAGTAACTGAAATTGAACATCATATTGTTGTCAGTGACTCACTGAAAGACTTAATTTATATTAATTGGGAGGTTTGCCGTGTCCTCGCTTAATGCCACTCATACAAATTCTATCATCGTCTGCAATGGATGATACAGTGCAATATTTTATGTTTCTGTTTATGTTGGATACGAGAATGAGAAAGAGAACAGGAACATATACTGTGCCTTGGGGCACAGAACTTTTCACAGTGGCAGCCTCTGATTTTTACTTCCACTACTCCTCTTTAGGTTCTCTTTGACAGAAAATTAAATATCCACCGACCCACTTTTCCAGTTGCTCCTTTCGTAATCATTAAGTGTGCTATTACACAATGGTTGCACTTATCAAAGTCTTATGCAGAGTATGTGTATGCTACATCTGCATTCTGCTTATCTTCCACTGTAACCAAGACCATGTTGTAATGGTCAGACACTTCCGAGACGCACGAGCGACCTGCTCTAAACCCATGTTGCCCTGGGTTATGCAAATGTTGTGAATCCATGTGATTAGCAATCTTGCTTCTTAAAATTATTTCAAAGATTTTGATAATGTGCGACGATAGAGCTATCGGTATATATATATATATATATATATATATATATATATATATATATATATATATATATATACATCAGATTGTTTTACTGTAGCCTTTCTAGAGTAGAGTTATATCGGTGATTTTTAATGAGTGTGGGATGATTCATGTGCTCAGGGTCCTCCTTCTCTCGATGATTCTGGAGGTCCACAAGAAAGGGTCTAGGGCGGAGTACAGAAGTATGATATCAAAAGCTTTCTCGAAGTCGAGTGGGGTTATGCTTATGTCAGAAAAATAGATGTCGGCAGAGTTTTGAGACTCGTCTACGAAAAACTCGTTTCAGATTTTGATTAATGACACTGAACACAGTCACAGACTTAAAAAATTCAATCATTTTTCTTTTGTTCCAATTAGTGTAAGTTTCATCTCCTAATACTGGATGTGGTTTTTTGTCCTGGATTTTGCATACGACAAAAAGGTATTTTAGTATTTATTTCAACTTCAACTATGACATTGTTCCCTCACTCTCTCCTGGGCTCTGATGCGTTCAGGTTCATCTCAATATTTTCAAGTTCTCTAACCAGTGTTTCCTACTGTTCTTGAGTTATTTTTAGTGAAGAATAATTAGTGTATTTTACAAGGAATAATACACCAAACTACTCTGCGTTCAGACATACTCTTCTGCATACCACTGTTGTAGTTTGTGGTTATTTGAGTTACTGCCACTTTCCTGTTAGTTTTAACCATATGGCCATTCTCCTCTGACCTTTTTCATTATCAAGACGTTTTCGCCCACAGACCTGTCTGTCGCTCACTGTATGTTTTGTGTTTTGAAAATCACAAAAGATCAGCATTTTCTGAGATACTCAAACCACCCCGTTTGCCACCAACAATCTAGGTCACTTAGATAGCATTTCTTCCTCATTCTGATGTTCGGTCTCAACAACAGCTCAACCTCTTGACCATATTTGCATGTTTTTAGGAACCGAGGCGCTGCCATGTGGTTGACTGATTATATAATTGCATTATCGAGCAGGTATACAGGTGTACCTAATAAAGTATTCACCAGACGAGCCTGGCCCATGGCCGGGCTCAGAGGTAGAGAAACTCTCGAAACTTCTTCTCTGAGGATTTATATATATATATATATATATATATATATATATATATATATATATATATATATATATATATATATATATATATATGAACTACTCACATTAAGTTTTAATAAACAACTGTCGGTGAATATATGAGTTTATCTCTCTCTCTCTCTCTCTCTCTCTCTCTCTCTCTGCTTCTTTCATTTATTAAGATAGTATAGACAAAGGCATTCCCCTACATGACAAACCAAGAAAATATGCCCGGACGAAAAATGCTAGGTGCATCGGTAATTTGTGTACCGTCGACGTTTGCTAGATCCAGAAGCTTTATGGAAAACTCCACCAGTTCTGATAAATGTAGTATAGACAAGGAGAAAACGAAAGCGATTTCATAGAAAATGGATAGTAAAGAGAAACAAGGAAGGCTGAGAAAAACTTTCATATCACCTTCCGACGCTGTCAGTAACAAGTGTAAGAGGGACATTTTTCCCCCTACCTTTCCTCCATTCCTATAATGATCTTACTGCTGCCAGTGTTTTTCAGTATACCTGATAAATATTAGCAATCAAAACAATAAATTTGTGACTTAATAAACAGGAGAGACGGGAAAGAAGGGAATAGATGGGTAACTTATGAGTCTTTAAGAATGTAGATTGGCGACGTGGCACCAGGGCTGAGACCTCGTTTGACCTGACAAATCGTATTTCACAGGTCACGCTTCTTGGGTTATTTTTACCCAGAGAGTCAAATGAAGTTAGAAGGTAAGTGGGGACTAACTGTCAAGGATATGGAGGAGCGAGAGGGTGTTATAGCTTCGAGGTATGGAGGAGAGACGCAGGAAGAGGTAAAGGAGGGAGGGAGAAGACAGTGAGAGTTTGAGAAAGGGATGGATAAGACTACGTCCATGGGAAAGAGAACCATATGGCTGATATAGTAGTTATCTGCCGAGAGAAAATATATTACTAATGAGTTACAGTTACTGTTGTTGTTGTTGTTGTTGTTGTTGTTTTGTTGTTTTTGTTGTTGTTGTTGCTGCTGCTGTTGTTGATGCTCCTGATGACAAGATGGTTGAAGTCAGGATAGGAAAACAAGAAGCTCTTTTCCACCCGCATGCTATCATAAAGTGGGTGAAGGAAACCTGTACTCACCTATTTGTGGTTGCAGGGGTCGATTTGTAGCTCCTGGTCCCGCCTCTTCGCTCCTCCTATGTGCGGGTTATTTGTGTATTGTTCCAGTCATGGTATTGCGCCTTTTTGTTCTCTTCGCTAGTCGTTGCTAGCTCCACTCTCTTCCTGCTCCAAGAGCTTTATCGTACCGTTTCTTGAAGCTATGTATTAATCCTGCCTCCACTACATCACTCTCCAGATTGTTCCACTTCCTGACAATCTATGACTGAAGAAATACTTCCTAACATCCCTGTGACTCATCCGAGTCTTCAACTTCCAGTTGTGACCCCTTGTTGCTGTGTCCCATCTCTGAACATTTTGTCACTATCCACCTTGTCAACTTCTCTCAGTATTTTATATGTTGTTATCATGTCTCCCCTCATCCCTTCTGTCCTCCAGTGTCGTCAGGTTGACCTCTCCTCGTAAGACATACTCCTTAGCTCCGGGACTGGCCTTGGTCCAAAAATATGGAGAGATTTCCAGGGAATGAAGGATACAAACCATGAAGTGTACAATTTTAATACTACTGTTTTAAGTATGTTCAAGTTAAAATACTTGTTGGGACAGGTAATCACCCAACCTTACGCTCTGCAGGTATGCAAGTAGGTACACACTCAGAACCGTACCTAAATATGTTGCACTGTATTTCATTATTATTATTGTCATTAATCCCCCCACATCTAAACTCTAGATACCAACAAAGATAGATGCCCGTGAGTCCCGGTCCCAGACCAGGCCTTCTGGTTGATACCTGATCAATCAGGCTGTTGATGCTGGCTGCATGTAGTCGAACGTAGGCAGCACAACTCAGCTGATAAATCTATAAAATTCCTTCTTGAAAACAGCTAAGGGTCTGTTAACAATTTCTCCTTATGAATGAAAGGAGGGTGTTGATAAGTCAGAAATCCTGGTCATTTTACATATATTAGTTATCTCTCAAGTGTACTCACTGTACCCTTGCTGAGTAGTTTAATGAGTGATTGAATGAATAAATGATGAAGTGTGTGAATGAATCTGAGTTAGAATGACTAATGCTTTCAAATCGATGTAATGTAGCAACACACGGTACACGATGGGTTGTTTTGTATCTGGTAACAATGAGTAATCAAAGCCATCAGTCTGGGTTTAAAAGTTGACTATCAGAGGGAGGAGAGGCACACCCCTCCCTCTCCCCAGTCAAAAAAAAATCCAGTCAAAAGCCAGTTAAAGACCAGACAAAAGCCATGGACCATGTATTTTAGTTATGGCTGATGGTCTAACGTTACTGTCTCGCCCCAGGTGATATGGATCTCGTTCCTAGTGCCATTAAACGAGAAGATTAATGACCTTTCTTTATTGAAAACTCTTCCCGTGTCAACGATTGCTTGTTTCCCTCGTAATCCTAGTTTAGGAAAGCAATTTTTTTCCTCCACAACCTCCCTGTCCCTCTAATCCAATAGTAGCAGGGTGCCAGGGCATTGTACTCGATAAGTGCCCAACCCATCTTGGCATCACCAGCGACACTAGGCCCACCTTGGTCCATCCTGGACCATTTTCAAGTTACAAATGAACAAAAAAGTGGGCAGAGAACCAAAACATAGGTCAGGAAAAGATATGAGACATGTTATATTCCATGCACCAATAGTCTGGTTAATCAGGCCATGAACCAGGTTTGGTCTGGAACCTTGTCGCGTGGGGAAGGGGCAGTGACCTCTCCCTAAATCGTTTTCAGGTAGCAATAAGGTCAGGGCTCGAACATACACCCACAAAAACAACGTATCATATGCAAAGTTACAAAACCCTACAATATACACATAGGATACTTTAAAAAGGAACATGCACATTAAGATAAGCTTTGGTGGGAAAAGACTGATATTGCAGAACACTCTTCTTCTGCCAACTTCTTGCTCTGTCTAATGCATTATCAAGTCATGCTTTATAAAGCTCTACACAAACAGGTAGGAAACGTTAAGTAACTTTATGAATCTAAAGGCCTGATAGAGCCCCTGGTGTGGGAAATATTTCCTTAATAATATTGCCTAACGTGGCACCAGAGTTTCTTTTTGTTATTATATAGTCTGTGAATGAACCAGCGAAACAACGTTATCCCAATAAACCAAAATTTATACAACGTATGCCTTTACGTCACTGTTTTAGCCATTATGCAATTAGGATCAAAGATAATCTTTATTCGTGAAATCTACAGTCGATTTTAATAAGATTGGTTGTAAGCTTACATTAGTCCCTTATGTATACATTATGGAGATTTAACCAAGGATAACCCAGCATTCTCGCGTATGTATATCCAGCAGTGATATACAAATGAGAGGATTAAACATGAATACAAATACAACGAAACAGAAAAAACATCTAACGACACAAAGAAATATGAACGAACACATCTACAACGACATGACTAAAGAAATACAAGCAAATACACTCTGAACGAGGGTAAGAAAAATACACAGATATATCCACGACACGACTAAAGAAATAAACAAATACATCCTGGACAAGACAAATAAAGAAAAATACAAATATATTCACAACGACACAAAACACACAAGCGGAACAAATACACCTCTGGCAGTGGCATTCAGACGAAAACTAATGCACAGGAAAACATAGAGCGTCAGCGACACACAGATACACACAAGAAGAAGCCTAAGAACACACAAGTTAAAAGCAAGACTGGGTTCACTGCCTCATATTTCAACTGACGGAGTCCTGTTGTGGGTCCAGTGTGAAGGGGAAATGTTTACTTGTATAATGTAAAGAGAAGTGTGCTGTGTTTCTTGAGCTTGCTAGAGTGTTTATGGGAGAGGGAGGGAGGCTGAGGGACGGAGGGTACGAGAGAGAAGGCTGGATGAAGAGGGAGACAGAAAGAAGGCTGATAGGGAGAGGGAAGAGGAAAATGATGGATAGAGAAGAAAGGAGGAAAGAGTTAGTACAAAGGCAGAATACACAATATAATACATTTCAATTTATATAGAACCACTGTTTTGCCACAGCTATACCAGTGAATTCAGGATGGTAAAGCAGAAGGCTCTTCCATTCTCCATTTCTATCCACCTACACTGCCGTCATAAAACATTGTGTGAAAACCAATTCTTCTACTGAGAAATTTAATATGATTACCAGTTGATGAAAATAAACTTCCCACTTTCATCAATACTATTATCACTGTTACTACAGATACTTATTATTAATACTATTACTATCACCACACCAGATTTATCTGTATCTCTCTTCATTCTCCCCGCCACCCCCACAATATGTGAACCCTAGACCATCCCACAATCCCATCCATACCTCACACCCATTATACGTATTAGTAGGAGCAGAAGCAGAAGCAGCAATCACAGCAGACAATTTATTTCAATTATGTTACATTACACTTTGAGCCTTTGTTCATATCTGTACAGCAGCACCTGAATTAAGGAGCACTGAGTACAATATATGTAGAGCAGCACCTGAATTAAGGAGCACTGAGTACAATATATGTAGAGCCGCACCTGAATTAAGGAGCACTGAGTACAATATATGTAGAGCCGCACCTGAATTAAGGAGCACTGAGTACAATATATGTAGAGCCGCACCTGAATTAAGGAGCACTGAGTACAATATATGTAGAGCCGCACCTGAATTAAGGAGCACTGAGTACAATATATGTAGAGCCGCACCTGAATTAAGGAGCACTGAGTACAATATATGTAGAGCAGCACCTGAATTAAGGAGCACTGAGTACAATATATGTAGAGCAGCACCTGAATTAAGGAGCACTGAGTACAATATATGTAGAGCCGCACCTGAATTAAGGAGCACTAAGTACAATATATGTAGAGCCGCACCTGAATTAAGGAGCACTGAGTACAATATATGTAGAGCCGCACCTGAATTAAGGAGCACTGAGTACAATATATGTAGAGCAGCACCTGAATTAAGGAGCACTGAGTACAATATATGTAGAGCCGCACCTGAATTAAGGAGCACTGAGTACAATATATGTAGAGCAGCACCTGAATTAAGGAGCACTGAGTACAATATATGTAGAGCAGCACCTGAATTAAGGAGCACTGAGTACAATATATGTAGAGCCGCACCTGAATTAAGGAGCACTGAGTACAATATATATAGAGCCGCACCTGAATTAAGGAGCACTGAGTACACACACACACACACATTCAGTGTCATATTTCACTGTCCAAAATTCTTCCCTAATAGTTGAATACATTTCAGTAATCTAACAAACTACCTACTTACCTAAATTACTTACATACCTAACCGAACCTTACCTAACTTGCTTACATACCCACCTACTCTAACCTAATTAAACTAAAATACAAAAAAAAATGAAAGTGAAAAGCGTTATGTCTAGAACTAAAATGAGGAAGGGCGTAAAATAGGAATTTCTGTCTCTTCAAATAAAGTCTTCACTTTAGAACGTTTTACGGTGCGTCAATTTATTACAGAATTATAAATTAGTCATTGTATGTTAAGTTGACCTAAATTAACATACATATATACGTGTGTGTATATTATATATGTATGTCCGGCAGCGTGGGAGTCAAGGTTGCTATTTTGAGCTCTGGTTCTCCTACTTTGCTCAGGTGGGTGAAGTGGATGAGGGAGGAGACTAGAAGAAAAAGTGTCTCCCTGGAGAAGTAATATTCAAGGTTAGCACTCCCTCACCCTCACGTGTCTCCTGACACGAGTTTGGCAAATGATTACCAGTAACTGGTTAAACATCCCCTTGTCTATCTCAGCTAAACTTTACACCTATTTATCTAAAAACAAAAAGCTACGTCTTACACCTATTTAAATGGCTACGTTTTTTTTCTGTACAGAAATCAAGTTTTACAAGCTAAGAGCTGTTATCCTACCTCAGTTCATTTCAAAGCCCAGCACTATGTATACTATTACCCCCAGGATGCCACCCACAACAGAAGGCTAACACCCAGGTACCACTCACTACTAGGTGAACAGGGGCAACAGGTGTAAGGAAACATGCCCAACGAGGCCTGGTCACAGACCGGGCCGCGAGGGCGTTGACCCCCGATACCCCCTCCCCTCTCTAGGTATACGTTTCCACCCGGTCGGGGTTCGAACCACGGACAATCAGTATGTGAGCAGAGTGCGCAACCAACCAACGTTTTGCACATATTCAAATAAAAACAATTAAAAAGTTACGTTTTACACCTATTTAATTAAAAAACAATTAAAAAGCTACGTTTTTACACCTGTTTAATTAATACCAATTAAAAAGCTACGTTTTTACATTTATTTAATTAAAAGAAGAACAACCCTTCAGAGGAAGGCGATCCAGCAGGATCCTGGAGTCGACTTCAGCAATACTCTATTTTACTTACGTGATTTTTTGACTAATATCAAAAGTGCTTTCCCCCTGTGTAATATTACGATATTTTTATTTAAACAATGCCTTTAGAATTGTGAGCCCGAGCATGTTTTTTATTCTAGGTTTTGGCAATACTGTAAACATACTTCAACCTTGGAGTCTAATTTTGCATGTTTTATTGCTGGCTTTTATATTACAGCGAAATTATTCCACATGGAAAATTTTGTATATATTTTTTATTGTTGACTTTAGTAGTGCTGCGAGAGTAATTCCCCTTTTTATTATTTATTGCTGGTTCTCGTAATACTTCTGGGATACGTGGGATATTGTAATATTGATCCTGCGACCTCTCTCTCCATTCAAGCCAGGGGAAAAAAAGAAAGCATAACGCACAGAAAATAGAATCTTAGTAAACATCCCCTTACCTTCATCCTGCCCATGACAGGAATATTTAACGATATCTTCATTGCTTTTCTGAAGTTTCTCAGGAAAAATTGAGAAAATACCGTGTATCTAACCCATCCTGTGTGATTATGACAGGGAAAACATTTGTTCCCACTGTGTAACTGCTGCAGAACACTGTCAATGTCTCCACTTTTTCCTTAAAAAGAATACAATAAGCAACAACAACTTGCATTATTAACCTAGAGGATTAGTAAGCCAGGATAACCCAGGAAGGCCAAGCACTGTGCCTTATTCCTCTTCCCCAGGATGCCACCCACAACAGTCAATTAACGCCCAGGCACCTACTTACTGCTAGGCGAACACCAGCAAAGGAAACTATGCGGAAGCGTCTCCAACTACATCAGGATCGAACACTGATCCTTTGGTTGTGAGCTGAAGGTGCTACCACTGAGCCACGATTAGATATGCAGAATAATGACAGACAACATGAATCCAAATAGTGTACTGGCGACAATAGTGAAGTGAATAAGACATTGCAGAACTACCATTTGTTGGGACAATCTTTCGTCTTGTGTAGAACTTTATGAAAATGTGATAAAGCTCTGCAAAGAGCAAAGGGCGAAACGTTGTCCTAATAAATGCTTGTTCTGCAACCTGTCTTTTCCTCACATGACTAACAAACACCAATATAAAAAAAGCAGTGCATCCCAGACGGTGCTCTCTGGTGTCCCGCAGCCCGTACTCACCCCGCTGATACAACGGTCTGGAACACCCAAGTGAATCAAGCAGATACAATAATCCCAAAATCTGCCGTGACCTTGAAACTAAACGCTTATGTCGTTCCACCATCTGCAAACATTTTTCCCCAGAAATTTTTATAAACCAATAAATAATAATAATAATAATGCTTCAGCAAACCGCAACCTGCCCTGCATGTTTTTTTGACAGGAACCGGGTAACTCAAGCCATGTAAATATCGAACTAACCACTGTATTTATAATCATACAAACAGAAATATTTTTTAATACTAAGAACAAAAAAAAAATATCAACTAATGGCAAGAATTTAACGTCACCTCAGAGCAATACTAGACTGGAAACAAATCTAGTGGCTGGCACAGTAGTTAGTTTAGACTGGAAACAAATCTAGTGGCTAGCACAGTAGTTAGTTTAGACTGGAAACAAATCGAGTGGCTGGCACAGTAGTTAGTTTAGACTGGAAACAAATCCAGTGGCTGGCACAGTAGTTAGTTTAGACTGGAAACAAATCTAGTGGCTAGCACAGTAGTTAGTTTAGACTGGAAACAAATCCAGTGGCTAGCACAGTAGTTTAAACTGGAAACAAATCCAGTGGCTAGCACAGTAGTTTAAACTGGAAACAAATCCAGTGGCTAGCACAGTAGTTTAAACTGGAAACAAATCCAGTGGCTGGCACAGTAGTTAGTTTAGACTGGAAACAAATCCAGTGGCTGGCACAGTAGTCAGTTTAGACTGGAAACAAATCCAGTGGCTGGCACAGTAGTTTAAACTGGAAACAAATCCAGTGGCTGGCACAGTAGTTAGTTTAGACTGTAAACAAATCCAGTGGCTGGCACAGTAGTCAGTTTAGACTGGAAACAAATCCAGTGGCTGGCACAGTAGTCAGTTTAGACTGGAAACAAATCCAGTGGCTGGCACAGTAGTCAGTTTAGACTGGAAACAAATCCAGTGGCTGGCACAGTAGTCAGTTTAGACTGGAAACAAATCCAGTGGCTGGCACAGTAGTCAGTTTAGACTGGAAACAAATCCAGTGGCTGGCACAGTAGTCAGTTTAGACTGGAAACAAATCCAGTGGCTGGCACAGTAGTCAGTTTAGACTGGAAATAAAGCCACTAGCAACTCCGCCTCCTGCTTCTACTCACCTGACTGCAATATATAAGCCACTTCTCCACACATATGCTAAACTGATGGAGTGAACACATCGACCAAGCTGAGGGACTGACTATCTCAAACTCCTCCCCATCTCCCACCGTTCTTCTCTGTATTGAACTGAAGAGGCTGGCGAAACGTTACCACAATAAAGATTCCCAAATGCTGCACAAGTGTCTCATTCTTCAACTGTAATTTACTTTACATACCACCAACACACGTCGAATATACTTGGCCTACTACTAACAATCGTCAAATGTAATATACTTTACATACCACCAACACTCACCAAATGTAATATCCAATCCTCCTAACATCAGCTTACCCTCGCCCCCCCTAAGTATAACCCCTCTTACACTTTCCAAGCATCTCCCCAAATGTAATTCTTTGGCCGTTCTCTCAGTACCCGCCAAATAAAACTGCTCGCGCATTTCGGCAAATATAATTCTCTGGTGTGTTCTCGCAACAATTACATTTGGCTAGGAGAGTAATTGATTCCCGGGGAAGAGGTGCCTTGATCTGATAAGACAGACGAGGCAGCCATTGCTTCGTGTCCGCCAACCATCCTCTCTAACTCCTTGTATTCCTTTCTTTTGTTCTTGTTTTTTATCTCGTTTTGTTTTCGTGTCTGGCTTATTTTGGTTTTAGTATTTTAAATCCCATTTGATGGATGGTTGGTTAATGGGGTTTAAAGCCTACCGGTTACGCTATGTCATTAAGGCTGCACGCAACCTACCACCACCAGACAAGAATACTTTAATCCCTAAGGCTAAAATAGCACCAAGTCCTGGATGGATATTTGCCTTCTAGATCTACATATATTTTCTTAATATAGTTTTTTCCCTACTATATATGAGGGGAAGGGAATAAAACGTGTAATTTTTTCTTAAATTTCTTTTCCCTGCCCCCAACCCCTTCCCCTAACATCACCCCCCCTCCCTTCCCCCTCCCTCCTCTTTCTGTTTACCATATCCTCTGGTTATTTATCTTATATTATTCCTTGTGAATTCTGCCTTTGTGAAAAAAATATTGGACGTATCCGATTCTAACACTCGTGTATTTTTGTTGTAATATTTTTGTTTATCTGGATTCTTCCCCTGACTGAGGCTAGGCTTTCCAGTCGACTGCCTGGTCAAGCAGGTTGTTGGTGGTAGCAGGCTGCAGGTGTACTGAGGCCTCACTATCCTACTAACCAGGCACTTGCAGTAGATACTGATCCAGGTTCATCTTCCTTTACGTATTTTGCTAAATAATTGACCACCAATTTATTAATTTTTCTTATAGATCCCTTATTAGTGCTTTATGTGACCTATAGGCACTGTCTGGCTCTTCCTCTTATTCTATTGTCCCTCTTTATATTCCCTGTTTATATTTTCCGTTATTTTATTTTCCCTGGTTTTATTTTAATTCTTCTTACTTTATTTCATATTTATTACTTAATGAATTTGGTCTTTTTTTTAATCATTTTTTTTTGCGTGTTTCCGGGATTATATTGTTTATGGATTATTACTGATTGTATTTTCAGCTTTATTGCCTTTTTTCCATCCTGTTATTGTTTTTGATTGTTTGCAACTATATAAACTTATGTCTTTGTCCTGATACGTTTATATGGTTTTGGTTCGAATGAGTTTTTTTTTTTAACCATTTCCCCCCCCCCCTTAGTTTTGAGTATCTTTTTTTCACAATTTCTCACGTTTTCATCTTTATTACTTTAAACTTTCTATCTCTTTCATAGTATTGCTTTTTTTTATTTTATATTGCTTTTATAGTTTTTTTTCATTTTTTTCTTTTCTATGCTATTTTGTTTAATTTTTGTTTTCAAAGTCGTTTCTTGCTTTTCTCTTATTCTTAATGCCGGTTTTTCCATCTCGTTATTTCGGCTTTATTTTTATATTTTTCCTCTTTCTTTCAGCGTCGTTTTATCTGATTTAGCTCCATTTATTTTCCTCCCATCCTATTTTTTTTTGTAATTATTTTACAAAGTAATTGACAATTT